>JARJHM010000164.1:0-493481 GCA_033356055.1 Carex pumila
CTCTTTCAGCGCCAAAGCTAGGGGCTCCGCCCCCCTCTTCCCTCCTCCATCGCGGCGAGCCATGCCGCGCCCCAGCCCCATCTCCCTCTCCTTCTCTTCTCGGTCCGACCCACCTGACCCGCCAGAACTTCTACGCCCAAAAACAGAGGCTCTGCCTCTACTCTTGCGTCGCTGCCACGGCCACCACTGGCCGCCACCTACCCTCTCCTCTCTCTCCTTCTCGGTTCGGGAAACCCCACCACCCGCTCTCTCTCTCTCTCTCTCTCGGTTTCTGCCTCCCCTTCCCTCTCATGAAACCCTAGGAATTAGGGTTGAGGGGTGCCGTCTCGGTGTTTGATTGGTGCTGCCTCGGTGTCAGCTTGGTGCTGTCTGGTGTTTAGTTGGAGCCGGTCGTTCTTTTTCCAATCCATCTCGTGGTAGCTCAATTCGGGTAAAAATTATGGTTTGCTCGTTTAAATTGATCAATGTGACTTTGACGTGTTTCGACTTGTTAAATGGCCTTGGCTCGGATTGTTGATTTTCCTAGTAAAGGCACTAATTATTGCTGTTGCTTTGTGTTGTGTGCCTTGTTGTGCCTTGTTAAGGCTGTTCTGACCTGTTTTGCTGGTCTGTTCTGACCTATTTTGCTGGCCTGTTCTAACCTGTTTTGCTAGTTCTGTATTGATAATGTGTATGTGGATGATGTGTTATTGAATGGTGCATGTGACTGGTACCAGTGTACCCGTCCCGTAATGTTAGTTTGTAATAATCTAGAAGTCAATAATACGATAATTTATCATAAAGCTTTGTTCATGAATTGGATGATTAATATCATTTTGTTGCCTTGAGTATTATTGCATTTATGGATCATTTCGAGTTCATGACTGAAATTGTGAAACTCCATAATATAGATGATATATACTCTTAAAAGGTCACTAACCAAGGTAATTAGCAGGAACACTAATTACCGCGAAAAGGTTAGTATGTGGATTAAAAGATGGTTAAGTTTTACAAACCACCTGACACGAGATGTCATTTTAATCACATAGATACATGTTCTAGGAACATGGAATTTGACAGACCCCGAATGAGACATTAAATAGAATTGTGTCCGTGTCATTAATGTTTCTCATTCAGTGTCACGTTCTAAAGTATGAGGTATTTATCGTTCCCACTAAGAAATATGTATGTGTGATTGCTATCTACCGCTGTCCGTAAAAAGCAGTCATAACGGTAGCATTCCCATATGTATAGCTTAGCTGAGGAAGTGATAGTCTACCAAAAGTACTATTTGTCCCTCGTATCTCTATACGAGCTATAGCATCACTGGGCCCCTTGATAGAGTTAGATTATCTGCTAGCGGTATAATTACAAGAGTAATTATATTTGATAATCTGCTCAAGATCAAGAAAAGATTCAGTTAGCAAGGATGACACACATCTACCTTGAAACTGATCTGATAGCTATGAGACAGAAGAACAGACACAAGTAAATTGTTTACTGGATCGTGATATTGTACAGTACAGCATCATCTGTGTAATTGGATGGTCATGATGTGTTGCCAGACGCCACCCATGATTATAGAAGTTAAAACAGTTTTAACTCTATTTACCAACATAACACAGATCCTATTGGGTCACACCATATAGGAGCTAATTGGAGAATCTTATTTTGATTGATTATAAATTGGTTATGATCAATGATAAGATGGTTATAATTAATTATACGTGTTATAATTAAATTATAAATGTTATGTAAAAATAACAAGCAAAAAACATTGGTTAATTTATAAACGTGTGTGACACGTTGTATAAAAGTTAACCGGTTAATTTATAAATGTGCAGGACACATTGTATAAATTACCGAAACAACAACCGCAAGAAAAATATATATAATTATTCAGAATAATTATACGAATATTATTTGTGTTCGGGCCGAGGGCATTCGGATCTTTTCAGATTCGTCCTTATTCGCATGACATGTCATCGATCCTATCCAGATGACACGTCATCGATACCGAAACAAATAACCGCAAGAAAAATATATATATAATTGTTCAGAATAATTATACGAATATTATTTGTCTTCGGGCCGAGGGCATTCGGGTCTTTTCAGATTCGTGCTTATCCGCATTACGTGTCATTGATCCTATCCAGATGACATGTCATCAATCCTATCCACAAGGGCAAAATGGTCATTTCACACCTATGCCACCTTGCATGTGTAGAAACATGGAGAAGAGTGTGGAAGGGTGTGGAAGGGGTATTTTGGTCATTTCACATATAAAAGGATGAGGTGTCAATGGCATACCTTGTAAATAGGCATATGTTGAGGGGTATTTCGGTCTTTTGCGAACCTCCTCAAAAGCCTATAAATAGAGGGGTGCATGTAGAGAGAAAAATCACTAATTCACTTGTATCATTTCGTGCAGAATCGAATCGGTTTTTCTCTCTTTCTCGGTTTCTCTCCCAAATAGTGTTTCGGTTGAGAAAAGAAAGTTATACGTAGTTGACGTATAATCTTGCGGGTTGTTGTGGAGTATATTTACGGGATTGATGAATAGTGTTTTACCGAATTTCGCGGTATGTCAGTTTTGCTCATTGATAAAACTGAGTAACCGAAAATTCGTGTTTACGGGTTTTCGTCTTTTCCCCGTGAATAGTGTTTTTGCAGAATTTCGCAGTTTACGATATTTCTGGCAGAAGAAATAAACCGCTCTCCGGTTAGTCCTGGTGGATAACCAATAGAGGTATCACACGTGTGATACTCCGAGTCGATTCCTTCCCTAGTGAGGCTCTACTCGCTCGGTCTGCATTCCAACTATGATTTGGAAACAAGGTATAAATATGTTATATTAATCTATTTAATAGGTAAGTAGATTAAAGTTTTAGAAATCAATCATGGAGTAGATTTGTAAAATGATTAAATTGGGTTTTGATGCCAAAGGAATACTGAAGGTGGACCGCCTTGGAAAGTTTCCTGACATACCCCGTTTAATCCTGAGCTTAAGTTGGCCGTAGAAATTTTTGTTCTACGGCCATTCCGCAGCTTAAGCCTAAACGGTTTCCGGTTAGCTACCCCAAAACCCCAACAGTGGTATCAGAGCACAAGGCTCTCCCGCTGATTGATTTTCTAAAAGTTATAACTTATGCAAATTAGGTGCATATACCGCATATCAGTTTAGTTCTTACATTTGCAGCTTAAGTCCAAAACCGATTAGAAATGAGATTTTCTTAGATCGGTTCTACCGACTAAGAAAGTTAAATTAGATTTAAACTTTCTTTATGCTTTCTTATGAAATGTAAACTTTTACATTTTTTAAATCGGTTTTCCGACTGAGAAAGATAAAATAGGATTTTATGCTTTCTTTATGTTTTCGTTTTTAAAACTTTCAACTGCATTTAAGTATATCTAAGAATGTGATGAAGCAATAAAGTACCCAAGCCTAAACGGTTTTCGTTTTAGGATTTTATGTTTTCTCCATTAAAACATAAAGAAAGCATAAAATCCTATTTTATCTTTCTCGGTCGGAAAACCGATCCAAAAAATGTAAAAGTTTACATTTCATAAGAAAGCATAAAGAAAGCTTAAATCTAATTTAATTTTCTTAGTCGGTAGAACCGATCCAAGAAAATCTCATTTCTAATCGGTTTTGGACTTAAGCTGCAAATGTAAGAACTAAACTGATATGCGGTATATGCACCTAATTTGCATAGAGTAATTTGGTAACGTGACAAATTAAGCTGCAAATTAAGAAAATCTGTTTTCAAAACTTTCAACTGCATTTGAGTATATCTAAGAATGTGATGAAGCAATAAAGTACCCAAGTAAGAACTGCTAATCTCCACCCGTAAACGACAAGGTTAATGACAAGAAAAGTCTCGACTTTTCGTCTAACCCTCGTTTACGTGTCCTGATAGCTGGCCCAAAGGGGACTTTGTCACGTTACCAAATTAAGCCTAAACGGTTTTCGTTTTAGGATTTTATGCTTTCTTTATGCTTTCTTATGATAGCTGTAATCGATGCACATGCGCCATCCCGTCACGAGTCGCATTGCAATTGGCTCGCCATTCTCCCCTTCTATTACGGTCGTTCCCCCTTTCTTTGGCACCATATGGATTGGGCTCACCCATTTGCTGTCGGAGATTGAGTAGATGATGCCGGCATCAATAAGCTTTTGGATCTCCTTTCGCACCACCTCACTAAGGTTCGAGTTTAATCTTCGCTGTCCTTCAATGGTTGGCTTGTGTCCTTCCTCCATGAGAATGCGGTGCATGCAGATGGAAGGATTGATCCCTTTGAGGTCATCTATGGTGTAACCAATGGCCTTCTTGTGCTTCCTCAAGATTGTCAAGAGTTGGTCGGTTTGATCTTGGTTCAGGAATGCATTAACAATAACTGGGTAGGTTTGGTTCGGGCCAAGGTATTTGTAGCGTAAAGTGGAGGGTAATGGCTTTAGTTCTACTTTCGGTGCATCCTCTGAGGTTTCGGCAAAGTTTGGAAGGATTTCAGCTGTTGAAACCTGGAAAATTGGGCTCAGAACAGGGATTAGATCATCTGGGAAAGGTTCATTGCGGGCCGCAAGAGTTTCATTGCGGGCCGCAAGAGGTTTTGGATTCTCCATGCACCCTTGTGGTTCTGTCTGGGGGTGTTGCGGACCACAACGAGGTTGGTTACGGGCCGCAATGAGGTCTGCAAGACTCGTTTTGTTGGCTTTTTCGCACTCCCGATCCATCCAATACTCAAACGAACCCTTCTCAAAGTTGTTTATGAGTTCTTCATCCATCAACCTGTCAAGAATCTCAACACTAAAAACACTTTGATCATTAGATGGGTATTTCATAGATCTCTTGATATCGAATGTCAACTTTTCATCACCAATGTTCATTGTTATAATTCCATCATGAACATAAATCACAGCTTTTGCCGTATTGAGAAATGGTCTACCTAACAAGAGTGATGTATGAGTGTCCTCATCCATGTCAACAACAACAAAATCTATTGGAACAAAGAACTTACCAATTTGAATTGGCAAGTCCTCTACCACTCCTAGGGGTAACTTAACTGATTAATCTGCCAATTGAAGCGATATTCTAGTTGGCTTAAGTTCCCCAACAACTAACCTATCATAGACCGATTTTGGCATTAGGCTTACACTTGCCCCTAGATCACAGAGTGCACGTTTAAATTGGACATTTCCTATAGAACATGGTATGGAAAACTTACCCGAATCATCCAATTTTTTAGGCAATTCATTCATTACCATAGCACTACCGTTTGAGTCTAAGGATACCATTTGTACTTCCTCAAACTTACGCCTATTTGAGAGAATGTCCTTGAAAAATT
This sequence comes from Carex pumila, assembly GCA_033356055.1. Taxonomy (NCBI): domain Eukaryota; kingdom Viridiplantae; phylum Streptophyta; class Magnoliopsida; order Poales; family Cyperaceae; genus Carex; species Carex pumila. The sequence goes on from JARJHM010000164.1 coordinate 5,326, forward strand.
TGGTGTAAACCGGCATTTGGGTCATTACCTCAGTTAATGGTAGGTTCACATGCAATTGTTTCAACAGTTCAAGGAATTTAGCAAATTGTCTGTCAGTTTTCTCATTCTTAAGCCTACCAGGAAAATGTGCAAATTTATGAGGAGGAATGTAAAGAGGTACCTTTTCACTTACCTTTGGCGGCTCATCTTGAGATGGATTTGCTTGCTCGGCAGGGTCGCTTGGTACAATTGGTGTAGCTTCCTTTGAGGCGGAATCCTCATGTGTGGAGATGTGCTCATCATTCCTTCGTGTGTCTTCACCTTGTGGCTGTACATAGTCATCCGGCGGCATGGGTGGATCCTCATATTACATGCCGCTGCGAAGCATGTGCTTAACTGCCTTGACATCCCTATGATTGTTCTCAGGTTTTGGTGGGAGGGTGCCCGATTGGCTAGAGAATTGTGCAGCTTGTTGTGCAACTTGGTTTTCAAGCAATTTGTTTTGGGTTGCCAACATGTCTACCTTTTTGGTCAATTCATCAAACCTTTGATTTTGACTTGTCATGAAAGTCTCCATCATCAATTCAAGATTGGACTTTGGTAGTGCATTCGAACCATACCCTTGGTTACCATAACCTTGATTTGGTCTATTGAAGTTTTGATTACCTTGGGTTGGTTGGTCATTTTGCCTCCATGAAAAGTTTGGGTGATTCCTCCAACCGGGGTTGTAAGTATTGCAGTAAGGATTGTTATTTGGTTTGAAATTGCCTTGGTTAATGGCATTAACCTCCTCATGACTAACCTCATTACTTACACCACAATTAATTGCTAAATGGTCTGCACCACCGCAAATTGAACAGGGAAGAGAAGAGGGATAGTTTACCGATTTTACGCTCATTTGCTCGATTTGGCGCCTCAAGGCGGCAACTTCTGCAGCCAAGTTTGGGTTTGAACTTACCTCCTTCATCCCCCGCTGCAGGATCACCGGTGTTTCCCTAGGGTTGTGCCATTGGCTTTGGTTGAGAGCCATGTCATCCACCAACTTGTATCCGTCCACAGCCCCTTTATTCATGAGACTACCTCCAGCAGCTGCATCTAACATACCTTTGTCATGTGGCATGAGGCTGTTGTAGAAGATTTGCAATAAATTCCACCCTTCAATTCCATGATGGGGACAGCACCTCTGCAGTTCTTGAAACCTCTCCCACGCCTCGCTCATGGTTTCATCTCCTTTCTGTCGGAAGTTGTGGATTTGATGGCGCAAGGAGTTTGTTTTGGAAGGTGGAAAGAACTTGTTGAGGAAAGCATTCGCCACCTTAGGCCAAGTATTCATGTTCCCGGGTTGTTGTCCCCTTATCCAACCTTTAGCCTTATCTGCAAGAGAAAAAGTAAAAGCCATTACTTTAAGATCATCAGGAGAAACAGTTTGTACCTTGATTGTACTGCAGATTTCTTCAAAGTTGGCTAAGTGTTGTGTGGCATCTTCATGAGGCAGACCATGGAAAAGATTACGCTGCACCATGCTAACCCATGCAGGAGGAATTTGGTATTCTTCAGCATTGATAGTAGGTGCCGTATAGCTAAGATGGATTTCCTCAGCCTTAGGTGCTGTAAAGTCTCTTAAAGGGCGGTTGGCATCGGCTACTTCATTGTTTTCTCTTTCGAGAGCGGCTGCCCGCAAGCGTTGAAGTTCATTGGCCATCCTATCCCTTTCCCTCTGAAGGTTCTCCAAACGAACATTTTCATTGTCAGTCGACATGTCTAACTGGCGTGGATTTAAGTGCAAGAAAGGTCCCCTTGTTGAGTGTTTGTTCCTTCTTTGGTAGAAGAGATGGGTTGACCCTCGCTTAGAAAACCACTCAACCAAATCTGTGACGTTCGGGGTTGAAGGTTCCTCTGCCAGATTTCAACCTAAAATGAGAGAGATAGAGAACAAAAGAAAATTAAAAGCAATTACTAACTAAATTACTTAGGTCTGAAATAATATTCACCGTTGTGCCCGGCAACGGCGCCAAAAACTTGATGTGAATTATTACAACACAAGTAATAAATCCTAGTTGATACTCAATTCGGTTGCAAGTGTACAACCTAGTCAAGTAGTACTTAGGGATCGTCTCCACAGGGACAAGTTGGAATATTAATTCTAACCTAACAATTTAATTTAGTAAAAGAAAGTAAAAATGTTTTGTGTTTGTTCAAGTGGTTTGGTTTCGATTAAAATTAATTAAACTAGAGTCTTTAAAGCAAAATTAGGTTTTTAACAAGAATGAAAAATTAGGGTTTCTTAGGGTTCCTATCCACTAGTGTTACGACTAATTGGTTTGTTAAAGTTCTTTTAATTATGAAGGCACAGTTGGATGTTGTAGGTACAAAGGGATATCTCTATATTAATACCATCTTTAAATTAGAATAAACGTCACCTCTCGGTACTTGGCTACCCTAATCTAAAGTCATTAAGTTCTTACTGTCCCAATTAATCTAGAAAATTATCTTTCACCTCTCGGTACTTGGCACAATTTATCTAAACAATTAGGTAAAGCCCGTACAAGACAAGCGTCACCTCTCGGTACTTAGCCTATCAAATACCCTATTCCTTATGGTCTGGACCTAATATTCAATTTCTCAATTGCAAATACCAAATCCTAGGGTTTCATGTGATTTCGATTAAGTCTTCACAATCAATTAAAATAAAGAATAGATCATAACAAAAAAAACAAGAATATATAAAATAAAACCAACTAAATCATAACAAAAGTTTCAAGTACAGCCCTAATCAACCCTAGAAAAGCCCTTAGCCAGCCATGGCTAAGATACAAATCAAATCAAATGAATAAAAGAGTTCCAAAGGAAAGAAAATAATAAAACCCGTCGATCAATAATCTCTTTTCTCCCTTCTTCTCTCTGCTTGATTTCCTTTTGCTTTTCCTTGTTTTAAACCTCTAAATTCTGCCTAAAAAAACCTTCCTTAATCTGTTCTACAGGTTCCTATTTATAGCCCCCTCCAAAATCCCAAAATAACCAACTAAAAACATCTAAAACGGGCTCTGAACCGACTTTATTACGGGCCGCAAGAAGTCTGCTACGGGCCCGCAATAAGTAGGCTATAAATCAGCACGCGCAGAAATCTGACGGGTAATTGCGGGCCGTGATGGTGGTGGTTGCGGGCCGCAAGAAGTCTGCGCAGGAATGTCTGTTGACCTGCTTGCTACGGTCCGCAAGAGGTGGGCTACGGGCCCGCAATAAGTCTGTTGTAAATCATTTCTTCATCTTAATTTGCTGGATATCGCCCGTCTTTGCTCCATTCAGCCCCATATACTCGATTACCTGTAAAACAAACATAACTATGGCAGTAACCTGAACTTTTGGATAATTTAACCTAATTAAACCTAATTTAATCAAAACTTGGCTTATTTTTCATTTCCAACCCTAGTTTTCAACATATAGAATTTTGTCTTATCAGAAACTGACAAGATGCGGAAGACAATTCTAAATTATAGTTTGCCGTATTCTGTCAGATAAATCTTGCAAGGAATAAATGGATGTGGTTATTATGTAATAGTGTTATTGGTAATGCATATAAAAGATCTACTGCCTTGCGTATATATATAGATGTCTTAATAAATATACGCGGCAGGCTGTCATACCCCGGATTTGGGGTGTGACATGTATATATATATGTGTGTTTTACAATCAATGGTTTTAAGATGAAATTATCATCAATTTAAAATATTTATCATTAATGCAACATTTTACTGAATTTATTTTGTGAAAGAGATATTGTTGAGACCAACTTAATATTTTCTTTTATGTGATCTTTTTGTCACAATATATAATATTTTTAATAGTTTATTTTATGTGAGAAGAATTAATTATAGTATCACAAGCTAGTCTACGTACCACAATCTCTCGTTTTGCACTCATATATATATATCAAAACCCCAAATTCCCAGCTAGAAAATACTATAATTGTATGTTGATCTTATTATTTTTTCATGAGTGATGCTTTAAGATAATATTTAAATTCAATTCATATAATTAAGTAAGATAAGGGAACAAAAGATGAACAAACTAAAAATTAATACTGTAACGTAATTAATTAATTTATTAATTAATTTTACGGGCCTAAATGTTATGCAAAAACTAGTTTGATAATTTGAGGATGACAATTATATATCCCAGTTTGAGTTTTTTTAGTTAGTATTTTAATTAAAATATATAAAAAATTTTAAGTTAATTAGTGGCACATTGAAATTAAGTTGCTTCTGTGGGTCCCACTAGACACAGAACATTAGACATTATATTTCTTGATGGAGCAACCTAATTAAATTATATGTTAATTTTATGCCAACTACAAATAATGCTAAAATGCATTTATGTGTTGCAAGAACGCAATTCTTCAGATATTATCAAATACTTTATATATACTGCATGTAAATGCTATCTCTTGTATCTTGTAAATACATGTAAAAAAAATTATTATGCGAACAAATTCACAAAACTACATTTATAATTATCAGCACATTTTGTGTGTATGTCGATATATATATATTTTCCATCAGTAGCACTGTAGCAAGTCGTATAAGTAACAAACCTTTTAATATTCTACTAATTATGCTAATTTAAATGACACATTCGCTACATTTGGGAACATTTGCTATACCTTGTTTCTAATGGATACATGCCTCAATTTGTATCATAAAAAAAAAAAAAAACAATAACTGTGATATGAGTTTGTGTTGATTTCATTCATAATTCGATGTCGCATGTGTTTTGGTATCGTAAAATATCATAACTTTACTATTTTATTTAAATTTCAAATTCTAAAATTAAAGTACTGAATCCAATTGGTTGATATTGTTATTTTATTCTATATCAAGCAGCTAAAGAATTGAATTTAATTAATTAATTAACAATGATAGATTAATTTCAATGCCTTTATTTTTATTTTTACATTTTAATCTAACATAATTTTACTATATATACATGTTACTCGTTTAAAATAAAAAATACTAATGTAATGCTTTATATTTGACATTTAAATTTTAAATTTGAAATATAAATAAAAAGATAAAAACATTAAAATATAGTATTTTCAAATAAAAGGCTCCACCTAACTAATGATTTGGAGGACCCTCTAGTTGAATTTTTTTGTAGTACCTAGTTAGATCCACGGAACCGTTGTTCTATGCAATGGATAAATTTGTTTTCTATCTCTACCGAACATTTGTTTCAGTGAAGCTGTTTTTTGTAAATAACATTTCTCCTTTCATCTGAAGAATTTTGTTTAATTATATTTAAAAAAATTTAGAAGATGCATATAAACATGTTGTAAATATTTATTATTTTCATCGACTGCAAAATTGAAATGAAAACTCGTGCAATTTGATCAAACTTTTTAATTAAATTTATGCATTTCTTAGTATAAAAAATTAATATATTCCCAAAGACATCAATAATAAATTAATAATAGCATAATACATGACTGTTATGTTATTATTACTTTATGACTTGAAATATGATCCGTATAGATTAAACTCCTATTTGTCCTCGCAACACAATACAGATGTACATTGAAAGTATGTGAGTATGTATTAATCTTCAATAATTATTATATCATTTTGAATTGTCTCAAATAAGTTAATATAAGTTACGTACCATATGACTCTAACTCGAAATGTATATGAAATTGATTAAAAGCACGAAATACTATACACAACATGTCGTAAATTCAATTTTTTTTACTTGATGAACTTGAAGATTATTTGTCAATTTTTTAACATTAGAATTCAAAATATAACTGAAAAAAATTTAAGAAGTCAAACGCATGCTTTTGAGACATTCTAGTATCATTGTTTGCATAAATATTTGATGCGTTATTTAGCACTAGAAGAAATAAAATTATGAGCAAGTAATTGATACATTGCTGATGAGCATATGTTAGTTTTTAAGATTGTATAAGTTGGAACATAAATATTAATAAAAATAATCGAATAGTAGCATGCAACTTTTTTTGTCCCAATTAATTAATTAATAATATTTGGTGAATATGTACTTGTTCGTGCCAATGACTAATATGTATTGTATTGTATTGTATTGTCATATCCATACTCGTACCATACATGTATCATGTTGAACCTAATTAAAGCACTTGTTCTTTAAGAAACCTAAAGCTTCATTTGCTAGTAATAAATCCAAAATGAACCTAACGCACTCGTTCATTATTGTCCAAAGTAGAAAATAAACAGCGATCATTAATTAATTAGCGTGATTGATTTAAAATTAAACCTGATTTTGAATAATTAAATTAAAGTGTCCAAATTAAACTCTATGAACAATTAAAAACCCTGACAAATTAATTAGAAATGAACAAAACACAGGGGCTATGAATAGAATATTGCAGTCTCCTACTCTCCTCTCCGCCAAAAAGGAAAACCCATCCGGGCATCTAGCTGGCTACCAGTTTTGATTGGGTAACAAATTTGAACATATTCTGTAATCTGTATATAACAAAAAAATAAAAATAAAAATACCCAGATTCAACCTCTGCTGTAGCCAGACAACGAGATTCAACTATTTTTTAGTTGTTTTTTGATGATTTATACATGTGTTTTATTATGAGTTCAGTTCGGAAATGTTAAAAAATAATGTTTTATACGCAATATACATGTCACTATGTTCATAATAGATTGTTTGTGTCTATAATTCTATATACCATAGCTCTATTAATTATCATTATTCATAAGGGGAGTATCCAAAAACATAATTGAAAAATACACAGCTCTATAATTCTTAAGGGGAGTATCCAAAAACATAATTGAAGACGCATGGTATATATACAGGTATAGTCTGATTTTCATGCTTACTTGGAAGAATACATATGCTTTCCTTTTTGGTATTAAGGGGAGTATCCAAATAAATGAATAATGATAATTAATCAATTCCAACGCGTGAATAGTTCTTACTTTAAATGCAGTGTAATATTCAAATGCAAACCAATTAATTCTGTTAATTGAGTTCCACAATTCTCTCTACAAATATATCAATTCTACTATTTTATTATTCTTATTTTTAAATACTAATAACTATATTGGTTTAGAAAATCTTCGTTTTTTTTTTAAAGAGACATACTAGTCTTATCAGTATAAATAAAATACGTTACAAAAAACCAATCTTTATTATATTATGAAACATCTTGTAATCATAATTAACATTGACTTGATATTTTTCGAGACATGGCAAAATGTTACATCCTTCCACCCTTAAAAAGAATTTTGTCCTCAAAATTCAAATACTAACTTGTAATTACTTTTATACGTTAGAAATATAATTAATCAATAAGTGTTACAGTTGCAATGCACATACACTATACTTAGGGGTGAAAACGGAGCGGAGGATAATGCTAATACCATATCCACATCTTTCGGATAATGAGCGGATACGAATACGGATACGGATAGTAAACGGATATCAAAATTCAAAACTAAATCCGCCTTAAACGGATACGGATACGGAACGGATAGTCCATGGATACGGATTCGAATACGGAAATAAGACGAATAATCATCAGATAATTGAGTCATGTGAACTTTAAAATACAATACTAATTAACAAAATTTAAAATGTTTTTGTAATGCAGCAAAAAATCAATAAAAAAAATATGTCTTATAGGAATAAAGTGTACCGAAAGAAAGCTGCATGAAATATTAGTAAAAAAAAATTAAAATTGGGATGAGGATTGACCTATTGAGTCGATTGACTCAATAGCTGTTATATTACGCAAAAAAAGAAAAGAAAAAAAAATTGAAATTTGAGATGGGGAGCTGATCAGGCCCATCAATTTGGTCCGGCCCAACTATATTCAAATATTAGAAGAAGAAAATGTCTGTCCGGATAGGATGTGTTCAATAGTCCCACAACAGACGAAGATAAACAATGAGGTTACTATATAAATCCTTAGGTCGGGTCACAGCAAATTTGGAGAGAAGCGCTGTAGAGATTAGAGAGGCGTTGATAATACGGGTTCCAACTAAAATCCTTTTAGGCTCTATTAACACCCTTAGAAAATGGGTTCCGGATATCCACTCCGTTTAGAAAACGGTTTAGATATCTCTAAACCCTGTACTGGTTATCTAACACCCTTAGAAAACGGGTTCCGGATCGGATAGATCCGAATATCCACAGTTTAGAAAATGGGTTCCGAATAGATCCGGATATCCACTCCGTTTAGAAAACGGTTTAGATATCTCTAAACCCTGTACTAGTTATCTAACACCCTTAGAAAACGGGTTCCGGATCGGATAGATCCGAATATCCACAGTTTAGACATCCCTGTACTGGTATCCTATAAATATCTGGATACACGGTTTAGACATCCCTGTACTGGTATCCTATAAATATCTGGATACGTATCCGTTTGATTCGGATTCGGAACAGATATCCTGTACTGGTATCCTATAAATATCCGGATACACGGTTTAGACATCCCTGTATTGGTATCTTATAAATATCCGGATACGTATCCATTTGATTCGGATTCGGAACGGATATCATGTACTGGTATCCTATAAATATCCGGATACACGATTTAGACATACCTGTACTGGTATCCTATAAATATCCGGATTCGGATTCGGAACGGATATCGTTTACACCCCTAACTATACTGGTCTATAAATTAAGGATCCTCCATCTAAATATCAAATTTGTGACAATTCATAGAGATAATGTTCTTTGTTAGTAAATCAAAGAGTAATTATCAATATATATACAATCTAATATAACAAAATATTACTAATAACGAAAATAATAATAATAACTATATATAACGTATGAATTAATGTTCTTTGTTAGTAAATCAAAGAGTAATTATCAATATATATACAATCTAATATAACAAAATATTACTAATAACGAAAATAATAATAATAACTATATATAACGATGATGATGTATGTATTGCCTATATGATCGTATTCCTTTTTACTATTTTATTTTGTTTTATTTTGGGTTCCAATAATAATACAGGCTGAATCTCATCTATGTAGAATGAAAATATATAACTTCACTTATATAATAAACTATTTTATTTTTTTTAATTTTAAAAAATTTAGAACAACTCAAAATTTCAATTTTAAAATGAACGAGCGAATGTAAATTAATAATTTTGCCAGCATAACGTTATGACAACAATTAAATGGAAAAAAAATCTTTATATTTATAAAATTAACATACATCTCTAGTGTATATAGATGAAAATATATACATTAATTGCTAGTGTACATGTTTGAAGACAAAACAAGAAAAGACAAGACAAGACAAAATGAGACGAAACACTGTTAAGGGTACCTACCGATCGATCGAATGAAGCACCAAGCTGTCCAAATTAGTTTCCCTTCTCATCACAGAAAAAGACCAAATTAAGTACTTAATGCACCAAAACTCTTTAGATCCTTGTACATCGCACTCTACCTAGCCTGCTATAGTTACCACTGCGGCGCTGCCTAGGACCTACGAGCTATTCTCAAAAACAAAAACAAAAACAAAGTTACTAACCGACCCTCTCGGCCTCTCATCTCATCAATCATGAATCATCATTCTAAAAAAAAATATCTAAAGCCTTTTTTTTAACTTGCTACGTCATTGAGGAATGAGGTATTTCAATATATATTAATTAATTTCATCTAGTCAAACCTTATTACAAGAGGTCCAGTGCCACGGCCAACTGCTTAATTTGCATCTAATCATTTAATTTATTCTTTTCTTCTTTTAACAAATTATTGCTCTCTTAAATTTTTATGCAATATATGTTGCAACATATATAATACCGATTGCAAACGATCGAGATAGTAATTAAGAAAATATACAAAATGTAATAAACTCATTAATGCATTTGAGGTACAATAATAATGTAATATTGTTAATCTCCACCGCAACATGAATTAGATGGTCTGCTTAATAGTATCTTAAATACCATGACACTTTGTTCTAACAGTAAAATTGACTTGGTGCAGTGGCATAGCGGTATATTCCTTCACTTGAGGGAGCGAGTTCAATTTTCGCTTATTGCAAAAAAAAAAAAAATGATTTTTGACACTAGATCACGTCCTAAGTGGAGTATCCGGGTAACATAAGTTATTTATGATATTCTAATTTCATAAAATTTTATTTATTTTTAAACAAAAAAAGTGTTGCATAATAACATTAAGAATAACAAAAAAAGTGTTGCAAAAAAGTTATTTATGACATGTTTTTTGCTTCCAAATTGGGTAATTGAAAAAATTGATAGAATCCGCCCAAGTTTCTTGTGGGGCAAGAGCAATTCGGACAGAAACGGGATTTCGTTAATAAACTGGAAAATGGTATGTACACCGATTGAATGGGGAGGTATGGGGGTGACAGATTTGAAAGTCCAAAACAGGGCGTTACTGTTAAGGTGGTGGTGGCGGTTATATCACAACCCGGAATCACTATGGACCATAACGGTCAATACATTAAGGCAAATGGTCATCAGGATAGGGGGGCCGCTCTATTGGACAATTGGAGGATCCTTTTTTTGGAAGCAGATAGGCAAATTGAGGGGGATTTTTGGCTGGTGTACGACTTGGCAATTGGCAAATAGGAAATGGGAGAGGCATCTCATTCTGGTTCGACTCTTGGGGAGAAGAGCCAATCCAGATAAGGAACACACCAAGGCAATTGAGGCCGCACGTCTCACTGAGAGATGCTAAATATGCTCCACAAACCCTCCACTTAACAACACGGCAGCAACAACAAATCCAATCGGTAATTCTGACTGACGGCCAAGACAGAATTCGATGGAAATGGACATCACATGGACTGTACACAGCAAAGTCTGTGTATCGGACAATCATGAGTGAAGGAAGGCCGATAGATGGGTTTCGAGCTGTCTGGAAGTTCAAGATACTCCCAACGGTCAAAATATTCGCTTACCTGCTACTCAAAGGTAAGATACTGACCAGAGACGTTTTGCAACGAAGGAACATAGGAGGGAGAACAGAGTGTGCTATGTGTCAGAATTGCAATCTTGAGACAGCTCTCCACTTGCTTATTTTATGCCCTTTTGCAAAACAAGTGTGGAGTCAGGTGAGCATGAAACTAGGCTACAGGCTGATAGAGGAAGGTCGGTCACTGGAAGAAACATGGAGCAAATCAATTCTTCAGACAATAGCCAAGCCTACGGACTGGAGTATTACAGGGCCGGTAAGAATAATATGTGCATGCTGGTGGATCTGGCGACAACGAAATGTAGTAGTTTTTGCAGGCAAAGAAATGAGACCTCAACAGTTGGCAGATTTAATCTGCATGGAGATGATGCTGTGGATGCGCTACTGTTAAAAAAGATGGGGTGGGGGACGTGCATGAGAAGTGGAATATCCATGCAAAAATCTGGGGAATTTTGTAGCGGCATAATAAATTCTAATAATTTTGTAGTGTTCTGAATTGAGATAAGGGAGACAGGTAATTAATGGGTAGTTTTTTTTTTTTTTTTTTTTTTTTTTTTGTCATTCAAAAGCCCGTAGGCAGAGGTACAAAGAAGAGCTAGCTTACAAATTCAGCATTAAACAGTACCCTTCTAAAACAAAAACCAATAACCTATTGAGAAAAGCATGGTAACGTATGACCAGTACAATCCCAGCTATTTATCCTCCCTTTTCTCGCCAAATTGTCAGCCATTTCATTCTGGCTTCTTTGCACATGAACACACACTAAAGACTTGTTATCTCTTAGCAAACTCCAAATTTCCAAAATTTCATCGAACGCTCGCCAATCAGCTGCCATGGGTGGGTGTTGACTTGTGCATATTTCCACCAGTGATAAACAATCTGTGAAGAAAGAACAAACCTTTATCCCGAGTCCAAGCACGAGTGAGATTGCTTCCTTTAGAGCCACAGCTTCTACATGTAAGGGACAACAACCTCTCACCGCTTGAGATTTATAAAATATCAATTCTTCCTTATACCAAAGCACCAAGCCAATGCCGCCCTGCCAACCCTCAATCCAAGAACCATCACAGTAGCAGTAATAATCATTGTCAACCTCTTGTAAGGATGCTTGCATTCTTCCTGGCATAGGACCCGGCATGCGTGCTGCACCCGTATTTGATTCCCAATTAATTGAGGTTAAATATTTCATGAACTGCTCAAAATTTGGTAGCTTGCCCGCGTATGCCCGATCGTTTCTACAACGCCATAAAGCCCATGCTGAATTTACATAAACCAACCATTGTTCATCGTCAAGACTATCCGATATCCCTTGCAAAACCTGCCTAAAGCTACCATGGAGATTGTCTGTTCGGATGTTCAAAGGACCCGCAAACAGACATGCTCTTGAGAAAGGACATAGATGGAGCAGATGGAGTGCATCTTCTAATTGCCCGCCACATGTCGCACAACACGGGCTGTGGGTTGGGAACCTGCGATTCATATAAGATGCTAGAGGCAGTGCCCCGTGCAGCAATTTCCAAAGGAAAAGACGGATCCTAGGAAGCACATCTCCTCTTTGCCAAACTGTCAACCAAAGCCCTCTGCTCACTTCACCCCTATTCAGATTCGAACCCTTAAAAAAGTTATAGCCAGTTTTGACCGAGTAAATCCCATTACTAGTAAGTTTGAATAATAAACGGTCCTCAGAATTTCCAGGTGTTGGAGGCTTTACATGTGCTAGAATCTCCATGCTACCAGAATAACCAAATAATTCAATAAGCAAATCCAAGTTCCAACTCCCTGTATGTATATCCAGCAAATCTTTAGTCCACATACTTCTCTGCCCCTCATCACTCGGCCTAAACTCCAAGGCACCTTTAAACCAAGGTTGAGCAAACACTGAGCATAGCTCACCGTTTTCCAAGCTCCAGTTCACACACGGCTCAAGAGACTCTCTTAAGTTCATCAAGCATCTCCAAAATGGCGTGCACCGGTAGGTTCGTTTACTATGCCAAAGATCACTCCTAGGCATATATTTTGCTTTCACAACTTGAACCCATAAAGCCTCTGAACCCGATGCAATTCTCCACAGAAATTTTGCAAGCAGAGCCTCGTTTATCGTGTCAAGGTCCCTAATACCAAGCCCGCCTTCATCCATCGGCACTGTTATTTTGTCCCACGCGACATAAGCCAAAAACCACTGTCTTCCTACCTTGCCCCAAAAAAATCTTCGAATAATGGAAGTAATCTCATTGGTCACTGACTTCGGTATTCTAGTGGTAGCCATATAATAGATTGGTAAAGCTTGCAAAACCGAACGAATTAGGACCAGTCTACCCGCATGAGACAGCAGGTTACTCTTCCACATTTGAAGCTTATTTGAAAATTTTTCAATCAAAAAATCAAAGGATTGCCTACTGGTTTCTATTGGAGCTCCTAAATAAGAAGAGCAAGCACTCTCTCTAGGCACCATAAAAAAATCTGAAATCCACTCTCTCTCAGCTTGTAAAGTAGAAGAGCTAAACCAAATGAAACTTTTTTGCGGACCCACCATTTGCCCAGAAACATCTGAAAAATCTTGGATATATTGCATGATTCTTTGTGCTTCAACCATATTAGCCGAGCCAAAGACCAGCAAATCATCGGCATATAGACAGTTGGTTAGAGGCATAGCAGAAGGAGCAAGTCGTACCCCTTGCAACTCTCTTGTACTCACCCGATATGCTAAGCCTCTAGACAGTACATCCATTCCCAAAATAAAAATATAAGGCGAGAGGGAGCATCCTTGCCTCAGACCACTTTGCGGCTGTAGAAAACCGTCCCCTCTACCATTTAGAACTATAGTGAACCGAGCCGAAGTGATGCAACCCATAATCCATCTAGCAAAACTGGGAGGGAAATTATAAATTGGCAATAATGACTCAATAAAATCCCAATCCATTCGGTCGAAAGCTTTTGATAGGTCAAGCTTCAAGCAAAATTCCTTGTTTTTATAGTTCGACAACCCAAAAGAATGTAACACCTCACGAAGCAAAATCACATTTTCCGAGATCTCACGACCCGGTAGGAAAGCACTTTGTGCCCGAGAAATGCACTGCCCGATGTATGGTTTCAACCTTAACGTGAGTATTTTGGAGATCAATTTATAGAGAACATTACAAACTGATATGGGACGAAAATCAGCAACTCGAACAGCTTCATCTTTTTTCGGTATTAGAACAAGATTTGACCTTGCTATCTCGGGCTTCATGATTCCAGTAGCAAAAAAATTTCGTACCTCACTCATCACCGAAGGCCCAAAATGGGTCCAATTTTCCTGAATAATACCAGCATTGAACCCGTCTGGACCAACCGCTTTATTAGGTCCCAAAGTCATTAGAGCCTTAAAAATCTCAGCCTCAGAAGGCACAGCCTCAAGTGCGCAATGTGCCAAGGAAGGAATACCTGCCACATCATCAAAAATTTGTTGGGGGAACACATTCAAAACTGGTTTGACCACAGCTTTTTTATAAATCTCTTTGAAATGATTTACAAAAAGATCTCTAATACCCTTCTCATCTGAAACCCAACTCCCATCAGCACCTTGAAGGCTTCGAATTGAGTTTCTTCGTTTCCTCGTAACAGCTGCCACATGGAAAAACCGTGTATTATTGTCCCCGTAAAGGGCCCAATTTAGCCTAGCTCGCTGGCACCAATATCTTTCTTGCATAAGTAGCACTTGCTGGTGCTCCAAATTTAATTGCTTTTCCCTTTCAATAATTAAGTCACTTGGAAACTCGTTATTACTCACCTTCATTTTCTCCTCAATATTTCTCAACATCATATCAGGAGTCAGATCATTTCTCAACCAATTCTTCACCTCCCTTTTAAAAATTCTCGTAGTCTGACTCCAATCCGAGCCACCTTGACTGCCCGCCTTTTGACAAACTTCACTAAAACCGCCTTTTAGACCCCACCAGTTTTCGCACCTAAACTGCTTCTTTGTTTGGATTGGCTTTGGCTTAGTACGAATGAGTATCGGCAAATGGTCACTTCCAAAGCGTGGCAAGTGAAACACCGCAGATTCATTATATTTCATCATCCAAGAAACCGTACACATGGCTCTATCCAATCTTTGCGAAATATTTGCCCCTCCCCCTTGCATATTTGACCAAGTGTATGCCGGTCCATGGTAACCAAGATCCAACAATCCTACATGCCGAATCCAATCATTGAACAGTCCATTTGGAGTTCCTAACACATCAGAGCCTCCTTGCTTTTCATTCAAGGACCGAATTGCATTAAAATCCCCAAAGAGGCACGCATGACTATCACACCTCTCAATAAAAGCCTCAATCTCATCCCAAATTTTTGGATTTTGTACCCTCGAAGGGTCTCCATAAACAACCACTAAACCCCACGGCTTAGAGCCATCTTTATTTGACACTTCAGCAAAAATGTAAAAATTATTAGAACGATAAATATTTACAATCACATCATCATTCCATAATAACCATAAACCCCCCGACCTACCATTCGAGGGAACTCCAGAAAAATTACACAAAGGCGAATCCACCACCCTTTCTCTAGCCTTGTCTAAACAACACCTTGTATCAGATATAAATGCAATTGTAGCCTTCGTGCAGCGAAGATATCTGTTTAACGTGGATACTGTCGTGCCTCCGCTGCCTCGACAGTTCCACGATATGATATTCATGGATGGGGTGCCGGCGCGTTATGGCCCGCCGACTTCGCCCTTTTATTCAGACACAAATCACCATTTCCCTTGTCTTTCGTGAAAGACCCTTCATCAAAAGCAGTATGCTCCCCGGCTGATTCCAAACCGAGGTGATACCTGAAAATTCCCTCATCTTGTACTGGTTTCTCAAAAGCTCTCTTGAAACCCGTTTTAGGTACAGACACATCCTTGGCTGATTTGCTATTTGTATAATTTCTCTTAGCTGACATCCCCAGTGCCGAGGCCGGGTTCACAAGCCACGCTCCCTTCCTCGGTGCCAGGATGTTCATGTCCTTAAACCGATTTTCCTGGCCTGGCTTTTTTGCCAATAATACAAGCCTTGCGTGATCTTGACACCCCAC
The DNA here is from genome assembly GCA_033356055.1 of Carex pumila. Lineage (NCBI taxonomy): Eukaryota > Viridiplantae > Streptophyta > Magnoliopsida > Poales > Cyperaceae > Carex > Carex pumila. Next base: position 21,327 of record JARJHM010000164.1, read on the forward strand.
CATCTCATGACCCAATTTACCACAAAAGAGACAGATATGCGATATCTTCTCGTAAGCACAATGCACTGTAATCTGTCCAAGGGTTGGGTGAGTAGCTAAAACTTTGTCTTTAACCTCCTCCCCGACCTTTATAAGAACCTTCACTTTGATGAAACTTCTCCCATTCACGAACCCCTTAACAGGTGCCGAAACAGGGGTCCCAACTTTCTCTGCAAGCAATAGCAGCCCCTCATCCTTAAAGGCATTAATCGGGACATTCAAGAGCAGCACCCAAACAGCAACTGATTCTATCAATGACGGGTTAAGGTCTGAGTCAGAGTGCACCTGGCTAAGTGCCACCAAGTCTCCCCTATAGGTCCACACTCCGCCTAACAGAGCTGAATTGAGATCATTCACACTATTAAACTCGAAGAGGTAGCAGTTTTTCATGACTTGCCTCATCGATGTTGTCGGGTCAACACTCCAGGCTGTAATCATTGAGCTTCTAAAGGGACCATCCAAGACCAATCTGTCAGTAATGATTCGAGCAAGCAAGCACAAATCCCAGTTAGTGCTCGAGGTTGCTTGTTGCGGGACAATCACTATCTCATCTTCAGTACTTAGCCCCACAAATTTCTGGATGAAAGCCTCATCGGTTTCAGTGAGAGCAGACATTTTTGGTGAGGTTTTGTGTGAGTTTTTGTGCGTAGAAAGTTTACTGTTTAGGAGAAGGGATGTAAAACTGGAATGAGACAGGTGAGTGGGTAAGGTAGATGGATGAGGACCTAAAATTGAAATCTGTTTTTCTGAGGGTCTTAGTGAAAATTTTGGGAAAATATGGGAGTTATGTGAGAGGGAATTTCTAGTCACTGATTTCAGAGGGGATTGCCTTGGTGTCCGCTTGGGGGTGCCAACTTCCTTTAATGGGATAAGAGAAGAATCATTCTCAAAATCAGGGCCAGGATTGACTTGTTTAGGATCTGCCTCGAATCCCACACAGTCACATAATTGGGTGCTTTTTTGGAATTTAGCGTGAGCTGGCGTTTCCAGAGGAGGCATGAGATTAGGGAGGGGGCCCTCAAAATTATCTGCTCCAATTCTTTCCTTTAGAGGAGATATGACAGTATCTATTTCCTTCTTCTGCTGGAAATAGACATAATTGGGAACCACCGAAACTTCCTGCAATGATTCAGCCTTATTCCTCTTATGGCACTGATGGCTTCCTGGGCGTGGAGCATACCTCTGCTTCGCAAGCCAAAGGCATGATTCCCTTGCCGAGCATGATTGGACAGGGGGGCAATTAGTTCCTTGCTGACTACTAAGATGGGAAATGTTGAGTGAATACTCTTGGGAGGTGAGTATGTCAAGAGAAGGGACATAAGTACAGATAGGTATAGAGCCTACCTATGCATGAGATAGAATGGGGATGGTGCCTACACGGAGGAGAGGATTAAGGGAAGAGGTTAGAGATAGCATGTGAGGTAGTGGAGGCAAGAGGGTGGGGAAGGTCGATTAAAAGTTATGCTGAATAAAACTGTATACGAAACATGGTTTCACAATGACCCAAGTCACCCAACCCAACTCATTGGTTCTGTTGTCGGATGGATCAAAGAGACATGTCCGATTGCCCGCTTGCAATTGCAAATATAACCAAAGCGAGAATCATGGTTATATTTGCTCGCTTTCTCGCTTTGGTTATATTTGCAATTGCAAGCGGGCAATCGGACATGTCTCTTTGATCCATCCGACAACAGAACCAATGAGTTGGGTTGGGTGACTTGGGTCATTGTGTGTGTTAACCCATTGAAAGTTTATAAATGAGCTACAATATTCTTTTGAAAAGCTAATTATGGTTGGTATTTTCTATTTAGGCCTTATTAGAATAATTTCAGGCATAAAATGAGCAATGTTTTATTATTGCTCTTTAAATGTTGGTGGAATTTCACGTACACCCCTAATAACTTAAATTACATATTTCGCCCTCAAAACTTTAAAATTACGCATTCCCCCCTCTAAATTTCATAAATTGACAAATTTATCTATTTTATTGTCTTCCATATTAAAACTCATTCTGAATTTATAAAATACCAATTTTATCCTTTATTTAAGTATAAAACATCAATCATACTCAAATTTGAATCTGAAGGGTTCCTCTACCATTCGATCCGCGTGCATCGCATTATGATTTGTACGCCTCGCTTCAAGATTTGTGCTAATCTAGCACGCACAAATCTTAAAGCAATTCCAATATGTGCGCATTGCATTAAGATATGTGCATGTCGCTTCAATATCTGTATGTATTCACTTCGAGATTCGTGTTGATCCTAATTATTCAATCTTGCACGCACATATCTTAAAGCAGCTCGAACGGTAGAGGAACCCTTCAAATTCAAATTTGAGTCTAATGGACTGTTTATGTTTTTAATAAACTTTATACATTTAGAATGAATTTAATATAAAAGACAATAAAATGAGTAAATTTGTGAGTTGTTCAAGTTTAGAGGGGAAATACATAATTTCAAGGTTTAAAAGTTTTTGACGGGTATGTGTAGAGCGGGAAAAATGGCACGACGGAGTCAGCTCCGTCGCAGAATGGCACAATTACAACACGACACACGTGTTGGTTACATATTGTGATTCGCGTGTCGTGATTCTCTTTTGAAAATTTGACACGGCACAGCATGTCATGTGAAATATCTAGTCACAGCACGGCACGTGATCACATGAGTCACGTATAATTAGGACCGTTAAATCTTGACTAAATGATGAATCTTAAATAAAGTAACTTAAATTATGATAAAATGGTCACGTGAGTCACATTTGATCACGGCATGTTTGGACACGACTCACTTGGCATGACCATTTGTGTACCGTGACTACTTCTTAATATTTAATTATAGCACGAGATCAAAATCACAACATATTAGTAATATCACAGCACATTTTTTCCATTCTAGATATACATGAAATTCACCCTTAAATGTTTCTCTTTTCAAATCCATGGAATTTAATGTTGTTGAACGGAATTAATTTCTTTCAAAAATTAATAGTTTAATTACTTTCATTTAATTAAATTGCTCTATCTCCGGGTTGGACGAAATTTGATTCCACTAAACAAAATCTATCAATTATTTATCTCCTCCGTAATTAATTAATGGTTTTATTATTGAAAGTACCACCGCTTTTAAAGGTGAGAGAATTTTCAACATGTTCGTCTTCTGGTTATAGTTTAATTTTGTTTTTTTCTTTAAGAAAGGTCAAGGCCCATTTTATATTATTGAAACAACATAATTACACCCATGTTCGCAGAGACCTAAGTTATGGCCAAAATATCAAAAGCAAACACAACATGAAATAAGCACATATAGATCCAGGTAATATAATTTGTTAATGACCAAAAATAATCTAGAGTAGCAACAACTAAGCTACATAATAAAGGGCTGAGGTTATCTAAAGAACTAGTAAAATTTTGTTGTTGTGATATCTTCATGAAGAAACTAGGAGAGTTCAGAGGAAATTCCAGGCGCCTCCTGAGACTGGTAAGCAACTATTTTCATAGGCGCCATATACTAGCTGAGAGGGATAGCATCCTCTTTTATGGGCATCCACTCCTCTGCAGCAATTTTAGTCTTTTACTTGATATTACTTGACCAATAGCATGACAAAGATTTAATAAGCAATATAATATTTCTAACAAATGCAATAGAGCAATTGGTAAACAAAGTTAATTTCTCTGTTTTCAAAGAATCCAACAGACTACATTAAGAACCATTAGGAAACTATTTCTATTAGTTAAATCAAGGGTAACAGCAAAATCTATAAGATCTGTCCATTTATGCCATGTGTGCATGATGTATTGACGCTTTCCTAATCAAAATCAGATTTTCTGAGCAAAATGACAAGTCAAGAATAAATGATCAATATTTCTATTTCAGTATATATAGAATTGACAAAAATGATCTCCAATCCATCCTCTAGTTAATAGATTATCTTTGGTCAGTATTTTCTTATGTTCAATCAATCACATAAAAACTCTAATTTTAGATGAAATTGATAAATTCCACCACATCATGGCTCTACTAGGCTATATTCCTCTAAAGTTTATCAACCTGTAAATAGACTGTGTAAGAAACTTTCCTAAGGAGTGTCATCTCCATTCTATTGTGTCATGTGCTAGTGCGAAAGAAGTGGAACTGAGGATGTATAATATTTCTATCCAATCACATAAGTCCATTCCTACTAGTATGCATCTAAATTTTACACCCCCCCCCCCCCCCCCCCCCCCCCCCCGGTGAGTGTTGACCACATCTGATAATAATATGTTAGGATTCACACATTTTTGGAAGAGTTGATAGTATCTGATTTCCAAATAACAATCTTAGTATCAGATGCCTTTCCAGAATCTAATTTGAGAAGTAGGTTCTAGTTCATAGGAAACACTAATAGAGTTTATTTTATTTAGAGAGAGTGGACCCTTCCAGAAGGATGAAAAGCGTTTGAGTTGACAACAATTGTATTTATATAATACTAAAGTTTTCCAGTTACCCTGATAGTCATTTTTTTTTTAATTTGCACCACCATTTGAGAAAAAAAGCTAAGTTCATTTGTCTAAGATCTAAAATTTATAATCCTCCAAACTGTTTAGCCATGCATGCTGCTTTCCAATCTAATAAAGAGTATTTTTATATTAGTGGATGTACCTTGCCAAATGAATCTTCTTCTAATTTTGTCTATCTGATGCAGAATAATAACATGTACCTTATATACTGATAGTGTATACAGTAGGATGGAAGACATCACATAATTAAGTAATGTGATTATACCTCCTATAGATACCTAATGGTCTTGCTAGTTTTTTAATTCACTTTTCAATTTTATCTACCAAGAATTGCCAATTTGCCATTAGGAGTTTTTTGAAATGCAAAAGGGAGACCTAAGTACTTAATAGAAAATGATCCCCATTGACATCCAAAAATGTGATTTAGTTCTGAAGAGGTAGATATATGAATATGATACATTTAAGTTTTGTCATAGTTCATTTTAATATCAGATAGGACTTCAAATGATACTTGGTTGTTTACTAGTAGGTTATAGTTTAATTTTTAAGTGGTGATTGAATTCCTTTATATTTAATACTGTGGTATGTGATATTGAAGTGAAATCAATCTAGTGACAAAGATATACTCTTCATGTGAGAGGTCGCAGATTTAAAATCCAAAAAATATATTTTATTATAGATATTAAATAATTTGGTGGCTTGATCTTCAGTCTTTACTAAAAAAAAAATCAAAATATATATAATATTTAAGTAAAATATCTGTCACTATTTTTATTTTTTGTGCAGTCAAATAGTATTATGGCTAGCTAGTCATATAACTACGCTATTTTTTTAGATAAAAGTAGTTTCTTGATTGAAACGAGGAGCAGATCTATTGATCTACACTTAGTTCAGAGAATGCTAAGTCACTTTATAATTTTGAAATTTTTAATAACGCAAGTTATTTGATTGAATTTTTTTTTTAAGTTTTTATATAATTTAGCCCTTCTGATAAAATGTTAGATGTATTCTTTTAGTTTAGTGATTAAGATTCTATTTTATATTTGAAAGGTCTTGAGTTCAAATCTCATTAACCACAAATGAATAACTATTCATTTTTAAGTTTTAGCCCTCCTAACTATATTTTCCAAGTCCGCATCATCTGCATTAACTCAATAAAGCATCTCGATTGTTTGATTTTAAACGGAGTCAATCTGGCTCTTGCCTATATCACGTGGAACCCATCAATATTAATACGAATCTAATCTATACGAATCTTAAAACAGAGCGGACAATTCAGATACATTAACTCAAAACATTATTTTTTGAGTTGACGCAGGGGATACGAATTCGATTCATCCAGCATTCTTCATATTTTTTGTGATTCTTCCAAAATCCCGGTATAAAGTTTATTTTTATTTGTTTATGGCACAGACGAAAAAGTCGGCTCTCTTGTTATTGTTATTAGGCCATTTTGTGAGCTACAATTGGTATTCCTGTTTTGTTTTGCTGTAGGTATGATATCTCTTGGTAATAATATCTATGGTGAACAATATTTGACGACTCTTGACAAATATCAATTAATTTTTCATTTTTTCTATTTGGGATGATAAAAAGTAGCATTCTTTTGTTAATTTTGCTGAAATAGCAATTCGAAATCTTTAATTTTTTAGGTCTAGTTAATAAAAAGATAAATAATCTGTTAAACAGTCAACCGTTGTTTATTTATGCAACGTATCACAAAGTGCCAAATTTTTTATTAATATAAAAAAATATATTAAATTTCAAAATCTACATCTTATTAGAAAGAATTTAGAAATTTGTTCAAACCACAAAACTTTTTTGAGAAAATTCAGCCTAAAACCGCAAAAAAACATTGGGATTTTGAGTTATGAAATTCCACAACCGCATATTTATTTTTGTAGTTTTAATTTTTTTAATTAAACAGAAAATATTATAATTTATTGATTTTTTGTATTTAAATATTAAAAATATTTTATATATTTCTTTGAAAATAGATGAAATATTATATAATTTAATTTATTAGAAAGACTGTGACAAATAGCCCAGATCAATGTTTTTCATGCTGTATTTTTTACGGCTGTAAGAATAATTAAAATATTTCTTTGTGTGCTATTAAAAAAAAATAAAAATATTTTGAATATGAGTTATTGATTCCGGTTCAAAAATAAAAAAAAATAGTTAGATTCTTCTATTTTTGAAAAAAACAAAAAACATTGTGAGAAATTTTTTTTTTACCTAGAGAATTGTCCGAGAAGCTTTTTGTTTTTTCCCGATGTGCTGAACGAATGAAACAAAAAGGGGTGAAACCCGATTTAGCTACCTCAGCACTACTATTTGAATTGCTTTTCAAAATGAGACGAGACGATGATGCGAGAGTACAACTAATGATTGAAGTGTTGAATCTGTTGAAGATATCTTATTTGAATGTAGATAATCAATTTATGTAATTTGGGTAGTTTGTTACTCTATTAAATGAAGTACTTCTTTATTGGTAATGTTTATATTTATTTAGTTTGCATTTGGTATTCTATTTTTGTTGTTGTTGTTGTTGTTGTTTTGATTTATTGAGTTTTTTACTTGAAATTGTGCTGCCTCCAACTTGTTGATTCAGTACCAACCAGGTATACAATTAGGTAGTGGTACATGGCAGCTACTCTACTAGCTGGTTTTTATGAGCAATTTGCATTGACATTTGAATTATAAACTTCCAAATGATGAACCATGCATAACTTTTAACAATTTCATGAAATTGTTGGGAAGAACTGGGAATCTTCTGAAGTATTGAAATTGTTGTCCATAAAGTTGAAACCAAATTATGCTTGTGTTCTTTAGACTGTGTGCGAGTGCCGGCTAGTTCAGCCTCACTAATTTTATCTTTGATTAATATTTCTCATGGCGTTGCCGAGCATGGAGTGCAGATTTAAATTAATAAGTGGTTGTCGAGGGCATGGAGGCACGTTCCTCTGTGTTAAGTGCAGCATCGTTTGATATGAATAAGAAAATTGGAGAAATCCCTGACTGTGCTCAGAACTTGTTCGATGAATTGTCTGAAAGAAACCTTGTAGTTTGGGATTCAAATATTACCAGTTTTTCCATGGGAATGTCTCCTTTGATGTCTTTGTCAAGTGCAGACACAATGAAAATAAACCACATGCTTCACTTTTTGTTAGTTTTAACTTTTAACTTGCTTAAAACTGTGATTCCTTCTCAGAATCAATGTTCTTCACCAAGCTTAATTTGCATGCTCATTTGTAAACCCCCTAGCCACTATTCTCTCCTCTTTGAAACCCCTTTTTTATCCCCATTAACACCATCTAATTGGCATATGCTTTCCCTCACTACTCACTAGCACTACTGCTATCGACTTTCGAGCTGTACAATCTAGGGACATGTACTAGAACCCTGCATTGTACTGCTTGATTTGGAACTGGTTCAACCATGATTGAGGTGAGTGTATGAATTTTCTTTGGATATGTGAGTTCAAGACTGAAATGACATGAAAAAATAAATAGATAAAAAAAATGGAAGATCATAGCCACTCTTATTCCTCTTTTAAAAACATTACAAAGACTTGATTTTGCTATCTTTCATCCTCACTAACAATTCTCTTGTTATTTCCACACACAAATGCGCATTCTTGAGCGCAAAATCAGCATAATTCGTAGAGAAAACAACTGTTTCTGCATTCTTTACAACCATATCCATCGCTTGCTCTTTCAACAGCATGTTTTGACAAACATCCGATACCTCAAGAACCTGAAGTGCATTTGACGGTTCTAGTGACCTCAAAATGCACTTCTCGCAATACTTCCTAAGATAAGGGATGTCATACTTGTCTGCTGCAACAAGCAGAGAATAGCAATGCTCCTCACTCGCATCATCTGATATGTTCCCATTATAGAGAAAGTGCATAAGAGACTCGAGTTCATTGTGTGTTAGTTCCGGTAAGGAGATCTCTTCATCTACCGGAGCTTTGCATTCATCGGATGCTAGTATATTCTTGAAGACTTGTGATCTTGCTGCCTACAACAACCCAAAAAGAAAATATAGTGTATATTTTAAAAAATGCATAAAGTGACAGTGTCTGTAACATGTGGATTGCACAAAAATACATTTTTTTCCTATGGATCCTATAATTTTGACAAATTGAAAATTTAACAGAAGATATAAAAATTTACCAAGAGAGCCCTATGGGCCGCTATTGGAGGCCCATTACCAGGCTTTATTACAATATCTGTATGGAGCTCTTCCTTCAATGCAGCCCCAAAGGCTTCTAGAAAGCCCAATTTGTCATTTATTTCAATTTCCTTCTCCTTCATCTCCTTGACACGCTTGAGTGCATCTGCAATACCCTAAACAATAGAATCAATACAATCCCTATCACCACTAAACATAACATCAGTTGCAGATAATAATTTAGTTGGTTTTAAAATTCTTCAAGAAGATATTTAAGTTCAAAATTATATTAAGCCTCTTACATGGGTTTGTGCAATAATAAGGAAAGCATTTTTAATTCAAGTAAAATGTAAATTTGTTTCTCTGGCTATTGAATGGAAAACTAGATTAAATTTTTTTATTTTTTTTTATTTTTTGGTAAATAGAGAAGTGCACAAATAGTGAAAACTCTACTAATTTCACATATTAAAAAAGGAAATTACAGAGCTAAAAAGTCATATTCACAAGAAGCAGGTAAGAGGTTAATTTGTATGGCTATTTAATTAAAGTTGCAAAACAAGGGGGGAAAAAAAGTATTTCATAGCTTCATAAAATACAAGTCAGTTCAGAATTACAGATAACAACTTGCCTTGGATGAACTAGGCTTCGAGCCATGTATTTTCGCCGAAGCACCCATCTCTCGGTCGGAGCTCGATTCGGCAAAGAATGAAATCATGCATTTTGCACCCTCGTAGCAGCTGGGGCAGATGGTGTTTCTTGGAGGCTTATACAAAGAAGCCAAGGGACTACAAATGCAACAATCCATTATTTCTCTCTCTTGGTTTTCTCTCAGACATCAATTCGCCAACAGATTAGAGGATTCTCATTTATTTCATTTCTGGGTTTTTATATATGTGTTGTATATACAATGGTGGGTAGTGACGGGTGAGTTGCTACTTGCATTTTTCTTTGTTTCTTTGTTTCTTTGTTTCTTAATTTTAAAGTTGATGGTTTCTAAAGATATGAGCATGTATAATTAAAGATACTTTTCTATAAAAATATTATTTAACTGTGTTGATTTACTATATTACCCTTTTGCATGAAAATTAAAGACTAAGTTTTTACTCTCCTTATTTTGTTTATAGATAGCCAAAAAATTATTTTGCATGCAAGTTTTCCGAGTTGATGATTGATAATAATGAATCAACAACGCTAATCATTAAATTACCAAAATTAAAAAGTGTTCATCGCTATACTTCTACAAGTATGTTTGAATGGGAACTAGAATAATTATAATAGTCAAATTTAAGAATATTAAATGAAAATAGAGAAAAATAGTGATTTTCATATTAGTGTAAAAATAGTGTTATTCGGATTAGTAAAAATATTGTTTGGATTGTACATTTAGAATAGCGAATAGTTGTAGCCGATAAAGAATAATGTTAACAATGTGCTAATTAAAAAAAAAGATAGATAAGTAGGATCTCAAACGAATTATCACAACGTGGAGATAACAGAAATGATATTAATTTTGTCATTTTGAGACTATGTTGGTGGAAATCTAAGAAAAAATCATTTTTTTTTCTCTCTCTTCACACTTCTGAATAGTAGATATTTCAACATTTACATGAAATAGAGAACACCAGTTATTTTAATTATTCAGAATAACAAAAATGTTATTTGAATTTGTATTACTATTTCGCTCCTATTCTCAAATAACATCTATTCTTGACACATCCAAATATACCGTAAAAAAAAATTGGTTGAATTTTGAAGGGTAAAATTGACCTTTCACCTACATAATTGTTTCGCACTAATTGGAATTTAGAAATGGATATGGAGACGTTAGCGTGAGAGAATGATTGCTTCAAAAGAATGATGACGACTTTCCAACTCCAAAGAAATGTGTGCATGTAGAAGAAAAAGTGAGAATTGTGAGTTGTTCTCCTCTCCATTTTTCAATTGAGAAGGCACCGATGTAAAAAATATAATAAAAAAATTGTATCACAAAACAAAATGACATTAATTTATTTATTTTTTAGTTGTATATATTTACTTAAAAAAAAAAAATCTAAATCATTGACCATTTTAATTTTCACGAGAAATAATTTCATGCAAAAATAATTAATTTAAGAATCAATTTTTTGTTGGATCAAGTAGTAATAATTGAACAAATCTAGTTAATTATGATAGATTAATTTTAATGCATCATTTTTTATATCTTAATTTAGCATAAAAAAAAAATTACGCCAACACATCTCTCATGATATATATATAAGAACCTTCTGACAATCATAAACTATTTTAATTTAAATTGACATTTGAAATACTATGAAGTTAACTTCTTATTAATTAAATTTTAATTATTAAGACATACTGGGGTTAAGAATACATCTGAAATGGGACCTCAAATAAAAATGGAGGTGTATAAATGGAGAGCATGTAACCAAAGAAAAAGAGCCTAATGGGGCCAACCACTAAGTGCCAACTCTCATAAACCCCAACTTCTATCTTGTTGTTTTAAACAAGACCACCAAATATGTAGAAGGATTATTTGATGTTTGTTATAACAAACCATTTATTTATTTTGTATTGTAAGAGTAGGAGGCCACCTAAAGCATTTTGTGGGTCCAATTTAATGATAAAGATTCCTTTTGCAATATTTGGCTGAGAATATTAATCGGTATACCTAGGCCATTATAAGAAATAAATACCTTGATCAATTATTGCAATGGTTGATAAATTATTAATATATATAGATGGTCCCAAAAGTATGATGTATTTCTTATATATATATTTCATATGGTCATTAGTGCTAATAAATAATCATGGTGTATATCAACCTACAGGGATTTTGTTTTCCAAAAAAAAAAAAAAATGAAAATTAGCTTTGGCAATTAAATATTTGACAGCGGATTATTTCTTTTGAAATCAATGGTCCTTTTTGATACCCAGTCATGAGCGCAACTTTCTTTTTTAATATAAATAATTCAAAATTTAAATTTAAATTATAGATGTAATTGTTGAACTTGTTTTCACTTGTAATGCATTCACATAATCGTAAGATTAAGGATCCAAAATTAATGACGAAATTGAATTATTATAAATTGTTGATAAATTAATGACACCATGCATCATTGTTTTTACGCAAGATGTATATGTTTTAAACCAACGAAGTGAGGGAGCAAAGGGGGTTGGATAGACATCAGATTAAATTCGATGTGATATTTATTCTAAATCATTCGATTTGTATTAAAATTTATGCGTCAAGACTAGCATTTTATAATTTAATTATATGCACAAATCACGGTACAAATTGAATGATTCAAATCAAACATCAGACCGAAGTTGATCCAGTGTCTATCGGAAATACCCCGCTCCCCACAAAAATTGGTGGAACTGGACAGACATAAAATAGCTAAATTTCCCAATTTAGTTTGATTTCTATTTTTTTAGAAGAGGGAATGGAAGTAGACTTCACAACTAATAATCCTTACAATTTTAATCTGAGACATTGTTTGGTGCAACATGATTTTTAGGCTTAGTTATTATGTCTTCCATTTGTTAGGTTATAACAACGATGCTACATATTACCAACCATTCGATTATTAAATCACTGTAATGCACAAAAAATCAAAATATATCCATAAATGATTGTGCTCATAATTTTTATAGGGTGGCCCAGCAAAAAGAAAAAAAAAAAGAAAAAAAATCAAGTTGCCAATTTTTGTTATTTGATAATATGTTAAAAATTTATAATCGAGAAGAACGGACTAAGAAATCAAAATTTTCTAAAGCTAAAAATTGGCAATCACTGTATGGAAACCTATTTTCAGTTCGAAAATAATGTCTACAAACTTATTTGCGTAATATTATAGTTTAAAAATTGAGTAAAGCTTGAGTGCTATGGATAACATAAGGTCATCCGTGCTACAGCTTTAAAAATCTATCGTATAAACTTCAAATTTCGATTTAAATAGCTCAATAAATTAGTTATATAATAAACTTGTAGAATACTAGTTTTTACTATTTTTTATTATTTATGAAATATGGCAATAAAATAGTCTAAAATATTGACAAATTTCTTTTATTTTTAGGTCATTTTTGACCATCTTTCATAAATTATAAAAAACAGTAAGAAAAATTTTCCAAAATAGTAAACATTAGTATTCTACAAGTTGATTATATAACCAATTTATTAAGCTACTTAAATCGAAATTTGAAGTTTATAGGATAAGTTTTTTATGTTGTAGTATGGGTAACTTGTGCTATCCATAGCACCCAATCCTTACTCTTATAAATTTATATTATTCTCTTTATCAGGCTTCTTCTTTTCACTATAGCAAAAATTATAAAAAGGGTTTGGATAGCGTCTTTGAAAGTTCTCTCTATTTTCAACAAATTTTCAGAAAGCATTTATTTTACCCCGAAGCGATGAAAAAAGAGATTTATTTATTTATTTTTTAAAGGGGACAATCTTAGGCTTTTCCCGTAAAAGGAAGCAATAAAATAAAAATGACAAGGCCTTAAGTGTAGATATAACCAGGCCCATGGACATTTAAGGACCAGTGTTCTTAAACTGGAGATCTCAGAAAGAGATAAAGACACGTCTCCATTTACGGCCCAAATTGAGATGGGCTGAGATTGAGATATTGCATCTTAGTTGCATCATGGCCCATGCCTATTTTAAATTAATATTTCATCATAGAACAACAAGCCTATAGTCTCAACTCGTGACAAACAAGTTGTGATAGGCTAAAATGAAACCCAACTGATAGTGAGTAAATATTGTTTCTCCTTCCTTCCTTCTAAGGATCATGGAAGACCACTAGTTAAAAATGCATCTATTTAAATTAATAAATACAACAGATAGTGAGTAAATATTATTCTCCTTCCTTATTTCTAACAATCAGGCTTATTTACAAAGGTACCAGAATAATATGTATACAGTTAACCAACCTTTTGTATCAACACATTTCTTCCAAGGAGACTGTAATTAACATTACAAATTAAAAAAAAAAAAGAGCAGCAAAAACTAAATCCAGGTTCTCTCTGTTTAAAAGGGGCAAATCGATTGCTTACCATCGCCCCGACTGGTACGGCATAAACAAAATGTTATGCCAATATATCCTCAGCTTTACCAACTCCATCTCTCATCTTTGGCAGCCAAATCCCACTCGTCTTCAGGGGCATTCTCGTAAACTTCACCTACACCAGCTGTGGCATGGTTGGTGTTGTATAATAGTAGAGCTGCGCCCGAAACCATGGCTATTGTCACTGCCTTTATATGCATTCTTCAAAGAAAATTGAAGAGGCAATAATTTTGTTAGGTTATAAAATGACGGTGTAACTAAATAAAAAGAAACTATTTTATTTTCTAGGGTCTGTGATACAATGATGGTAAAATTTTGATCTCAATTTTTTTTTTTGTTTCTCTCTCTCTCCCCATCTTTGTCTTTGGAGAAAATTATTGTCTATGCCTATTTAAGTTAATGGATTTATTTAACTTCACATTTTTATTTAAGACAGGCAAATCTCTGTAAAATAGACACTGTTTCAGTTTTAAAAAAAAAAAGAAAAAAAGATTATAAATATAATATAAATCGGTATGTCATAAATATTACCTGTTGAAAGGAAATTGAACAACTAATATTTTGGATATGTTATAAAATGACTGTGTAAATAAAAGATAAGTAATTATTTTAATTTCTGGGGTCTGTGATCCAGTGAATTATCATTTTGATCTCAAGTTTTTTCTCTCTCTTTTTTTTTCTTCCTTTTGTCTTTGTAGAAAACATTTGGACCATGAAAATTCCTGGCTGTGCTAATTTAAGCAAATGGATTTATTTATCTTCGCTTTCTTATTTAAGACGGAGGCAAAATTATGTAAAACATACACTGTTTCGGTAAGAAAAAGATGGATTATGAATATCTTATAAAATTGGTACATAATTACCTAACATAATTATGACTCCTTTTCTTGCGGTTACACACAAGGGATGCTCCAGCAGCTAATATCACCAACACACCTGCTTCCAAAACAAAAATAGAAATAAGAAAAGATTAATTTTTTTTGTAAAGCATTATGTACCAGTACTGAGCGTCAGAGCCTGACCGGTTTGTTAAGGTAAAACTCGATTTGCTACTATCCATTTCCCTTTTTTTGTCTCTAGAAACTTTTAAAACTGATAAACCTACCAATTAAGTAAGCTTGAAGTAGATCGAATCATCGCTACATAACTAGTGATGGCTCAGTATCTACTGGTACCAAAATTGTATCTTCCTACCAGTACACTGTGTATAGTCAAATCTTGGCTTTAATTGAGGTTCTACAAATAAAAAAAAAAGAATATTTTATGCTTATGCTGTCTTAAATCAGACGAAACAGTGATCCTTATCAAATTTCCCCAATTTTAGTATGAGAAATCTAAGTGAAGCTCAATCCAATAGCTGGAAATAGGAATAAACAACAGAAAAAAAATTCTACATAGAAAGAATTGTAGTAGAGAGTTATTTACCAATGCTGGCGAGCTTATTCTCTGCGATCAAACCTCGCACAGCGCTCATATCTCTAATTTCTCTTTCTTATCTTTCACTATCTCTCTCTAAATTAGATATCAAGTTCTCGATTTGGGATTGCGGAATCAAATTTGAAGCTTTGTGTTTGCTCAATCTCTACTCTCTCTTTCAATAAGAGAGATTTCGCTCGAATTCAAATTATATAATGTGATATGACAGAGAGATTAAGCAAACAACTGGAAAAACCTCATTCGATTTTGTTAGTTTTGTCGCCAACAGATTGGAATTGAAGCTCATATTTTCTTCACTCTATTGTCTCCATTTATTTATTGACCAATCCTCTCCTTTTGTTTTAATGTTATAGCCTAATTATAGGGAATGGAGATCTACAGTTTGCATAACTGGCGAGGAGATAATAATAAATATTTAAGTTTATCCGGTTAGATTTTCGTTAACATCAGCGTCCGTACAGATAATTTGTTAGAGATATCTTGAAAACTTTTCTAATTTCGGATTTCAGGTTAAAAGAATCCAGTTAAAACTTAATGTTTTACCTATTTTTGTTGTAAGAAAACAGAAATTTTGGAAACTTCTAACATCTTCTCCAAAATTGGTAAAAATGTAGTTTTACTGAAGTTTGTTTTCGTCAATGGCAATAAAAAAAGGGAAATTTTCTAGATATGTTAACTGTGCATGACATTGGAAACAATTTTTATTAAGAAATATATTATTTTTAAGAATAAATTAAAAATTAAAAATTAAAAATTGGAAATATATTCTTCAGGAATTAGATAAGCAGGTCATGTCAAACTTAATGCAATTTATAAAGAAATTGTCACTCAAGTAATTTGATAAATGAATACTTCCTTCTCCGAACATATCGGTAATTGAAATAAAAATCTCAATTTACAATAATTTGGAAATACAATCCATAAAAATGATAAAAAAAAAATACATTTTTTTTAATTTAATGAATTGTGACATCATCTATAACAACTATCAAATATATTTAGTTTCTTTTATTCTAACAATAAAAAAGGAGAGGTTTGATGGGCATCGCAGCAAAATCCGTCAGATATTCGATCTAAGTCATTCAATTTGCATCAAAATTCATATAAACTGTTTATCACGTGGCATTTGAAATCAATACAAATTTAAATTTGATCACAGGAATCTTAACCCAAATAGAAGTGGTAGTTGGGAATTATTACAACTTACATTTAGAAAATATGAAAAATTAGTTATTTGTCATTCTAAAACTTTTAAATTGTAAAAATATCATTCCAAACTTTAAAATTGTAAAAATATTAATCTAAACTTTATTAATTTCTAAATTTGTCACTACAAATAATTAATAATTACAATGCCTCCCTTCTTCTCCTCTCTCTTTGACTCAGCTCCACGGCTTCCTTCCACTATTTTGCTTTGTCCTCCAACTCTCAACTGAAGTTAAGGATGGTTCTATCTAAGGTGTCATTCAAGGGAAGTATCCTTCCCGACTACTTTTCGCATTGATGCTCTCGGAAATTTTGGCGCCTCGAGCTGCAAGAAACAACCGAAGTTATGTTGAAAATGACCCACCTGAAAAACCCACTGGCAAGAAGAGTAAGAATAGCGAATTTAGAGAGAAGCCAGAGAGGCGATCTGCCAGGGTTGCTGATGCTTTGTTTTCATTTGCGCCTTTTATTGAGAGAGCTTCTGCGCACGTGAGGGATTGGTCTTTTAGCAACCTGACGAAGAAAGATGCATCCCACTTTGTTCGCGCAGTAATGTCTCTTAAATTTTTTTTTGAAATGTGTAATTGCTTTATTCTATCGGTTGTTGCTTTTGTAACTTCACATCCACTAGAGTAATTCACTGGTGTGCAGCATCTGGACTGTTGATTGTGAATAAAAAAAAAAACTGCCCTGCCTCTTTTAGGCAAGAAGGAAGCCGTGGAGGTAAGAGAAGAAGGGAGAACATTTCAGTTATTAATTATTTAAAATGGTAAATATAGGAATTAATAAAGTTTAGAGTGGAATTTTTACAGTTTTAAAGTTGAAAATTATATTTTTACAATTTAAAAGTTTTAGAATAGCAAATAATTAATTTTTTCTAGAAAATATGTTGTAAGATTTGGGCAAATATTTCTTTTATCCTACTAAGCAGTTCTTATCCGGGGGCTTAGTCCAAGGTTTGAGACTCCTGTTTTCCTTACCAATTTGCACCATCTGCTAATAATCTAATATGATAGCAGAGAAAAAGTTTAGTTTAGTACAAAAGTGGAGGTTTCTTTCCTTTCTTTTTTGTTGTATAATTTTGACTTTTGTGGTTGATTAACTGTGAAGCTGATTCTGGAGATTTCAGTGTGGCACGGTTATTAAATATTCATAGTAGGAGATTTGGAGGCATAGTGACAATTTAATGATTCGGAAAAGATTTGGCGGAGTAAAAGTTTCGTGATTTGAAAATAATTCAGGTATAATTTGAAATTATAAATTGAAAGTAAAAAAAAAAATTCAAAAGAGAGCAAACAAAAAAGGTCGTAAATAATTTGTAAAGTTTAGGAAAGGTTCATAAAATTTGCAAATAATTCAAAAATAATTCGGAAAACTAAATAATATGCAGATTGATTCGCCAATAGCTCAAGTCCGAATTATTCATGATTTTTGTTAATTCTAAAAAAAACTCACCTTCAAATGTGTATGTTATTATGGTTAAAATTGTTTCTTTTTTTCAAAGAAGTTGTTATCAAACCACCCAACTATTATTCTTAAGAAAATTTTCAAGCAAATATCGAATCTACGACTTCTTACACTCTTACACGTAAGTCATGATTCTTTTATCACTAAATTAGGACTGATTTTTTTTTACGGTTAAAATTGTATATGCTACAACAAATAGCAAAGGAGGAAAGCATTCTTTTTCAGTTTGCTTACTAATTAAAGCAAACTACGTTAATTGTCTACTATTTTCATTTACAAGTATGAATTATTGAAAATTTAAAATTATATGTAATGTTTATACCTAGATATTAATTTATATAAGATACACACTTAATTTTATGCTTTATAGAATTCGATTTACACACATCACACTCTAGATGATAGACGACTCGGAGTAAGAGTTCTAGGTGCGCTTCAAAATGAGATATAAATAAATGAGTAGAGTTAAAATGTATCGTTGGTTTTGTATTTCAACTATATTTTATATTTTTATCTTTGTTTACAAAGTTCAAACAGTCGATTCGAATCGCTCAACATGATATACATGTTAAAATGTAATTAGAAACCAAATTTTATATTTTTTGAAAATTTTTTTACTATTGTTTAGATAGGTACAAAATCACTGTTTTTGGATGGTCCAACTACAGTGATTTTGTATCTATCTAAAAAAATCTAAAAAATATAAAATTTGGTCTCTAAGCACATTTTAATATGGAGATCATGTTGAGCCGCTCGGATCGGCTATTTGAACTTTATAAACAGAGATAGAGACATGAGGTATAGTTGGAGCACAAAATCAATGGTGAATTTTAACCCTACTCAAATAAATAAGATGCTATATATTTTGTGTTTTTGCAGAACCCACATAGATATCTAAAATACAAGAAGGATTCAAATGCCTGTAATATTTGTACCTTCACTATGCCTCTATTTTTAAAAACTTTAATAACTCAAAATTTAAAACTTAAAAGTTAAAATAAAACCATTTGATATGATCTACATCATTTTATCTATGCACGTGTAAAAAATTATGGCATTTCAATTTTATTTTAATTGTCATCAAGAGCTTGTAAAAAACATACTAATGTGAATAATTTCTAGACGTTGATTTTTTAATTTATTGATTCACATAAAAACAAAATTTAAATGTGATATTTTTTTTATGAGCACAGAGAGAAAATCATATAGATCACATCTAACTGTTTTATTTTGACTTTTAAGTTTTAAATTTTGAATTATTAAAATTAAAAAAATGAAGACAGAGTGGAGACATAAAAAATAGAGACATTTAAATCCTCCTCCTAAAATATATACAATAATAAATATCTACAAGAGAAGAAATTTCAATATCTATTTTTGATGCTGCATTATGAAAAAAAAATATATTTAAGTGTATGATTTCATCAGTTCTAGTTGTCGTAATTACATTTTGCTAACATACCAATGCGATCACGATCACAAATGACACACATTAGGCAATTTAGAAAATTTGACTACTTAATTTTCCCTAGGTTTTTCTTACTTAATTCAAGTAACCTTTAAAGTTAAGATTGGTTAGCAACCATTAACAGTGGGAACTGATCAAAGAAAATTCAACCAATATGAAATTAAAAATATAAATGTAACTTTTTACTAATGAAATAATAACCTTTAACAGCACTTTTGGGAAATATAAGAATTGTGACAAAACTATGACTATTCTTGATACTTCATGATGCTCACAATGACATTAATTTGAAGACTGAAGCATTACCTTTTTAAGTTTTACTATATATTGTGCCAGTAATTTAGGATCATCAAGAGAAATTAATAAAAGAAAAGGTTGTGTATCTAAATTGCATGTGGTTTATATTATTTTGATAGATAGTGTATCGTGGGTTCCAATGGATTCACTCACTGATAGATTGACTTTAGGATTCGCATCAGAACTTTTGCGTCTGCTTTAATATTTGTGTGCACAAATTCTGAAGCAAATTAGACGGTATATTTGTCCATTAGAACCAAACTAGGTCCGATGGGCATCGGACCTACATCTTTCTCAGTGTATCCATAAAATTAAACTGTTGAACTTTGAAATTGTTTAATAAGTATTAGATAGATCGCTACGGTTTTGATATATTTTGTTTCAATATAATATAATTTTTAATTAATTTTGTTAAACTTATCACTCCAATTAATGTTTGAAAATTACAACTTTTCTTTGTGACAATATCGAAACTAAATTGTACAAAAATACAAGTTTCTCAAAATATGTTTCTACAACAAACTTACAAAAATATATATCACCAAGCTTAGTTGTATTTTTTTCCATTAATTTAAATTAAAAAAAAAATGCTAGTACATATCCAATTCATAATTTCGTACAAAATAAACTTGTACAATATAAATATGTACATAGCCGTAGTAATTTTGGCTCTCAATTTAGTAGTAAACGTATACAAAATAAACTTATTATATCTCCAGGCTTTTTTTATTTTTAATTCTATTGTTTACTCAGCTCCAATTTGAGATTTTATAATAAAATAATATTATAACCGTAAAAAAAAAGATGTAAGATAAGTGAAGATACTTGGTGTATTTTTTATTTTTTCCAATATTTCATTGAATTTGAAATAATAGAGTTTACATCATGTAAATAAAATAACAAAAATAAGCCAATCGTTTTTCAAGAACTTAGATTAAAAAAATCTGAAAAAAAAGACGATGCTTTTAAGCAAGGTTCTAAATAGAGCGCTATAGCGTTTTCAGACCATAAAAGTTATGCCGCTATCAGCGCTATTGCGCGCTATTTATAAACAATGCCCTTTTTTTAACCAGTCTACTATAACGCGATAAACGCTATTTAAACCTTGCTTTTAAGCGTGTTAAAAATATGCAAACTAACTGCAATGGCCTTTAAATCTTTTGTCCTACAACATTTTTTTTTAAAATCTTTAAAATTGACCCATACTTCTTTTTAATAATAATAAATTGAGTTTTATAAATTTTTATATATATGTATATTTACCTCATATATTAAAATCCAGCATCCACCACTGTTTGAATACATTGAAGGCACAAAATTGTAACATTGTATCTGCTTAATTGATTTTTTTTTTCTCATTTGCCTACATAAAATTAAAATTGCATTGAACACATGAGATATACATGTATTTCTATCCTTTTCTTAGATTTCTCATGGGCAAAGACAATATCAGAAATGGTCTTTTTAAAAATACAAGTATTTAACCGTGGGAATAAAATAAACAAAAATAAACGATTAATGATGAGCTAGCTGATCCAAGATGGTCCATGTTGATAAAATAATATTGTTTTTCTTTCTAACTAGTTAATAGTAAATTTATAAAAGGAGGAACTAATCAAGTACAATTAATAATTTTCTATGCATGAAACCGTATATTCTTTATTATTTTTCATTTAAATTTAGCTGCCTTGACTCGCTACACAAATAACTGCACAATTTTGAACACAAATTTTTTTGTCTAAACAATGTTCTATTTACCAGATTACCGGTGCGCGTATAATAAAAGTGGAGTAAGGCTTGCAAATTAAAACATATTTCTAATTTACGTAATATTTTTATTTTTAAAGATTAAATAGCCCATTCAAACTGTTAGATGTTTAATCTATATTAAAATATGTTTGGAAACTAAATTTTATATTTTTTGAAATTTTTTTACTATTAATTAAATCACTGTGAAAATCTAAAAATCCGGATCAACAGTGAAAAAACAGTAAAAATTTCTGAACCACTGGATCGGCAATTTTCAAAATAGCTTAATAAATAGTAAAAAAAATTCAAAAAATATAAAATTTGGTCTCCAAGCACATTTCAATATGAAGATCATGTTGAGCAGTTCAGATCAACACTTGAAACTTTAAAATCACAAAATATAAGCGTGAAATAAAATAGTCGCTTTACTTTGCAACTCACCGTAGCCCAACTCAATAAAAGTGAAATACATAAATTTGAAATTTTGAACCAAACAAATAAGATTGACTAAAAATCAAAGTGTTATTCTTGTAAATTCAGGTCAGATATCCCAACATTATAAATATTTGTCAAAAAGCTAACACCAAAAGTTAGAATCTGCTCTAGCGTAAACTATTTCGCTCTTTTATTTATTTGAAAGCAAATATGATAATAAATGGATACACTATTTCTTTGTATCAAATCAGAGCCATTGTCTAGTGAGTGTGGTTGGGCTTATAATACAAAACTGTTGTATAATACGATTTCATCAATGGAAGGGTTCTAATCTTACCAGTATAATACGATTTCTTCATTAAAATATACTGGTAAAGCACTGCCTTAAATTCACTTATTTATTTGCGTAGATACACATACACATACACATAATTAAGAAAATATTTTCTTGTTCTAGCTCTAAATAAAAGTTCAAGTTCAATTTCCCAACAAAAATATATCTATGGTGACTAGAGATCAGTCATTCTAAATCCACCAGCTCAACCTTTCCTCCTCATCAAAAGACAGAGAATGGGAGCTCTCATTGTTGTTATTACGATTGCTCCTTATATCAGCATCGCCATTGTTCATATTGTAGTAATGCAACACTGCGGCACTCGATAGCACTGCCAGTGTCAATGCTTGTGCATGTATCCTGGATTTGTATAAAAATTGTATATCATCAATGGAGATTCAAGGAAAGTAAGATTCATGAAATATTGTTTAATGGCGTTTTGAGGCACATATGCTGACATATCTAATTGAAAGCCATAACATCGCTCTCCTTCATTAGGTTTCTTCTTTATATTAGTTAAGTAGAATAACAAGAGTATGAGTATCCTATTGAACTGTTATTTAATCAGATTTAATTATTGTTTGTAATTATGTGCCATTGTGTCTTAGTTACCTGGCATGGATGAGACGAAGGCTAGGCTTTAATGGCGTTGTCTTGGCATTGTATACACAAGAGGCACCAACTGCAGTTGCCCAAAATGCCCCTAAAGTCAAATAACACAAACCAAACATATATAAATTGCTATTCTATTGTAATCCAAAAACGAAAATATAAAATAATTAAGTTTCCCTAATTAGTTACCAATGCTAGCGAGCTTGTGCTCAGCAATCCATGCTTGCAAGGAGGCCATTTTCTTTTCTCTATTGCTTGAGGTGTACTGAAACTAAGAAGGGAAAATTATAAATATTTGAGTGGGGTTAAGAGAGGAAGAGAGAATTTGCGTTTTATTTATTAAGGCTTAGGAGCCGTTGGTTTTAGTCTAAACCAGATGCTACGCCTTGGTAATTAATTGGGAAACGATTTAATCACTTGGATGCACCCAATGTTTTGGGACACCTGGTTTCTTTGTATTAGGTAACAGTCGAAAGAATCAAACGGACCATGGTAAAATAAAATAAATATTTGGATTGTTTCTTTACATTTTTTGACGGAAGTTGCGAGATTACTTTCTTCGTTACTTTTTTTTATAATTATTATTTTTATAGGGAAAAGAAAAGCAAAGTTGGATAAACATTGGGCCATTTTAGACTGGTCCACTGATTAAGATCTGAAGACACCAATCCGTTTCGGTGATTATTCTGTTTTACATTTTAATTGCTTTATTCCGTCAAATCTGTTTGGTAGTCAATTTTTGTGAATTAGCATAAAAAAAGGCAGACAGGAATTTTTCATATCATATATTCAGAGTAATTTTGTGTGCAATCTTCCCATTTATTATTTCTTTTTGAAATAAACTAAAAACAAAATGAGGAGGATTCAAATACTTTCATTTTCTATGTCTCCACTATGTCTTTATTTTTAAAAACAGTAAAAACTCAAAATTTAAAACTTGAAGGTCAAAATAAAATCGTTGGATATGATCTATATTATTTTATCTTTGCACATGTAAAAAATATAACATTTAAATTTTGTTTTGGTTGTCATCAGAAACTTGTAAAACACACTAATGTGGATAATTTCTAGATGTTGATTTTTGAACCCATTTATTCACATTTAAACAAAATCAAAATGTGATAATTTTTTATGTTCACATAGAAAAAATAACATAGATCACATTTGACGGTTTTATTTTAATTTTTAAATTTTAAATTTTAAATTTTGACTTATTAAAGTTCTTAAAATGGAGACATTTGAACCCTCCTAAAAAAAATATGGTTATATATATAGTTTTTGGACATATAGAAATAAAACTCTGCATATCAAAATTTTGTGTTTATTGAGTATTATTTGATAACTGATTAGAATTCGCTACATTCTGACTATTGGAAACTTCAATTCTGAGTATATATATACCGTTCTTGAAATATATTATGTTTTCTTTTTCCAACAAAATTAGGTTGAGATATTTAAGAGATAATAATGGGCTCTTAATGTCATGCAGAGCATCCATATAATCAGAAGATGTCATCAAATATGGTTGAAATATACGTTCATCTTAAACTAATTAATAATCGGAGTGTTTTAGTTCCTAATACATATAATTTTGATACATTTAAGTATATACAAAAAGAGAAGAGATCAAGTTACAACAATTTTTGAGTTATAACAAGTTATCACAACCATTTTCTATATTTTCAAAGTTCAAATCGTCGATCCAAACTATTAGATGCGATCTCTATAATAAAATGTACTTGGATATCAAATTTTACATTTTTTGGAATTTTTTTACTATTTATTAAGATGGGTACAAAATTAAATAATCTGAATTCGACTAGTTTTTGTACCTATCTTAATAACGTTTCAAATCGTTATATTTTGTTGTCAATAATATATTTTTCTAATGTGAAGAAATTGTATGATTTTCCAAAAACATTTTTCTACAACTAAAAAAACAGATATCACTAGTTTATATTGTGATTTATTTTATTTCATTTAAAGTTACAAAAAAAAAACATTTAGATAAATCTAACAAATAACTGGTAAAACTAATTTTAATTTAGCAAAATAAATTTTACAAAAATCTAAATGATTATGTTTTTAAATAAGTTTTTCTATCTTTTATTTTAGTCTTCCAATCAATATTTTACTAAGGTAAAAGTTTTATAAATTGTATCACGACAAAATTTAACTCCTCTAAGTCGTAGGAAAATCCTACTACTTCTTTTTTCCGCTCACCACTTGGATAGTTTGACTCTTCTCAATGAATTGGCGAAACTTTTACGAATAAGTTAAAAATTGTCAGAGAGTGCTAAGTGCTATGAACCCCCTTTTTTTTTTTAATTTAGAGCTTCAGTTTTCAAGGTCTCAAATGCTTCTCTAAATGTGGCATTTATTTGATTGTGCACTGTGGTCGTTTTCAACTTTTATATCTAAATTGATTAATTGATTAATTGATTAGATATTAATTGTACTGTGACATTAATTTGATCTATTGTATTTTCAATCAACAACTTACAAAAAAAAAAAAAATACAAAGAAATGAAGGCAAAATGTGACTATATGGGGGAAATTATTTTGTTATCTAATTTATATCTGTATTTTATGTACTTATTTTCCAATGAAAAAAATATAATTGAAAAGTATGTTAATTTTGTTACAATATATGAATTAGGTATCCAATGCATTTACCTTCGAGGAATTCAATAAGGTGTGTTTCGTTATTCCTGATATTTTATATACTTTTTTAAAATTAAAAAGTATGTTAAAGTATAATTTTGTTAAAATATAATTATAAAGTATGTTAATTTTGTTACAATATATTAAAAATACAGACATCAAATCCGTTCATATCCGAGCCCTAATTCCTCGAAGGTAACGAAAAAAATGTACATAAAATATCAAGAATAACGAAACGTACTTTGTTGAATTCCTCGAAGGTAAATGCACATATATTGTAACAAAATTAACATACTTTTCAATTATATTTTTTTTCATTGGAAAATAAGTATATAAAATACATATAAATTAGACAACAAAAGAATTTCCCCATATAGTCGCATTTTGTCTTCATTTTTTTGTATTTTTTTTTTGTGAGTTGTTGATTGAAAACACAACAGATCAAATAAATGTCACAGTACAATTAATATGTAATCAACTAATAAATTTAGATATAAAAATTGAAAACGACCATAGTGCACAATCAAATAAATGCCACATTTAGAGAAACATTTAAGACCTTGTAAACTGAAGGTCTAAATTAAAAAAAAGGTTCATATTTAAAGGCCATCAAATAAGTACCACATCTGCTAAGTTAGCACTCTGACAATTTTCAACTTGTGCGTAAAAGTTTCGCCAATTTATTTATTTAGAGGAGTCAAACTATCCAAGCGGTGAGCGGCAAACAGAAAAGAAAAGAAAAAAAAAATTGAAGGATTTGCTTACAATTTGGAGCCTTAATTTCAAGTCGTAAAAAAATCTTGCTAACTTATATTAAAAAAAAAAAATCAGTAACCTGATTATTTTTATTGAAATATATTAGAAAAAAAATAAAAATAAAAATGTCGGCTTAGGAGCCCTTGGTTTTAGTCTAAACCAGATTTATTTCCTTGGGGCTGCACCGGTGCACCCAACGTTTCTGAACACCACACTTGGTTTCCGTGATTAGGTAACAAATGCAACATTCGAAAAGAGCTAATTGGTAAACGAAATAGTTGGTCGGCAACCGATCCGGGAATATTTAGATTTCTACTTTATTTTATTATTATTTTTGTAAGGAAAAAAAAACAAAGGTAGACAAACTTTGGGTCATTTTGGACCGGTCCACTCCAATTCGTCTCGGTTATTCATTCTTTTAATAATTTTATTCCCTTCTTGCAAGACAGGATGTGAAGGAAAGATTAACATGTACTGTTGCACATTCCTTTGCATAATTTGGGTTTTAAATATATAGTATTCTACACCGAGAAATATAAGCAAGCAGATAGATTCATCTCCATGGGCCAGAAAAGGTTCAGTTTGCATTAAATTTAAATCACAGAACTAATGGGCCTAGATTTTAGTAAATGAGATCCTATTGGGAGGCCCAAAATTAAAAAACAATCATTATTATTCAAGCCAACCAAACTAATTTCAGAAATAACAAAAGTAAATAAGGTTTATAAGATAGTTAAATTAAAATTAGTTGGGGTATTCCATAGAGGGAACAACCCCTCAAAAAATTGGCGTATGCTGCTTACAAGTGGCAAGCACACGGTATTATATAATCATAAAAGGAGAATGGGGTGTTACTGTAGCTATGAACAGTGACACCCCTGCTTTTAACCTTCTGATTTTGGATGAGGCGCTCTCAATTTCTCATCTGACGTCCGCTCTCGTCATCAGCCCGAAACTGATCCCTCCATCGAATCTTGATGCCTATCTCTTCTCCACTTCGTTCGCAAATCCTGCACAGCTGTCCCTCGCTCTCCTCTCCTACGGGACGGCCACGTGCCCAGTTCATCCCACACGTGTCTCTCCTCCACCTTATTTAGCTTCTCCTTCCTCTTTGGACTCTTTTTCTCCTTCGCCGCTTAGAAGATTGACCCAGCTCACTCCACTTAATCGGTGTATGCCTCTGTTTGGTCAGCTCTTCCGCTGTCTACCATCTCATTCTCTCCACTCATTCCAGCATCCAGCAACCAGGTCGGTAGCCGCCTATATTCTCAACTCCTCTAATTTCGTCAATCATTTGTGCGATTCCCTAATCTCTCACTATTTTGTCGACATTTCAACTCTTTCAATTTGAAGTACAAAATTAGCCTACTCGGAAGCAGCTACAACAAGAGAATTCATCCTTCTTCTTTTTTTAGATGAAGAGAGAATTTATCCTGATGAAGGTCACTTTTTCCCACCCTTATTCAGGTAAATTTCTCTCCTGTACAAAGAGTAGTACAAAAATGGTTCAACAAAGGAACTATTTCTAATTTCCCTCATTTCACTACATTTCCGTCACTTTGTCACCGAGCTCAAGTAGGTGATGAAGAGCAGATGTTGCCTTATTTGTTCTTATCTCTGGTAAAAACTTCGCATTTCAAAATTTCAATATGCATATCAGGATTTGTAGATTTTGACAAAGGGTGATTGGTTTGAAATCACATTTCCATATAGCCATCATGTTTATTGCTTCTTTTTAATGTTAGAATTATGAAAATGAAAATATGAATTCATACCACGGGTTCACATACTGTGCTCCTTTTGTGATATTTTTTTCCGAAGCGATTTTACAGCCTTAAGTGGTATACACTCCATGAGGACCAGAAGGATATCTTATAAAGTTTAGTATGATCTTCAACTGTAATTACTTGCATTGATTTACCATTCATGTAATAATTGCATACAAACTTGGTCTCAATTTTTCACTGGAAAAAAAAATATCACACCATCCTGCTATTGTTGGCAAAATAAAATAGGGTGTCTCCATCGTTCGTCCCTCTCTTAATTAGCTTTCAGTTTCCATACTGTACTATGGTTCTGATGTAAAAAATTGTGCCTCAGATTTTCTGTCAGACCAAAAGATAAATACATTCAAGTGAATGCAAATAGGTTTTTTTGAAAAAACAAGTAAAGAATATTCTTACATTTTATATGTAATATGATGTTTTCTTGATGACATTTATTATTTTATATTTTCTAATTTTGTTGTGCTTATTTCTAGGTTTTGCTCTTCACCTTGTCTAATGACTGCCTGTTTTCCCAAAGCTGCAAAATTGTTCGAGAGGGAAGATATGTAATTCTTTACTCTTAGTTTCTTATTTTTTCCCTTTGAAGGCTACATATAATTTTAACTTAGAATGTTGTAATTATGATAGAATTCCTTGGTAGTTCTTCTTTGTGAAAATTTGTGTATGTGGCAAAGAACAATGATGATATTATTGAACCAGTTTGTGCTTATATCTTATTCAGTGTAATTTTTCAACGATTTGACAATGTAGCATGTAATGTAAAATGGGGAAAAATATTCAGGTGTAAGCTTTGGTACTCTTTTCCTAGTACTCTTCTGTCGTTACTTTGATGTTAGGTAGCAGTTCAGACACAAACAGGTAAAACAAATCAGCCGGTAAAATACTAAGTTGCCAACCAGATATTGTTGTATGAATGAAGATGCAAATATCAATGTAGTTAATTTGATCAATATGAGTTCAGGACTCCCATCAATCACATGTAATTCTTTTTAAATCGAGAAATAAAAAGTTTTGACTACCAATGATAATTACCGATATCTGTCGGACATTTTGTGAGATTTCAGTTCCACCTATCGATATAAAAATTGATGCCAGATTTAATATTTTCTCTCTAATGATTTAGAATTAGATTTGAAAAATGACTGAAAATAAACTTCTTAAGGAACTAAACTTGGTTTACATTCTTTATTGTTATATTTTATTGTCATTTATTTTATTTGTTCAAACAGGAATATTGCTTGCATTATTGGTATTTCTTGCAACAAAGGTATGTACCAAGCTTAAATAATTATAGTTTTATTTCTAATAATTATGGGATTATTGCATATATGAATGTCAATATACTGAATAGAATGAATTCGCTTTGTCTTTAGTAAAAAAGGAAAAGACATTAAAAATAACAATCTTTATTGGCAATTATATCAATCTCACGAGGTCTGAATTGAACTGAATTTTCTTGGTCTCAACTAGCGTCCTCTGCACTTCGCTTCAACTAAGGGGCATACTAAGGTGCCAACAATAATTGATCCTTTTCTATTTTCACCTTTTGTTTCATTGAATTTTCATGTTAGTGAATTTGTTATCTTTTGTGTCAGGATGTGTTGCTTTTGCTTGGTTCTACATGCAGGGAAATAATTTAATTATTGTGAAAAATAAATGTCAATAAATTGATATATAAACTGCAATTCTTGTCGTCCGAAACTTTCATCAACTTCAAGAATGCTAAGTATATTGTGTAAATGGTATATATGCCTTAGCTGATCTCATCTATTTTTTTGTTCTCACAAAAAAAAAATCTGTCCAATAACATAAGAAAAGTTGCACATTTGCGGCGTAGCCGCAAACAAAGTAACTAGTTCTTTAGTAAAAGGCGAAAGAATAGTTCGCTCTGTGCTCATCACGCAGCTTCGTAGTTTGCTGGATTGAATCTCGTGACGTATATAGGATGGGAGAATGCTCTCTCTTTTAGAATAGGGCCTGTGGGACTAAACATACTGACGTTGTTCCGATTTTGCTATTCAAATAAGATGCCGACATTAAGCTCCTTGTGCTTTCTCCATTTCCACGATATCAGTTCCTCTCCATTTCCTTAGTTTTGATTTCTGAATCTAGGCTTTAGTTATTATTTTCTCCAAAAAGACATTTGAATACGCAAATAGAGGGGGCTGTTGGAATTAATTAAATACTATATTAAATCGACAGATTTAATAGATTCTTAATATATTTAATATTGACAAAAATCAGTACATATCAAAATCTATTATTGAATTAAAACAATTGAAATTGGACATTTTTTAGTTAAATCTAAACATAAAATGTACTCCTAAGAGGCAGCGGGTAGGTAGCTAGCTAGAGATGCAAATCATGTTGTCAAAAGCAATACTAGAAATGTTTTTGTTCAGTTTCACTACATTGTAAGTTGGAATTTGAGTTCAAGCTTGCATGCAAGTAAATATCTTCTCTTTTTTTTTTGTTCAAAAATCACGGGTTGAAAATCAAGCTATCCAACACATTTTCAAACCTCTATGTATAGTATGCAAGTGAATATCTAATTATGTTCCTTTTAACTCATTATTCAATTGATTATGTTCATTTAGCTTCACTTTTTTTATTATAGTCGAATGTATCTACATAGAAATAATTAGCGATCAAGAGATGAATTTCTGCAGGCGTAAATGTGAAGCATTTCATTTCGGCATTTTGCTGTATTTTTTTAGTAAGCTAAAAACGAAACCTTTATCTGAATTAAATCAGCAAAATCTAACTCGGTAGATTAATAGTCGTCTAAAATAAATAAATAACATCTGGAAGCAACAGAACAACGAGCTAAAATGAAGACATTGAAATTAACCTCAAGGAAATGTAACCTGTGCCAGAAACAAAAGCATTTCCAGTATTGCTTTTACCAAACATGCTTCTGCATTCTCAAAATTTTGGTATTTAGCAAAAAAGTAGTTAAAATAATGCCAACAAAACGCAGATAATGATAGTTAGCATCAAGATAATCAAGATAGATATTAATGCTACATAAGGAATTTCATTTAGCTCAATTGATTACAAGTCCATAGATATTAATGCTACATAAGGAATTTCATTTAGCTCAATTTATTACAAGTCCCTAGTTCTGTGCATGCCTCTCAGATGTATATTTCTTAGCCTGCAACTTCATCAATTTGAATTCTTTACAATTCTCCCCTAAATGGAGATTTTTAAAATAAGCATAGCAGCAATCATCAACAGCACCACACGGTAACTTCGAAGCCCAATCTTTCCGACTCCTCCCTCTTGCCCTGTAAGTGAACTTTGGAATCTAAAGCAAACAAAAATATATATATACATATATGGTCAGTGACAATATTAAATCTAACATTATAGTACATAATTTTATAAGGCCCTTGTTGTATCTCAATTGTATTATCTACAGTGCCTAAATGCATAAATGCAGCAATGGGTTATGAATAACCCCGTCAACTGTGCCCCAAATCCAATACCACATAAAAATTTGAAAAATAATATTTCGTCAAGTGATATGCAGACAATGGTATTTTTAGGCCATGAAAACAAAATTAGTATGAGAAGCCCATGGGCTTGTAGGCAGTGATCAAGAAAAACATTTTAAGACTTGCAAAATTTTTGGTATTAATCACTGTAACAGAAGTCAGATAAAGAGCCAGTTTTTTTTTTTTTACCTACTTTATTATTTGATAAAACATACAGGTATAATAGAAGCTATAAAATTCAGCAAACAGAAGGGAAATAAAAATAGATGAATCTATTTTATAGTAATAATTTCGAGAGGCCCCAACTGTATCTCCAGAGTAATATCTACATACTTTGAGAATTTGGCAAAACAAACAAAAATAAGATGCAAACAGCAATGAAACCCTAAACCTCTTTCTATCACATAACTAAGATACTATTCTGCAAACCCCCCTCCTCCCCCACCCCACGCGCACACTCCAAAGGAGCACTGGGGGCACAGAGAAGACAAGTGAATTGATTCCCCTACCTATTATGTTTTGTATTCTAGGTCTATTCATGCTGCAACTGCACCTCATTTAACACTATTGCAAAACCAGTAGTTAATGACTGATATAGGGCTCCATTGAACCAATTAAAAGGTCCCAAGGGTCAATTCAACAAAATATATGATCAGTGGTTGAATTAAAACAGATGTTCCAGGTTCAATTTCAAACTTAGCTTAGAAAAACTAAATAAAACAGATTCACAAATATAACAAAAGCATTAATAATAAACAAGGAGTTTGAAAAGTACAGGGTCGAAAACAACACATGGAAGACCTCAGGTTTCATCTTTACCGCAAAAAAATCCAAGTTGCTCTCTCAAAACAAATTCTAGCAACACTAAATTAAAATAAATAAATAAATAAATAAAATTTGCAAAGTTATGCACCTCGTGAGCCAGCTTCAGTGATTCCAGAGCAGAGGAATGATGGAGCAATGTCACAATGGCACCAAAGTTGTGCTCATGAAAGCACATAGTCACATCCAAGTGCTTCAGATTAGAAAACTTTGGCGGGTCTTTGCCTGGTTCCAACAAGATAGGAAATGGAAACATCTCATCCTGTAGGAATCACACAAAAGTCAGAAATCCAATTAAACCATAAACCAACAATTCTACCCAATTTTACCTAAATAAGTGCAAAACAATAATATCTATATCAGATGCATATTGGATGTACCAACTAGCATAGCAACAGCAGCTAACTGATAGGTTCAGACATACAAATCTGAGGGGAAAAAAATCTGCTTGCACTAGTTATAGCTACTTAGTTGACCTAGGCTCCTGGTATATTAATCAATCTGCTTTTCTAATGTTGCTAGGCTGGTCAACAGATTATCAGTACCTAATACAACATACTTTTTCTGGTGGACTAAGCAACCATCAAAGGAACACAACTATACTTTTTCTGGAATGAAATTTGCATTAATCTCACTGTCTCAAGCCTATAGTAATCTACGTGCAATCCAATTTAAGCTATACTCGCACATCTAAATTGCTCCTTCTACCTTTTGTTTCTTTTCTATGTAACTTAGCATAGCAAGTCTACAACAACAACCAGCCTTTAGTCCCAAACAAGTTGGGGTAGGCTTAGTATAGCAATTCTACTTCTAAAAATTCAACTAAAAGAAAAACTGATCAAAAAGGTCAGTACAAATAGTAAAAATGAAATGATATCATGCTAATCAGATTAAAACACCAAAAGAAGAAAGGAGGGGTGGAGCATATTACCTCGCCCTCCTTTATATTCAGGCTTAACACTTCTACATGTGAGATACAGTTCAGGAGCCCCGCAACAGCACTAACATCTCTCTCATGAAGCTCGTGAAGATTAATCACGGCTTTTCTCAGCAAAGGAATCTCTCCATGGATGCGAGGTAGACTTTGAAGGGGTCCATGAGTTTCCAAACAAAGCGACTCCAATGAAGGAATTGATAATCCCACAGTATGAAACTTTGGATAGCCGACAACAATAATCAACTCCAGCTTTCTGATGGACTGGGAAGAAATACTGATTGTGTCTGTAGCACACAACTGAAGATGCAAATCTTCCAAGGAACACAATTCAGAGAGAAGATTGTTGAGTCTGGCGGGATCAAGATCTATCAAACTGAGGGAGAGGCTTTTGAGGCAGGTCAAAGTGATTCCAGATGGAAATCTGTATTCTTCATGAGGTGAAGGTAAAGGTCTCAAGGTAGGAATTACTGAGAGGGATTCAAGAGAATCGATGGAGAAGATGATGGGGATGCTATGTACAAGATCCCAAGAATTGCAACATTCAATGGCAAGGTGGCGCAAACCGAGGGATGCGGCCTTCACAAGTAGGGAAGAAAAAAAAGACTCATGAAATCCAACATAGCCAGAGACATCTAGGCGCAAGCTGAGAAGGGGGTGGGAGGGATTGCGGAGGAGGAGAGCACGATCAGCCATGGCAGCGAAGTTGTAGGATTTGGGAGGAGGAAGGTCTCGGCTGATGAGGTCCAGCGACGAGGATGCTTCCCAGAGGTGGCAGAAGCGGTGACTGAGGACGGAGGTGCGAGCGGCGATGCGAGTGGGGAGAATCGAGAGAATCGAGACGAGCAGAGTGTCAGGGA
This sequence comes from Carex pumila, assembly GCA_033356055.1. Lineage (NCBI taxonomy): Eukaryota > Viridiplantae > Streptophyta > Magnoliopsida > Poales > Cyperaceae > Carex > Carex pumila. The sequence continues at coordinate 55,443 of JARJHM010000164.1, forward strand.
GGTTAGAGAAACGGTCGATTTCGTCGGGATATGAGAGCTGCTCGTCTATTAGGGAGGTCGCCATGGCTAGAACCCTAGAGAGGAGAGAGAAGGGAAGAAAGAGAGTGGAGCTCTTTGGGGTATTCGTATCCTTATCCTCTTGAGTCTTGAGTTTACCCAAAATTTGAGTAGATCCGGACCGTCCGATTTAAATCCGCACGAATATTAAAGGAACCGACCGGGCTGGATTGGCCCCGATTATGATCGCAACCCAAAATTTGAGCAACTCGAGTATCCGGACCCGCTCTTTCGGGGTTGGGAATTTAGGAATTGAAATTGAGTGCGCTTGACTGTTATGTACTTTGGATTAGATTTTAGGGAAAATTTCCAGTGTACCCATGCAAAATTTTGAAATAGCCAATATCCCCACAAAAACACAATAATATCCAAAATCCCCATCAAAACTTAACAATATTTCTTCTATCCCCATATAATTATTTAACTTTTTATTTAAATATATTAAAATTTCATTTGACCAATATATCCTTATAAGGTGTTTTGTACAAGTACAATTGAGGCGCTGTGCTGATGAATTGGAATCAGAGATGATATACCATCTAATTCTTAAACTGCCGAAGGTTTTATTGTTTACTCATGATTTTTACAAACGTTCTACTATCTTAAGACAATATATTTCTCCATAGAGAGACAATACTAATCACCGGTAATTGTTCCATTGACGGTAAAGTGAGAATGGGATGATATACCACCTAGTTCTGAAATTATCTCTTGCAACAGCCGGGCCTCAAGCTGGGACAGAGCCAATTGTACCGGTCAGGTTAAAGTCTTCAAGTACCAGGCGGATGACCCAGCCGCCGGTGCATCTGACCCCGAGCCACGTGGCATATGGAGACAGGTTGGAGCGGTTCTAGGTTCAGAGCACACCTAAATGGTCAGAGATGGCACAGAAGTTGAGCAAAGCCGTGAGATCGCTGTCGAGTGAGCCAGAGGCAGAGAAGATTTTGTGGTTAGGAGAAAGAGACATTTTGTTTTGGGCTCTACCATTTCTCTTGGAGAGAGAAGGAGAATGAGAAAAGAGGATACGGACATATAGTAATCAAAATTTAGGGAAGGAAAATGAAATTAAAATGCATCTCGTTCTTTCATTGCAATTAAGCATGAAGCACAGGAAAGAGATGAAAGATTAGAAGGGTATATTGGTCAAATCAAATTTCAATATATTTAAATAAAAAGTTAAATAATTATATGGGGATAGAAGAAATATTGTTAAGTTTTGATGGGGATTTTGGATATTATTGTGTTTTTGTGGGGATATTGACTATTTCAAAATTTTGCATGGGTACACTGGAAATTTTTCCTAGATTTTAAGGGCAAACTTATTAACAGATCTATTTAGACTTCATGCAGAGTAATGTGTATATTTTTTCATGTTGCCTTCAATTACTTCTGTGCTTCGTGAAGATGACATTGCTCTGTCAATTGCTTGACCGAGTTTAAACGCGTTGATTGATTTTGGCGTCGGGTCTCACTGGCGTAACAGACGGTCGAGTCGAGTCTGTCTCCTTCGTAGCTTTGCCCGCTCAAGAGAGAGGTGAAATCTTACTCCTTTCACTTTACTCAGCAATTTCTTTCTCCTTGATACTCTGCACATCTAAAATAGCACTAGCAGCACCGTATCACTTCTCCTACAATAGCTGATTCAAAACCTTAAATCGTCCTTGAAAAAATATATATATATATCTGCTCCTAGGACGGGACAGTCTATACCGTCCCGCGTTTTCTTTTCTTTTCTTTTTGTTTGCTGTCGGACGGAAAAGATTTAGCTCTGGTTTTTATTTTTTTAATGTTTAGTTAATTTAATTCGTGAGCTATTATTGGGACGGGTTAAAATGACCCGTACTGTGGAACTGAATAAAACAATCCGTTTTACCTACATATCAAATTTCTGTCAAAACCACCCCGTTTCACGATATTTTATTTATTCATTTTCGATTAATAAAAAAAATCGGGCATATTACCTCACTCTCCTTTATATTTAGGATTAGCTCATCAGAATGTGATCATTCAGCAGCCAAGCACTGCCCGTACCACAGGAGTGTTGTCATTCTTTTGGTACGTTTGGATGTAATAAGAATTGTTTCGATCCATTCAAACATACTCAATTGTTATTCAGAAGAACGAGAATAGCGTTGTTCTCACTATTCCTACAAAAGATTAGAATAGCAATTGATACTCTCTCAAATATTCAATCCCTTCATCGCTATTCTACATATTTAATCCAAACAACATTTTCACTATTTTAAATAGCACCACATGAATACTACTTTCACACTCTTTCAAAAATCACTATTCTCAACTAGTAGCTATTCTAGAATACATCCAAACCTACACTAAAAGGATTGAGGTTGAGAATAGCTTTTCTCAGCAAAGAAATATTACCATGGATGTGAGGTAATTTAATAACGAATCCATATAATCCAAGGGACAATGGCACAATATGAAGTTCGCATATCTAAAAGGAAGGAACAACATATCCAATTATCTTGTCAAAGAAATCGTACTATAGCTACGTAGCTGCCTTTATGAATTTGAATTCTGGCTTCATGATAGTAATGATAAAGCCTAAATGACCTTGTCTGATGTTACTCCAAACAAAATCCCAAGATTTGTTTCAAAGTTCAAACACCGCAAAGGGCATTACATCACATTCCAAAGTAGAACAACAAATAATGATACCACCATATTGAAAAAGTGGAGCTAAAACGAACAAAACCTGAGGAATAATGAGCAAAAAGGAACATTATCGAGATTAACTTGCATGCAAGCTTGAACTCAAATCTAATTTACAATAAAGTGAATCCCAACAAAAACATTTCTACTATTGCTTTTGACAACATGATTTGCATCTCTAGCTACCTGCCCGCTGCCTCTTACGAGTACATTTTATGTTTAGCAGCTTCTCGAATTCTTTTCTATTCTTCCCTCCGAAGTGAAGATTTTTGAAACAAGCATATTGATTATTACGGTCACTGTTACGTGGCAGCATTGATCTCCAAGCATTTCTTTTCCCGCTTTTTACCCCCAAGAAGTCAGTAGACTAAGCAAACAATACAAACAAATATATGATCAGTAGCAATATAACGGAAAAATATATACGAAGAAGGTGCAAACAGCAAAGCAGTTTTAACTCCTTTACATCGCATAACTAATTAATTGCATACCAAGGAAAAAGACATCCTTTGTAAAGCAACATAACCAGTTCAGTCAAAAGTAAGACCATTCATGTCCAGTAAATCAATACTGGCAACATCTAATAAATCTCACCCAAAGATCCCAAATAATTAAAAGAGTTGATGTAATTTTGTAAATTGAAGGACAATTAAATTGATCCCACCCCACCCCCTACCCCCAAGCAACTCAGCCATTAGATTCCATTGTGTTGAGTTTGAAGTTGGAGTGCCATAACCATCAAAATATGGCACAAAATTCTCTATCTCTAGTTCAATTTATATTTTTAATGTTGAAGCCTCTAACAAACAGATGCAAAACAAATAGGAGGGCGTAAATAACAAAAAAAAAGAAGCCTAAACATCCAATGGTATCTACCAGTTCCATGGAATATGCCAAAAGAAAAGAAGCAAACAGATGCAAGGTGATCCAACCTTCACAACTACAGAAGCAAAATGGAAAAAAAAAAAAAAAAAAAGAAGAAGAAGAAGAAAGAAACAGAAAACAACAATGGAAATAAAACATAAACTTGATTCAAAGGTACATCATTAAGATCCACCCATGAAGGTGATTAATATCATAAAACAAGGTTATTTACCCCTTGTACCAATTAAATCCCAGTTGCTACAAAAAAAAAGGATTTTATATATTAAATTAAGTCGGTTCTTAGAACAAAGGAACATTTCTATCAAAGAAATTTCATCCATTCATATGGCTGCATAATTCACAGGAGGAATTAAATAGTTTTGCACCTTATGATGAAGTTTCAGTGATTCCAATGCAGTGGAATGATGGAGCATGGTGACCACGGTTTCAAAGTTGCACTTATGAAAGCACATGCTCATATCCAGGTGCTTCAAATTAGGAAAAGTTGGCACCTCTTTGCCTAGTTCCAACAAAACGGGAAATGGATAGTCGGACACCTGTATATATCAGACAAAAAAGTTAAAATAAATTCAACCAAAGCAGAAACCTACAATTCTACAATATATACCCAAAATAAGCATATTTAGCTGCGGTACCAGTATGATATCTAGCATACCAGCTGGCTCATCATAAGATTAAAATTATATCCTATATTACCCTTCCAGTAGCCACTATATATAAATTATATCCTATCTGTAGTGGGGCATTATATTAGTTGGACTCCAGTTTTCAGCAATACAAAAATTAATGTGTGTGGGACTAAACGTGTGATTGGAGTCCGGTTTTTCTTAAACTGGCAATATACATATTTCCCTTGTCAATTTAATTAATTCAGTTTCTCATTATTCTTTCTCATTGCCCTCCCTTATCCATTGATGAACTCGCATGAACAACCGTAAATATATGTTAAAAATAAAATAATCACTATTCTTTCATATTTTAAGGTTTCCTTGTCTTATATTTTATTAATAGTTAAGTCCTAGCTTTACAAAAATACTTTAAGTTAAGAAGTGCAGTTTGCACTATCTAACAAAAGAAATTGGCTAGTTAGTTGAATCTGCAGCAAACTATCACATGAATGTTTTTGTAGGGGGCTCTAAAACCTTATATAGCAATTCAGAACTTTGAAATTTCAATTTAATTTGATTCTCAACTTTTAAGCTACATTTTCACATCTAACTTTCAGCTGCATTTCACATCTAAATTTGTATAATTATCTTGCATTTCTATTGCATGCTTCCTCTATTTCTAAAAATGCCTAGTTACCCCCAATTTCAACAAAAAAAAAGGTTAAATCATTAACAGAAACAAAACAGTAAATACAAAAAGAAATAAGGTTTGGGAGATGGAGCTTATTACCACCACATGCTCCTTCAAATCAAGGCTCAGCTCTTCCACCTCTGAGATACAATTCAGAAACTGAGCAACCGCAGTGACATGTTTCTGACGAAGGCAGTCCAGTGAAACAACAGCTTTTCTTATGAAGGGAATTTCTCCATGGATCAGTGGTATGTTTGCATGGACTGAACGATTTCTCAAACAAAGCAACTCCAATGAAGGCATGGATAGCTCCAGAGAATAAGGTTCTGGAGGAGAGGCGCCAACAAGAAGCAGCTCCAGTTTTTTTATAGTCCGGGAGGAGAGGCAAACAACCCCAGAGGACATACGAAGTTGTAAATCTTCCAAACAACACAACTCAGAGAGAAGTCGTTCAACTATAGTCGAGTTGCAGCTAATCAAATTGATAGAAAGGCTTTTCAAGCGGGCCAAATTGATTGCGGAAGGAAAAGTCGTGTCAGGCAAAATGTAAATTGAAAGCGATTCCAGAGAGCTAATGGAGAAGATAGAGCGGATAACAGGTTGAAGGTCCCAAGTGCCATCGATGGTGAGGTGGCGGAGACCGATAGCATGGGCATGGACGAACAACGAACAGATGAAAAAGTGAGTGAGATAACATGGGAGTGGACCGAACTCAAAGTGGAGGCGGAGGATAGGGTTGGAGGGTTTGCGATTGAGGAGGGCGCTGTTGACCATGGCGATGTAGGTTGAGTACTTGAAGAAGGGAATATATTTGATGGGGAGGTCCACCGAAGGGGAGGCTTCCCAGAGGTGGCGGAATCGGCGGGAGAGAGCGGTGGTGCGAGCGGCGGTGCGAGTGGGCAGCAGCGAGAGGATCGAGACGATCAGAGTGTCAGGTAGGTCGGAGAAGCAGTCGATTTGGTCGATTGGGGAGGTCGCCATGGCTAGAACTCTACTAGAGAGGAGTACGAATGGAGGAAAAGAAAAGGTCGAGGATTTAGGAATTGAGAATTTGAGAGCACTTGATCGTCTGTCGAAATGGCAAAATGCTGCTATGCGGCTATGGGCTTTCCAAAAATGAAAAAAATGATGCTGCTGAAGATGGGCCGGAAGCCCATTAAGTTGAAATGGGCCCTGTAAACACTCGACAAAATGGTTCTGCGAATCAACATTAATTTCAGTAATGAGATTTCGCTGAAATTAGTGATTCTGCCATCGAAGAACACATTTATAATAAAAATTATAATTATAATTATAATTATAATATAAAATAGTATTACTTGAACATAATTATATTAATTTCTCAAAGTGGTTTGTACACCATTTCAAATATTCCAGGGTTACATGTGAAAATTTATCCAAATAATTTATCTCAAAAGATATCAGATGGGGGCAGCATCAGAGAACGAGCAAATAAAATAAGTAAAAAAAAAAATTTCTATCCAGATATCCCGGATTTTTAGTCCCACAAGCAAACCAAATTTTGGGAGGAGTATATAGAAATTTTTTATTCATAGAAGATTAGAAATTAATAAAAAAAAAAATGGAAATAAAAAGAGTGTCCATTCCAACATTTACAGAAAAATCAGGATTCAATAATTATATTTAAATGTTTTGGATCACTCAATAATCTCAATCCAAACTTTAATATTTTTCTTAATTCCGCAGAAACTGGATTTGAAAACGGTACAAAAATCATGCATCAGTAGCATTGACAACGATCCAAAAACTTTTCATTTTCTGTATTTTAAGTAAATAGTAGATTCTGTGATTTTTGTTTTGTTTTTTCTATTAAATTATTATAAATAATTTTATATTCTTAGAAAAACAGATGAAGTACCATGGAATTTGAATTTACTAGAGAAATTGTGATAAATAACTCGGATCAATATTTTTTAGGTCAAATTTTTTATGGCTATAAAAAAAATGTTTTTTAGGTTATTGTTGGAAAAATAAAAATAAAATGTTTTGATCCGAGTTATTGATCCCGGTTCGAACTTCGAATCTAGGTCAAGAAAAAAATATTATGGTCATTCTAGTACATTCAAATTCTAAGATACTCTATCTATTTTCTAGAAGTCATTTTATATTTTCATACAACTACTCTAGAGAAATAGATGAAATACCTTAAAATTTGAATGTACTAGAAATGCCATGATATTTTTTTTTATTGACTTAGATATAAAATTTAAACAAGTATCAATAACTCGGATTCAAATATTTAAAAAAAAATTCAAGCAACACACTAACAATTTTTTTTTTCATAGCCACCAAAAATCTGATATTTTAATCGGATTATTTGTCACAATCTTTCTAATAAATTTAAATTCTAGCTATGATACTCTATCAGCTTTCCAAATAATATAAAATTATTTCTAGTAATTTAATAGCAAAACAAAACAAAAAAAATCAAAGAATCAAAGAATCTACTATTTATTTAAAATACAGAAAATCAATAGTTTTCGGATCGTTGTCAATGGTGCTGATCCATTATTTTTGCACCGTATTCAAATTGCGGAACGAAAAAAGATCATTAAAGTTTGGATCAAAATCATTCAAGTTCGATTCAAAAAATTTGAATCGGAATTAATGATTTCAATCTTTCTATAAATATTAGAATGAAGACACTCTTTTTGTTTCCGTACTTTCTTTTTTTTATTATTTTCTATGAATAAAAAATTACGGAGTATATAGGTATCCGGATGCGAAACATGTTGCATAGTTTGATTGAGTGGAGAGATAGGGTATCCGAGAAAATTAATTTTGAAGTATCGGTTACGTATCAGAAATTTTAAATGTATCTAACTTTGTCAACTCCATCAAAAAGTGTATCACATTTTAATATGAAGATTATGTTGGATGCTTTCAAATTGACTATTTGAATTTTAAATCAGGTTAAGCGGTTTCAAATTTACTATTTGAATTTTGAACTTTGAACTTTAAAAAAATGAGATAAGAATGTGATGCGTGATTGGAGCTAGAGGTTTGATAAAACTCGGGTCGGGTATACTTGACCATATCCGCCCGTACCTGCTGCCCGGGGTACCCGTGCTCGAGCCCGGGTATGGGTCAGGTACTCGGGTACGCGGGTACGGGCAAAAATAGGACCGGACCCATTTTTTTGGACCAATACCCGACCATACCCTACCCGAGTTTACCCGTACCTGACTATACCCGTACCCTAGTACCCGTACCCGATACCCGATACCCGACTACTGTTCATCCGAATTCAAAATTCAAAAATTCTGTTTTTCACCCCCACCCAATGCCATGATTTAATTTCTGTTTTTTTGTTTCTGTTTTTTTATTTCTGTTTTTTAATTTCTGTTTTTTAATTTATTTTTTTTGTTTTTTTATTTCTGTTTTTTAGATTTATTTTTGTAAATGTTAGATTTATTTTGAATATGTTAGATTTATTTTTGAAAATGTTAGATTTATTTTGAATATGTTAGATTTAATTTCTGTTTTTTAGATTTATTTTTGTAAATGTTAGATTTATTTTGAATAGGTTAGATTTATTTTTAAAAATGTTAGAATTATTTCGAATAGGTTAGATTTATTTTTGAAAATGTTAGATTTATTTTGAATAGGTTAGATTTAATTTCTGTTTTTTTGTTTCTGTTTTTTTATTTCTGTTTTTTTTTTAAATCAGAAAAAAAAACAGCAAAAAAAAAATACCCGTACCCGCCTTACCTGTCAAGGGTACACGGGTATGGGTATAGGACGGGTAGGGTATGGTTTTTGAAAAATATACCCGCCATACCCGTACCCGTATACCCTTGTACCCGTCCTACCTGTATCCGAGATATACCTGTACCTGTCCCGGGTATACCCGGGGTACCCGTACCCACCGACTATTAATACCCTAATTGGAGCAAATAATTATGGATAATTTTAACTCTATTTTTTTTAGGGTATGTTTGATATCACATGATTACACAGGTACATACATAAATGATTATGGGAATGTACTGAATTTAGTGTTCGGTTGTACCGCAGATTTAGTTATGAAATTCTATTTTTTTTCTAAAAGATATTTATTGTTATACAAGTTTTTTATTAATAAATTATCAATAATGCAATTAAATCGATAGATTATATAATAACATAATTTTTTTTCTTAATTATTAATTTATGAAATATAAACTTTTTTATAATTAAATAAGTATTTATATATGGAACATGCTTTACATTTAGTATTCTTAGCCGTTGCATTTAAGAAAATTGAGTAGTTAAAAAAAAAAATATATATATATATATATAGAGAGAGAGAGACAGGCTAATACGCTTTCAGCAGCACTTCGGCCGAAGTGCTGCCACCCCATTTTTTATTTTTCAAAATCCAAATGGTCGATCTGAACCGTTCATCTTGTTCTCTATATTAATATCTGCTTGGAGACCAAATTTTACATTTTGTGGAATTTTTTTGCTATTTATTAAGCCACTTTGAAAATCGCTGATCCAACGGTGAACCCCTGATTTTACTGTTTGGCAAGCCACCGTTGGATCAGCGATTTTCAAAGTGGCTTAATAAATAGCAAAAAAATTCAAAAAAATGTAAAATTTGGTCTCCAAGCAGATATTAATATGGATAACAAGATGAACGTTTCGGATCGACCATTTGAATTTTGAAAAATCGAAAATGGGGTGGCAGCACTTCGGCCGAAGTGCTGCCGAAAGTGTATTAGCCTGTCTCTCTCTCTATATATATATATATTAAATGAAAATAAGCCGTTGTATTTTTTAAAGATCAGCTTTGTACAAGAGACTTATATTTTATAAAGATGCATGAGATTTTGGAGGAAGGAAAAATGCTTCGTTTTTTTTTTTTTTTTCTGCTTTGTAAATAGCTTGCAACTGACATAAAAATGATAAAATATGTAAATTCTTACAAATAGGGCAACTTTTTTTTGTTAAGCAGATTTGGAAAATAATTTTGTGAATGATGTATTTATTTACCACCTTAGTTGTTAGACTTTTTTGTACAAAAAAAAAAAAAAAAATTACATGTTTACTTTCGGTTACACGGGTCTATCAGATTATAAAATGGACATTTGATTTTTGGATTAATAAAAGCTAGTGTATCAGAACATTGCTCCAAAATTAATATAAAAAAAAAATAAAATAGGATACCAAAATTTTCATACCGTGGAATTTTCAATTCCTTTATTTATTGGAGTTATTTTGCTTGAAAACTAAGGACCCATAGGATTTTCATTAATTAATAAACACCTTATAAAAATCACCAAAGGAGACAAGATTAGTCACCAATAGGGTAAATTTTTTGGAAATTTCTCTCCGTTCTCTCTTGTCCCTATTTTATTTTATTTTTAAATTACTCAGTTTTGTTATAATAAATCTTCTATGACGCACCAAAAGATTTATAGTACTTTTTTTTAGTCAACTGTGCTGCATCTGCTTTGAAACATTGCTATTCAAAGTTTGTTTTTTAAATTGCTGTGTATTCTTAAAATTTTGTTTCACAAATTTTACCGAAATAGTTTAGGTAACTACTTTTTTTTATATATATTATTGAAATTGTTTTAATTTTGTACTCTGTTACATTATTTAAATTTTTGATAATAAGAAACTATTCTCAGATTTTAATTTTTCCTTAAAAAAAGTTGCATAAATTTTATTCGTCAACCATTTAAATTTATACATATGGTCTTGTGTAATGCTATTTTTTTTTTGTTGATGTTTATGATATAAAATTATTGAGATAAAACTTTGTTCGAATTAATATTTTTTTTTAGTTCTTAGTCTGTGTATATTATGGGTTTTTAAAAGTAAACTTTGGTTAAAAGTTTTATACATTTATTTTCCTAATGTTATAGTATCTTTATATAATGTTGTTCTTTTTTATTATTTCTTGTGAAATGTACATGTGTGTTATTTCTTGTCAAAAGTACAATATTTTACAAAAAAACTTCAATTAATCAATGTTTGGATGTAGCGAGAATAGTGATAATAGAGGGAACAGCGAGAACAGTGCTATTTTGATCCATCCAAACATACTCAGGAATAGCGAGAATAGAGCTGTTCTTGCTATTCCTACAAAAATATGGAATAACAAATTACTCTCTCAAATATTCAATCGCTGTTCTCGCTATTCTAAATGTTCAATCCAAACAACATTTCAAATAGTTTTTGAGTTAGCACTATTATTAAATAGTAACTATTCTTAATCTATTATTCTCAATTGTAGTTATTCTAGCTATTCTCTAGTGCATCCAAATGTATATTAAATGTAGCTGAGGTAATGATAATAAACATCTCTTATAACTGAAAAATTGTTTTGGATCCCTAAAAAATATATATAAAAATGACATCTCATTGATTTTTAGTTCTAACACATAGTATTACTATGTTTGATTGACACAAGATGAAAGATAATGTAGGTGAACAATAGAAAATGAGGGAAAGGATCAGAAAAAAAGATTATAATATTTTTTATTTTCTTACTTGATTCTTCTTATTAATCGCCATTTACTTCAATTTTAAATGAGATTAATGAATAACCTCCCTTTACCTTTTTATATTACAGAAAATCCAATCATAATTTTTTTTTTTATTAATTTGTTTACCTATGCAGCGGTCCCTAGCGATGTCTCAATGTCTCTAGAAGATCCAAATCCGAAACCCTAACCTCGAACCCGGATCTCGATCCGAAATGATTTTCCATTTCTGAGCAATCTGCTCCGATATTCTCCCGCTTAATTTCTCTCATCTCACCTTCAAACGCTAAACCCAAAAATCTGTCTTCCTCTCACAATCGACAATGGAGAACAACGGAGAAATCGAGAACCGAACAAACCTAACCAGAGAACCCTTTTCCGATTTATCCAACGCCGCCTCTTCATCTGTTCCCCTCCCAAATACCAAGCGCAAGCCTAAATTGAAATCCAAATCGAAGCAGCTGGAACCCGACGCTCACCAAATCGAAGCTCGAGCCCAATCTGAAACAGCCAATGTCGGTTTGAGCCGTGAAATCGCTACTTGTTCTGCAGCGGGGCCTTCAGATCTCGATTCAGGCGAGTTCGCGTTTTTTGTTCTTTTGCTCTTTTGCATTTAAGCCATTTAAACTCGCGAAATTGCCAACTGTGTTGATCGGTTGATCCGTGTATACTCTGGTACAGCACGAAGCTCAGTGGGTGAAATTTTTTGTTTTGTGCCTCAGTGGAACTATGATGTTGAAGCCTTAATTTGTGTTTAGAGCTTCAATTAGACACAATACAAGTCAATTAGTACCATAAAGAAGGGGAGAAAAGAGGGCAACTGGTAGTAAACCCTGGCAGTGTTGTTTTGTTTTTGTAGGGTTTTGGGGTGGGGGGGTGTTGGTCTCTCCAATAATGTCAATGATGAAAACAAAATGTAGTTGTGGTTTTGTTAAAAACCGGTATAAAAATTGGGTTGTCATATTCAATGGTTAAAAAATGTAAGTTTCTGAAATATTGTTGACCTATAATTTCTTTGGTCAGCTACTATTAAAGTTTATGTATTTGCCATCTATAGTATGTAGTAAAAATTAAAGGATTAGCGATACCATGCCACAGTACAAAACAACATTGTTCTCTCTCTCTCTCTCTCACTACATCTAACTCTGGATTGCCTTTTCTTGTACGCCTTTCTCATCTGGTCCCACTAAAGTGGCTCCTGATACCTTAGATAGGAGACAATTCCACAGAGAGAATGGAGAGAATATAACTGGATAGGTTTGGAATTGTGGGGCTTGGTCATCAAGGTCATTTCGTGAATATAGGCTATGATAACGGGTATAATTGGATGATTTTTCTTAAAGTCTGACAACAAAATGCTATAAATGGAATTTCATGGGTTAAATTTGTCTTTTGGTATATTTTGGAGGTCGAATGTTAAATTTGCCTATTTTCAGTTTCCTTTTGAAATGCATAGAAATAATTCACTGTTGCCAAGTATACATTGGATGATGTGTTGTTTAGAAGTGATTACTGCTATTGAACTTAACCTAGACATGTCTTTTTTGTTGTTGTTGCAGTTAGTGGTGATTGTAATTTTTTACATATGGCTGAGCCTACTACTGTTTATAAAAGAAGAAGCACTGATACAAGAGAACATACTGCTGATGCTACACCATCTGCTTCATTGAGTTGTCCCCCTGATAGACGAAAAATTAAGAAAAATAAGTATGTATGGGTAATAGCGGCCGTAGTTTCAGCGAGGATTTATTTTTTTACCACACATGCAACACTTATTTGGAACAAGAAAATGTGCAGATTTAGATGGGATACAGAAATTTATATATATTTGTGGAGAGAAACAACTATAAATTCTCTCTTAATTTCTTACAAAGTTCTGCTACTGATCACTACCAGAATCTCTAAGTTGGAACAAAAGCTGGATAAAGTATATATTGCCTTAATTAATTTGTTCTTTGTTACAACAAACATTACTTTTCTATTTTTTTTCTTAATTATTGGTTTTGTTTCTTATAGCAGAGAAAAGAAGTCACGAAAGGGCAAAAATGATAGTGTCACTAGACGGGTATATTCTTCAGCACCATGCAAAAGACATAAAAAGGTACTTGTTTATCCATTATCATGATTAATTTGTTTTATTGAACACTATTGAGATATACTGCTGTGCACTACTTTGACATGTTAAAGTTATGCTACAGTCTGTGTGAACAAAGTTTAATGAGGTTAGATGAGAAACTCTTACCATTGCACAAGAAGGGTATACAGTACACCAAGCAAACTTCTCCATAACATGGAACAATGCCCTAATTGAGATGATTAATTTTATCATCTGCCCTTCCTTTTCATTGTGGTGCAGCTAGAGGATTTTACATTACCTGAAGATTTTGTGAGGGAACAAAGAGATTATTTTGCGAAAATAGATGAAGAGGAGCTTATAGTAGAAGAAGCTGATAGTGAATGATTCAATGATTTAGAGATGCCCAAAGAGAATATCAAACAAATGCGCGGACAGGTAGCTAGTAGCATCTTGACACTAGTTGAATATTTTGTACAATTTTAGCATTCAGTAATCCATGTACAGCGTAGGAAACGAGGAAGAACTGGTCTCTTTCTCTGTAGAATTTGTTTTGGGACTCCTTAGTAGTAGTGTTTCACTTCAGTTAATCTCAAATTATGTGTAAATAAAAACTCTTGGTTAGTGTTGATTTCTCTTATGATTTCCGGTTTGAACAGAAGAGAGAGGTTAGACATGCCTTTTCTATAACTGTTTTCTTTGGAGCTTTTTTACAAGTCAATGCATTTCATTTCCATCCCTACAAAAAGTGGGGTCAAATTGGAAGCTGCCAGTAAACAACAAAGTATGAGCTGAAGGATGTTCATCTGAATTTTTCATCTTATTGCTTTTCTATTGTATGTTCCAACTGCTAGGTGCGCTCTTCTAGTAAAGTTAGGCCTTTTCGGAAGCATGTGTGCATAATTCAAACTAGGTGGAAATGTAATTGACAACGAAAGACTTCCACTGTTCCACATCATGCTTTCTTTAAGTATTGAAAATTGTGAAATTGGTTGTATTGAGCAAGTTTCTACAAGTGCTAGGACTCCTAGATGCTCCGAGGTTGAGAGGTCTTAGCGAAACTTTTTAGAAAAGAAAAAAAACAAAATTAATAAGAAAAGAAAAAGTTTGTTAGAATATCTACTATCTCTGAAACTCAACTAAATTTTTAAATAACTGTTAATAACTTTTTAAACATTAAAATCTTTAAAATTTTAAGCTCTTACATCCTTAAAATTAATTTTATAACTTCTATTAAGCTATGTAAGTAACAAATTAGAAAAAAGAAATAATTTGAGCTAATTATTTGATCAGCATGAAGTTTATAAACAGTTTCTTAATAATAAATTTTACTGTATATTTTCTAAATAAAAAAATTCCTTCGCATATCTGAAACTAAATTATAAATTGCCACATCACATTATAAATTCTAAATAGTTTCGGGATATAGACGCTCTTGCAAGTGAATAAACAGTTTTCTTGATAAATAAAACATATTTAGATATTTATCGTTGGTAGTAAGTACAAATATGGATAAGCATTATGTACAATACTCATTTGTTTGGTTCATTTATTTTATTTCTTTTGGATTCATATTACCTATATTCTGTCAAAATTATACTTATCATGAAAGCATTTTGTTCTCAATTTCTTCAATTAATAGAACGCATGGCTGTAGATATCTTATTTTTTTATTTAAATAAAAAAAAGTTAGCGGTACCCAATAAAAGAAGTTTCTGAAGCCTTAGTATTTGTCAAACTTGGGTAATGCCAATAAGTTGCTTTTGTCTTTTGCTTAATTAATAATTGGCACAAGATTTCAAGTCAAATATTAGTCTGAACAGTTTGGCGCGCGTCACATTCTTGCATTACTGGAATGCAATAATATCATACATTTATTAATACATAGTGTTGACGACAGTGACTGGCATCATCCGTAACAATTGACTTGTCATTTTGTTACACGTTGTGAAAATTGTGTGCTCTTCAGGTTGTACATTATATAGGGATTTATTGGTGATGTGTTTGTTCTTAGTGGATAATGGTAACTCAATTACATTTGGGATTTGTTTGTTCTCAGTGGATAATGGTAACAAAGCCATTTATCATTAGCAAACTTCTTGGTGCAAAATCACTGGATGATGTGCATATAACTTAATTTTATATTCATATGTTCCAATCATTTTATGATAAAGCCAGAAAAAAAATGATATAATCATACAAGCTTGCATGTTACCAACAGGCTAGTTATCAGTCTTTATTTGCTTGATCCAATTGAATTCATAATGAAAGGAACATTTTATAATCATATCTATTTTTAAAAGTCAAAATTTGGGCCGTCTTGTTTTCAAGTTTCAAATTATTAGGATAAAAAAAATCCCCAACTCCTGTAAGAGGAAAAAGAACTAACATGCTACAAACCTAGCTTTGTCTCATCCAGTGAATTTAGGGTTTGCAAACTACCACAAAAGTTTCATTTGATTATTATGAATACTGCTAATAATCACACGGTAAATATCACCTCAACTTGGAAATAAAGAGTTTTTCTAGTATAATATCAGTGTCATTTCAGCCTATATAACACCAATTTTAAAACCTATCAAATTGACTTTGAACGACTAATTCAAACCATTCAAACCGATTTACATTATAAGTGGTGCGTTTACATACAATTTTTTTTTTTTTATATTTTCGAGTTATTTTAGTACCAAATCAAGTGGTAAAAATATTGAAAAATTAATATATTAAAATTAACTTAAAAACTCACACATTTGACCACTTGACTTTACACTAAATAAATTCAAAAAGTTATAAATTTTGCATGTAAACGCACAACTAATGAAATTGATCGGTTTGAACGGTTTGGATTCACCGTTTGAAATCGATTTGATAGGTTTTAGAGTTGCTGTTATATAGGTTGAAATGACACTTATATTATATTAGCCAAACTCGGAAATAAATATGTTGTTATTCCTTTGAGATAACAGGACCCTCTGTTATTTCTTATCCAGCTGTTCAACTTTATTGAGATTCGTGTATAATAAAGTATCTTTCTTGAGATCCGCACACAAAAAAATCTGAATGAGAAGAATAATAGAATCTTGTTATCCCAAAGAATAACAACAGATTTATTTCCCCTCAGCTCACCAATAGTGCATTCTATATAATATTATGGGTCAACTATATGTACAAATTATCCTGCTAAAGTGCGAAATTTACAGAAACTTATAGAAATTTATTCTACTTTTTAAAATATATTGTGATTTGCATGCTTCTTTAAAACAAAATCAGCTAAAGAATGTTCAACTAATCTTGTTTTAGTTTATTTCGATCTAATCAGTAATCTACGAAGACAAAACACTTTATGATCAAATATCTAACCGAGCACTACTAAAAGAAATCATAGGAAATTTGGCATTTAAAAGAAGGTTAAAATTTGGAAAAGTTGGCAATGCTCTATTTCTTAATTAATAAAAAGGTGCGCTTAACTTTGTTGACTTCCAAGATTCTATAAATTCCTTATGTTCACATGCGCTAAGAAAAAATAAAATTCAATATAAGCTTTTAAGTCTCCACATTCAACCACCCATTTTTGGAATTAAATATCCCCTGTTTTGTAGATCAAAGGTGCATGCATTAGTTGATTGATCCAAACATGATAGTGGATCTAATCTTTTTGACAGTTTCATATGGTGCATTGTTAATCAGTATTTCTTATATATCAATGCTTCTGTCAAGTGACACATTTAAGCAAATAACGAAAAAGAAATGCATGACACCTTCTACATGGCATCTGATATTCCTAAGTAACAATCTTATAAAATTAAGTACAATATCGCAGTGTGCTTAGAGCATAACAAAAAGTACCAACTTTTTTTCTTCCTCTTTTTCCCTCTATTTTTGTACTTGCTTTATAGCTATCAGAGCACACATTAAGGCATAGTTGCATTTGCATAAGCAATATCAAACAAATAATGGTTAATTGATACAGAACTTATGCAAAGAAAATGACCATCTCTATATATAGTTTCAAGGATAATGCGAGCGCCTTTGAGTACTGGTACTCTGCTTGCATGATTTGAGATACATTCCAAAAAGAAAATGACCATCTTAATAGTTTTAAGGAAAATGCAAGTTCCTTAGAGTACTGGTACTTTGTTTATTAGTGATCAGCACCAATTGCTGGTTCACATTCAAATTTGCTTTGTAAAAATTTTCTGATACTTTATCATATTTGAGAACAAAAGCCAATATTAATTGTTTGTATTTGTAATTAGTCAATAAATTAACCGCCAAGAAGCAAGCAAACACACTACACAGCCGAATCCAATGAAGTACACTTTGAAAACACACACAGTATTGTTTACTAGTTTTTTTTTTTTTTTTATAAACTGAGAGTAGGTGAACAAGTGCAATGCCTCAAGGATTAGATATGAGATAACTATTTCATCCTTATGCAACATCTACCCCCTTCCCTTTACACATGCACTCAATTTGCTTGGTGCTTTCCGACATTGAATTAAAATGTTGACCCTTGTCTAAGCACTTGTTAGTTTACAATTATCCAAAAGTTCATATCATGCATGCGTACCGACCATCTTTTCTACTTATAAATACCACCAGAAGCTCAGAAGCAACAACAACTCAAGTCACACTTCCGTTCTAGTTCTTTTACTTGTTTTCCCAATCAGAAATGGCTTTTCTCAGAGCACACCCTTACTCCTTTCTTCTTCTCTTCTTCTTTGCATTTGCAATTGCATCAGCACAGCTATCTCCTAGTTTCTATGACAAGGCTTGCCCTGGTGCATTTCGCGCCATTAGGTCAGCTGTTTTTGCTGCCGTGCTTAAAGAGCACCGCATGGGCGCATCACTGCTTCGCCTTCATTTTCATGACTGCTTTGTTAATGTAAGGATCTATCATATTATTGAAAGAGCACATATGGGTGCATCACAGAAACGCAGTTAGTGTACCAGGAAAAAATAAGTCTTGACTACTTGACTAGTCAAATAATAATGCAACATAAGCCTATAGTACGGTGTTATATTTCATCACAAAAATGTGCCAATATATTGCTTACGAAGAAAAGAAAAAAAAACACTAAAACAGGTGTACAATTTCTGTGCAATAACTCGAAAAAATCATTACAGGGCTGTGATGGGTCGGTGCTACTTGACGACACTCCAACATTAACTGGAGAAAAGACTGCAGCTCCAAACAACAACTCGATACGTGGTTTTGAAGTGATTGATATGATCAAAACAAGTGTAGAAGCCATCTGCCCCCAAGTTGTGTCGTGTGCAGATATACTTGCCATAGTTGCTCGTGACTCGGTTGTAGCGGTATGATTAATTTACTATGCTTATCTTGCATATAGAATATAATTTACTATTTACAAATATTGTTTCTGATTTGTTTGGAGAAAAGAGGAATTTATATTTGTACAATTTTATAAGAGGAGGGTTCAAATGCACTCAAATTTTTGTACACTCAAATACACCCTATCATTTTTCTCGGTTTTCAAAGTCCGAATAGTAGATCTGAACCGTTAGATGCGATCTATATATTAAGATGAGCTTGGAGACCAAATTTTATATTTTTTTGAAATTGTTTTACTATTTATTAAGCCACTTTGAAAATCGCAGATTCAATGATCCAGAAAATATAAAATCAGCGATTTTCAAAGTGGCTTAATAAATAGTAAAAAAATTCCAAAAAATGTAAAATTTAGTCTCCAAGGATATCTTAATATATAGATTGCATCTAATGGTTCAGATTTACTATTCGTACTTTGAAAACCGAGAAATTTTTTTTGAAAAATAGAGTGCATTTGAACCCTCCTCATTTTATAATCCGACATATTAGCCATGATAGTCACGTATTAATTTGAATGAGTTTTCTGTCCTTTTGAGAATAGAAGTTGCCGAATCATATAAAAGCAAATTGGTTTATATATTTATTTTGGTTGAGTTACAGTTGGGAGGTCCCACATGGACAGTTCAATTGGGTCGGAGAGACGCTACAACTGCAAGCTTTAGTGATGCAAACAGTAACATCCCGAAACCGACATCTGATCTGAGCACTCTTATCTCTGATTTTTCCAACAAAGGTTTAAGTACAACCGACCTAGTGCTCTGGCAGGTATTAATTGCATTCCTTTAACCCTGAAATCAACCAGTAGAAAAAATATTCGTAGATCTTACAAAATGGTTGGGTTCTCCATTAATTGATAGTTCAAAGAAAGACAACTTTTTCCACATCACGAGTCTGGATTCAACAAATATGTCTAACAATATTACAAATATATGTATAGAAGAAGCAAACTGTATGTACATTGAGACATTCAATATAGCAATTGCCTTGTATATTCACAGAGTTCCTTTTTCAGGAGCACATACTATTGGTCAAGCCCGGTGCACCACATTCAGGACCCGTATCTACAATGAAACAGACATCAACACCTCACTAGCCACATCACTCCAATCGAACTGCCCCAGCACTGGTGGGGATGACAAACTCTCGTCACTTGACGCTTCTACCCCTTTCACATTTGACAGTTGCTACTTCAAAAATTTGGTGAGTAAAAAAGGTTTGTTGCACTCTGACCAACAACTCTATAGTGGTGGCTCAACCGACTCGCAGGTCTCAGGTTATTCTTCAAATTTAGCCCAATTTTTTGCCGATTTCAAGGCGGCAATGATCAACATGGGGAACATCAGCCCACTGACTGGTACTGATGGGGAAATAAGAAAAAATTGTAGGAAGACAAACTAGGGCATTTTTATTTTTTTTTCTTCTTAACAAATATAATGTTTGGTGTGTAATGGTGTGATTAAGGAGAAGGGAGAAGTTCTATTCTCTAGTTTAAGTACTTACATGTATGTGGTTTTACATGTAGTTTTATTGTATCGGTATGTAATTGATGTTTGAAGAAAATAATAAATTAATGAGGTACTGAAATAGCTAAGATAGTATTTGTCTACAATCCAAGCGTTGATTATGTGGTTCAATCTATAAATGAGTACCTTTTCTTAATGGAAATGTGCATTTCTGTTGGCATAATTACTGTCAATTGAGAGCTGGAGAAGATAGAAGTTTCTGGTAAAATAGTAAATTTGTGGTTACTCGATGGGCATTATGCGATTTAATAATTTACTTTTCAAAATGCCCAAATCGTCCTTCAATGTATTTCTTTAACCTCTTTCGGTTATTTTGATATCAGAAATGGTTGATATCTAACTCTATCAGTCTGAATCGAAACCTAATTTTTGGTCTCTTTCATTTTGCTATTTTAAGCTGTTCAAAGTGAAACTTTCAACTGAATTTAATCAGAAGAAATCTATGTTAATTTATACCAGTCAGAAGTAAATACAACATCAAAATAAATAGATAGCATCAAGGACCAACAGAATACTAAACTAAATTAATTCCACATCATGCCGCATGAAGCCCAATTTTAAGTCTTTACATAAAAGTAAGCCACAAACAAAGACATTCTAGAATTGCTTTTGACAGCATATGCTTCTGAATTATTAAAGTTTCTCCAAGTATCAACACAAAATTAAAGTCATGTCAACATCTAACATGATTTGCTAAATATATTTAACTTCAACAGAATAATCAATACTGGCAAAGCAGGAAAATGACTTCATATAGCTTTAGCTTGCCTTTTGAATTCTTTTATGTTAAACTGTTAAAAGTGCACCTTTTATCGAGTTAAATCAGCGGAAATATAGCTCAGTTGATTAATAATTGTCTAAAAAGACTACATATCACCAAGAACTAACGTAACAATAAGCAAAAATGAACACATTTCACATCAACCTGCATGCATGCCCAAATTGAGTCCAACTTTGCAAAAGAGCGAGCCACAAACAAAAGCATATGAAGTATTGCTTTTGACAATTAAAACCATGTCAAAACAACGCTCAGCTGGGATATTTAGCTCCAACAAAAATAACCAATACATGCAAAAGCAATGAAAATGTCTTCATTCAGCACGACTATGCAAGTCCTACTTACGAGCTTGCCTCTTAGAGGTACATTTCTTACTCAGAAACTTCATGAATTCTTTATGATCTTCCTCCAAATGAAGATTTCTAAAATAAGCATAGCGGTAATTACCATCAACATTACGCGGCAGCTTTGATCCCCAATCTTTCCTTTTCCTATTCTGAAATAAATTAGGAGACTCATCGATCAATACATTAATTAGGAAAGGTGAAATGAAATTAAGTACCTGGGCTGTTGAGAATTTGGGGTATAGAGAAGACAGAAAGTTATATATGGGTTTCATTACCTATTTTGTTTCCTATTCTAGGTGCAATCATGCCACATCAACAACTTAATTAACACAGTTGCAGCCCCAGTAGTTGATGACTGACAAAGGAAATTGATCCCACCTTAAAAGTTCAAGGGTCACTTCAACAAATAAAAGGAAGATCAGAGCTCGATTCAACCTAATGCAGAAATTCAGGGTTTATTCCGATGTACAACCCAACCGATGGAAGTTTTAGCCGAAATTATATAAATAGTATTGAATAAAATCAGGTATTGGCATCCTCCCATTATATCCTGGTTGCTCTTCAAAAGATATATAAATAAGAGTTTAATCCCAACCATAGTCCTATTGAGAACAGTAAGTAGAAACACAAAAAAAATAACTTATAAAGAAATGGGTTGATTCTGCATAACATCAAAATATGGGCTCATCACAATCTAGATATATGATTTGAGCATAGTTAAGGTTAGACCATGCAACAAAACAATTATTTTCATCACAGCACACATAATGACATTCTAAATGTATAGGTTACAAAAAAAAAGAGAGAGAAAAGAAAAGAAAGAAGGTTATGCACCTCATGAGCAAGTTTCATTGATTTCAGAACAGGACAATTATGAAGCATCATGATGAAAGCTTCCAAATTGTGCTCGTGAAAGCAAAGGGTCACATCCAAGTTCTTCAAATTAGAAAATTTTGGCACATCTTTTTTTGATTCCAGCAAGATAGAAATTGCGTACTTCACATCCTGTAAATGCGCATGTCAATAATATCAAAGTAAAGCATCAATCTACAATTGTACCTTATGTTACCAAGTAAGCCTATAAATCAGTATCAGATTCATATCTAACATGTCATAACACCACCTTTAAGTTTGAACAAAGGCGGTCAACTGATAGGTTCAGACACACATATCAACAATTAAGAAGCGCAGAAAGTAAACATAACTGACATGTGAAAAAAATAATAATCAAGAAGGGTATAGTTTATTACCGGGCTCTCCTTTATATGCAGGTTTAGCTCTTCCACGTGTGATATCCAATTCAAAAGACCAGAAACAGCACTGACATCTCTCTCATGAATATCATGAAGTTTAATCGCAGCTTTTCTTAGCAACGGAACCTCTCCATGGATGTGAGACAGACTTTGAAGGCCGTGCTGAGTTTCCAAATGAAGTGACTCCAATGAAGGAAAAGATAACACTGCATCAAGTTTTCGATAACTGAGGGTAATAATCAGTTTGAGTTTTTTTATTGTCTTGGAGGAAAGGTTAAGCCCAGCCATGCCACTTATATCAAGATGTAAATCTTCTAAGGAAGACAATTGGGAGAGAAGTGGGTTGAGTTTAGTTGTGTCAGCCCCAAAAAAATCCAAGGGAAAGGGTTCTCAGGCAGTTTAATGTGATTCCAGAAGTAAAATTAAATTCTTGAAAATTTACAAAAACAAATAAGCGATCAAGCGAGAGGAACGTGAGAGATTTAATGGTGAAGATAATGGGGAGAATAGGTAAGTAATTTGAAAATTTGAAATCGATTGTGAGGTGGCGCAAGTCGAGCGAACGGGCCTTGGCAAGCAAGGAAAGGAGAAGTGAGGCATTTTGGACACAGGGGGAAACATCCAGGTGCAAGCTGAGGAGGGGGTGGGAGGGATTGCGGCTGAGGAGCGCACGATTGGCCATGGCAATGAAGTTGTCAGTTTGCGGCTGAGGAAGGGCTCGGCTGATGAGCGCAAGGGAAGGAGAAGCCTCCCAGAGGTAGCGGAAGCGGTGGCAGAGGGCGGAGGTACGAGCGGCAATGTGAGTGGGAAGGAACGAGAGGATCGTGGAAAGTAACGCGTCGGGAAGATCAGAGAGACGGTCGATTTGAGGGTTCGCCATTGCAGTAGCTGCTCTTTCCGCTGCGCTTTCCCGCTCCCTTTGGTTTGGAAAGGGTTTTGAAGAGATGGGGTATTTTTTGGGGTTGATGGAAGCGTATCCTCTGTGCGGTGATTTTGATCTGGTCCGTTAGTTTCGAATCGGACGGACCAGATCAGATTTTGCCCGAATTTTAAAATATTTAAAATTTGGTGAATCCTTAATCCAGTCCGTCCGATCCAAAACGAACGGACCAGATCAAAATCACCGCACAGCTCCGCAGGTAAACCTCCGCAGAGGATAGCGTTTCGGGGTTGATTGGAGTGCGTATCTCTGAGATATCTCAACTTTTTCGTGACCGACGTGTCCGGTGCCTATTCGGAGGTGATGTAGGGGGTCAGTATTATGTGTGCTTTGAGATTTGTGTAAACGTATTTTAACGGTTGGGATTTTCCATAAAGTCACGCAAAGTTTGAGATATCTCAGAGGATACGAATTCGGGTTGATTGGGGGAAGGAGAGGAGAGTCCAGTCGAGGTTTCCACTTTCCAGTTCGCCTGATGAAATATATGATAAAAAATTGGGCCAAGAGCCCAAGAAGAGCCTAGTATGAGCCCACTGGGAACTTCACAAAATGATGTCTCGGATTTTTTTTTTTTCATACAGAAAATATGTGGACTGGTTAAATCAATGTTTTTAAAAGATTCTTTTAGAAATTTACGTGTTCTCTGATAGTCTTTATCAAATAATACTTAAAACTTGTATAAATTATTATTAGAACAATGTTGTAAGAATACATATTTTAATGCAAACATAGTTGTAATATAACATTTTCAACAAATTGCATGCATAATAAAAAAATTCATTTAATTCTGGAGTTGTTTCGAGCTAAACTAGTAAAATTACCTCAAATAATTACTAGAGCAACTTAATTAAATTAAAATCTCTTGCAATGCAATTCAGGAAAAAAAAAACGTACATATTAATTGTTTTCAAATAATTTTGGACATATTTCAAGAATTTAAATCACCAAAACTAGTTGTTATACTCCAACTAATATGTAAAACTTATAGAAATTATTATTAGAGCAATTTCAGAGAGGATATCTTTACGCAAAAAATAGGTGTAAATATGTAGTACAACATTAACTACAAATTGCATACAAAATAAATGTTTTGGTTAATTCTGGAGACATTGAAGCAATTAAACCATCAAAATTACAAGTTATGCCTCAAAATATATAAAATTCTTGTACAAAGAATTCTTAAAGCAACTTATAGCAACTTAAAATAATATCTTAAATAATATCTAAAATATGCACAAATAATTCTTAAAGCAGCTTGAAAAAAATATCAAGTTTTACACAAGCAAAATTTATAGTAATGCAATTTATAGAATGCATAAAATTTTGATTAGTTCTGGTCTCATTCAAAAAGATTAATTCATCAAAACTGGCTGTTATGCTTCAAATAATATGTAAAGCTTATACAAATTATTATTTGAGCAATTTCAAAATAACATTTTCTATGCAAAACAAAAGCTATATTAAATACATTTACAAGAAATTGTGCACGCATAATTGATGTTTTCTTTCACTAAAATTTAAAGTTATATATGCTACAAATAATATATAATATAACAAAAACTGCATGTTTAGGAGGAGATAAGACAAGGTAGTTCTTGAATAGACTGTTAATTACTATTAATTACCTATGATTTATTAATGTTGTAAGCTAATAATTTGAGATATACTGTAGTTCCCACAGGAAAAAAAAAAAAACAAACAATTTACAAGTAAAATAATTTACTAAACGATTAAACTCGAGCAAATATCAGTGGACAAGACACCTTAAGCATATGCAATTCTTGATAATTATCACAGTTCATAATATAATGACAAAGATTGAGAAGGGAGAATAAAAAATGAAATAGGCGTCGACATATCTCGTCTATTTGTTTATTTTATTTATTGTAGAAAAAAGATTGAGAAGGAAGGGCAATGATGTAGAAAAAAGTGTGCAATCACCCCCCTATAATCAATTGATTTAATTAAATATTTCTTAATAAAAATATGTAATTAATTAGTTTAATAGTTAACAATTGAGAAAAGTAATATATTAAACTCATTTATTGATTTGAGGGGGATTGGGTGAATGTCTCCTTTTAAAAAAAAATGTCAAAGCACTCAGTATTATAAAAAAGATGTTTTAGTAATATTTATTAGCGCGGAGCCTTGGCCAGGCTTAGCTCAATCATCTACGTATATCATTTTAATTCGGTGCGACATTTAAGAACAAGAAATATATAATAGGTAACAATAGAGAGAGCCACATTGTTTGTTCGCAAATTAATGTATCTGCTTTAATTATATCCGTGCTGCATGTTTTCAAATTTACAACACAACCAATGCGGAGCATAGTTTATAGTTTGCAGACAATGAATGCAAAAACTTTTAAGTTTAAACATAGACAATTTCGAATTCCCTTCTTCTAAATTTTTATTTATCAAACCTTACAAAAAAAAAATGAAACATAAGCTTGGTAGACTAATTGGTTATGGGTGATAAAGTCTCGGATAACATCAGTAAGACATGCATCTCCTTAACACGTACTGATCGATATTTCGAATTCGGGTGCCGTCTCATGTGGCTACCAATTAAGTGCCTCTCCATTGATGAACTTGTTGAAATTAATAAGGATTGTTGGAGAGCTTGCTATGATGAGTAAAAAGTTATATTTCTGCTGTATTCTCTATCTCTGTTACAAGGCTTATATAGCCAGACTACATAACGGTAAAAAATATCTCTGTCCGTACATACATGTAACGGTACAGTTCCTAAACAAAGAATAAAATAAATTGAAGCTCCTGTACAGTGAGCTCTTTATTTTTTCCAAAAGGGCCTATGATGGAAAATATCCTCACGGTCTGAGGCTATTACTGTTTTCTTTAGCTTTTATTTCTTAACACTCCCCCTCAAGCTAGGATTATAGAGATCATATAATCCTAGCTTGCACGAAATATTTTCGAAAACCTTGGCGCTTAATCCTTTCGTAAATATATCTGCCAATTGATCTTCACTCTTGACAAATAGAGTTTCTATTTCTTGAGTTTGAATTTTTTCTCGGATGTAATGGCAGTCCACTTCAATATGTTTGGTCCGCTCATGAAAGATTGGATTTGCTGCAATGTGTCTTGCTGCTTGATTGTCGCAAAACATTTGCATCGGTTCTTTAATCTTGACACTCAAGTCGGTCAGCACTTGCTTAATCCACGTCAATTCGCTTGCGGTTGATGCCATGGCACGATACTCTGCTTCTGCACTTGAACGCGCCACAACATTTTGCTTCTTGCTCTTCCATGTGACTAAATTTCCGCCTACAAACGTGCAAAAACCGGTTGTCGATTTCCTATCGAAGCTACCGGCCCAATCTGCATCGGAATAGCCACATATTGCATTAGTGCCATTTTTCCTCATCCAAATTCCCTTTCCGGGAGAACCCTTTAGATACCTTAATATTCTATCAATAGCATGTAAGTGAGGTGTTCTTGGTGCATGCATAAACTTGCTGATTTGACTCACAGCAAAAGAAAGATCTGGTCTGGTTACGGTTAAATAAATCAACTTTCCTACAAGTCTTTGAAATTGATTTATATCACTCAATGGCTCACCATCTTCGGTATTGAGTTTTATATTTGTGTCAATTGGTGTGATGACCGGTTTACAACCTAATTTACCAGTTTCCTTGAGCAAATCAAGGACATATTTTCTTTGAGATATAAATAGTCCTTTTGAAGAGTGAGCTATTTCTATCCCAAGAAAATACTTTAATTTGCCTAAGTCTTTTATCTCAAATTTTTGTTTTAGATCTCTTTTAACACCTTCAATTTCAATTTGATTGTCTCCGGTTATGATTATGTCATCAACATAAACTAAAACTACAGTGGTACCATTGACATTGTGCCTAGTAAACAAAGATGAATCGGCCAAACTCATTTTGAAGTTACAAGATAATAAAAAATAACTAAGCTTACCATACCATGTCCTTGGAGATTGTTTTAATCCATAGATCGATTTTTTTAACCTACAGACAAGATTAGGAATTCCTTCTTTTTTGTGACCGGGAGGTAGGGACATATAGACCTCTTCCTCAAGTGTTCCTTGAAGGAATGCATTTTTTACATCCATTTGGTATAAAGTCCAGTTTTTATTAACCGCAATGGAAAAAAGAATTCTTACGGTGTTCATTTTAGCTACGGGTGCAAACGTTTCATGGTAGTCAATACCGTGAGTTTGGGTATAACCTTTAGCAACTAACCTAGCTTTATACCGTTCAATGGTGCCATCACTATTGTATTTAATTTTGTACACCCATTTACATCCAACCGGTTTCTTATTTTTTGGTAAATTACATAATTCCCAAGTTTGATTTTTCACTAAAGCATGGAGTTCTTCTTCCATTGCTTTGCACCATTTTGGATCCAATTTTGCTATTTCATAATTGGTTGGTTCTTCTATTCTTGACAAAGAATTCAAGAATGCATAATGGTCATGAGAAATATTGTTATAGGAAACATAATCTTGTATGGGGTATTGTACCGAATATGTGACAAAATCCCTTAATCTTGTGGAGGGTTGAGTTTGTCGGCTCGATCTTCTCAAGGGTATTTCTTCCTCTTGAGTTCCTTCATGATTTTCATTTTCTTCGGTTTCTTCCAACAATTGTTTATTTGCTTCGAGTTCTTGATTACCTGTCTCAATATTATTTTCAAGAAGAAGTTCTCTTCTTTCTAGATTAGTGACACAAGGTATAACCCACTCATTTGACAATAATTGATCAAAATGATTTTCTCTATCTTTATCATAAAATGGTTCATTCTCAAAAAATGTTACATCCCTTGAGATGTAAAGTTTTTTTGTTTTAGGATCATAACACTTATATCTCTTTTTTTAAGAGAATATCCCACAAAGAATGTTTTAATTGAAGTAAAATCTAATTTATCTATTTTATTCTTGTGAACAAAACAAGTGCAACCAAAAACTTTTAGATGATCAATATTAGCTTTCTTTCCATAAAGTATTTCAATAGGACTCTTAAAATCTAGAATGGCACTAGGTAACCTATTTATTAAATAGGTTGCGGTGAGAACGGCTTCCGACCAAAAAATCTTTGGAACGTTATTTTGAAATAAAAGTGTTCGTGTCATCTCAAGTAGATGACGATTTTTTCTTTCGGAAATACCATTTTGTTGAGGGGTATAAATGCAAGAAGTTTGATGAATAATACCTTTTTGTTTTACAAAATTTAAGAAATTTTGATTTACAAACTCCGTTCCATTGTCCGTTCTAAGAGTTTTGATTTTTTTGTCAAATTGATTTTCCACGAAATTTACAAATGTTTGAAAATGAAAGAAAACTTCGCTTTTAGTTTTCATCAAATATATCCAAGTTTTTCTTGAAAAATCATCAATAAATATAACGTAATATCTAAAACCATTGTAAGAATTTATGGGAGCGGGTCCCCACACATTGGAGTGAACTAGCTCAAAAATTTCATTACTATTAGTATTTGAATTACAAAAAGGAAGTTTTGTATGCTTAGCAAGCTTACAAACTTCACACCTACTACAATCAATATTAGTAAAATTAAACATAAATTTAAGTATCTTGTCGGAAGGATGTCCCACCCGCTTGTGCCAAAGTTTACTTAAATCTTTATTTTTCCTAGTATTGAAAATAATCTTGTTGCTATCCAAAAAATATAATCCATTTTCTAAAAAACCTTCACCAATCTTCTCCTTGGTGAATAGATCCTGAAAAACAACATTTTTTTTCTTAAAAACAATCTCGCAATTTAATTCTTTGGCAAGTTTACTAATAGATAATAAATTTACTGAGCAATTCTCAACATAAAAAACATCTTGAAGAAATCTTTTAGAGAAAATGCTAATCATGCCCCATCCTTTAATTTTAATTTTTTCATTGTTGGCCACCGTAAAATATTGGTCATCATTGATTGGATAATATTTTTTTAATAAATTTTTGTTTCCGGTCATGTGATCGGTAGCACCGGAATCAAGAACCCATTTGGTACAATTTTGAGGGACATTTTTGGTTGACAAACCTATAGTTAAACATTTAATTTTATGGTCTATCTTCTGATATTGCTCCCTGTTTCTAGTTTTTCCTGTGTTTTTTACCAAATTCTCTGGACCAACTTTATAATCATTTGGGCTAGGGCTTTTTACCAAATTATCTATACCGACTTTAAAATAATTTGAGCTGGTGCTTTGGTGTTCACTATTTAATTGAAATTGAATTGAACCTTGGCCCATTTTTTGGCCCAGCAGAGCAGCCAACATAGACTCAAGTCTATCCAGCCTTTCTGTTTCATTTCGACTTGACTCAGTAGCACCGAAGCTCCTGTCCCTTTCTTCTCCATGTGTCTCCTCTTTCGCTGAAATCAGCCCCCTTTTCTCCCCCTCTTTCGAATCTGAGTTTCGGACAAAACTTTTCTTCTTCACTGCCTCTTGATTCCGATCATTTCTCTTGGGTCGAAGATGGGGATGAAGTACCCAGCACTTCTCTTGAGTGTGTCCGTCCCTCTTACAGTGAGAGCACCTTTCAATCTCCCCCTTTCCCTTTCCTTTGTTGGTGTTGAGGTGTTGGGCTGAGAAGGCATGAGCCTCCGGCTTTGGGTTCAAGTCGGCAGTTTTCATTGCAACTCGCCTCGTTGCCTCTTGTCGGATGCGAGCTGTGACATCATCAAATGTCAATTTTTCTTTGGAAAGGAGGATCTGTGCTCTAACAGCTTCGTAGCTTGAGTCGAGAGCTGCCAGAAAGGTGTATATTTTGTCCATCTCTTCTCTTTCTTGGAGAACACTGAGGTCAGTGGTTGGTGGTCTGTACAATTTTAGCTCTTCGTATTTGGCTATTACATGCCCGATTAAGTCGGGTATATCTCTCGATTCTTGTGTGATTTTGCCTATTTCGTTTTTTAGTTGATAAATTTGAGAATGGCTTCTTTGATCACTGAACTGCTTCTCAATGGCTTGCCACAGCTCAGCTGCTGTTTCGCAAGTCCAAAAAGAGGTAGATAACTGTGGTTCAATGGAGTTGGTGATTAACGTCATTGCTTGACTACCCACCATATCCCACTCCTCTTGAGCTTCAGTGCCTTCCATGGGTCTTTTCTTGCTGCCATTAATGTACCCGAGCAAGCGCTTTGCTTTGAGAGTCACTTTGGCTGCTTTGGCCCATGGTATGTAATTTTTTCCATTCAAAGGCATATTGGTTAGTTTTTGGGATGAATTGAAATCGGCATAATGCCTTATTATTGTGGTGGTGTGTTGGTTATTGATTTGAATTTGACCTTCTTCGGTTGGATCTGGGAGAAATTCTGCCATTTTGATAGTGCCCCTTTTTTTAATTTTTGTTGGTTGAAGAGATTTTGCAGAAGCTTTCTTTGGATCAGATATGCTCTGATACCATGTTGAAATTAATAAGGATTGTTGGAGAGCTTGCTATGATGAGTAAAAAGTTATATTTCTGCTGTATTCTCTATCTCTGTTACAAGGCTTATATAGCCAGACTACATAACGGTAAAAAATATCTCTGTCCGTACATACATGTAACGGTACAATTCCTAAACAAAGAATAAAATAAATTGAAGCTCCTGTACAGTGAGCTCTTTATTTTTTCCAAAAGGACCTATGATGGAAAATATCCTCACAGTCTGAGGCTATTGCTGTTTTCTTTAGCTTTTATTTCTTAACAGCTCCTTTGGTTAAGAAAAAGTTGTGATCCTTTATACTTAGAAATAGAAGAAAAAGCCAATGAAGAGAAAATGAAGAGGTAAACTAAGAGAGTTGGCTAGACTTCCGACGTACAAGTTATTAATCATTAATAGGGGTTTTGGTTAAAGAGGCGCGAATGAACTTTACATGGCTTCCACAAAAAAACAATGTTTGGAAACTGAGAAACATCATACACCTTCTTTTAAGGAAAGACCGTGTAGGAAGTAGAAGAACCGTATACAGTTCAGTATTCTTAAATCATGTACAAATAAACATGACTTCTAGATATAGTTCAAAACTTTCAGACTGTCCCATTATACACTGTTAATGTAGAAATTTTTGACATGGTGTATGATATACCATGTATGGTCACATTTTCTGTACTAGTGTATCTATCTTTCACAATCTTATTAACACATAAAATTTGATATACATATTTTAATTGTTAAATAGGAAATAAATTATAACAAGTGGACTGGGCTAGTCCTGAACATTTTAGGGCCCAGGGCAGAAGAAAAAATTGAATCCTTTATGTACTTATTCTTTTTATTAATATATATACCAATAGATTATACAAAATAGTGGGACATAAAACCAATATATCATATCCCTCAAAATAAAATATATATATACAATGATTAACATACTGTGATACCACCATGCTTCTTGCCTCTTGATAAACTAATTTTGAACCATAGTAGGAAAAATCGGCCGATTCCGATCCGATACTCCGATCCCGTATCGGTATTGGCCGGCCCCGATCCGATCCTGAGCCGATCCTCACATAGCAAATTATAAAGAAAAAAGAAAAAAAAAACCCGATTCTGAGCCGATCCTGAGCCGATCCCGATCCGATACTCCAATCCCATATCGGTATCGGCCGGGACCGATCCCGATACCGATACCGATTTTTCCTACTATGTTTTGAACACATGTATGTTGTACCTACACAAAAAGCACACATAAACCGCATCTCATTTGAAATGACTCCTTACATTTTTAGAAGCAAAATCATCAATTATATGTCTTACATCAATAGTTTTCAACATATTTTTTTCAATGCTTAATATTGTTATTTCATTCAACCTATCTTTAGTCATAGTTGTCCATAAATAAGTTTTATGAACTTTAAAATAATTTAATACATGGGGTCTTTAGTTAAAATAATTTGATTCTACTTGTAGCATTAATTGTTTTATGCTATATTCTATCAATACCTCCTTTTTTTATTATTATTATTTCCGATTGCTTAAATTAGCCACGTGGTTGTGCCATATTATTGGCAGGGAATCAATTTGGAGCTTGATTTCATCACACGGTTGGTGTGGCAAGGAAACAACAACAATTAATTTGGAGCTTTTCTTTTTTTTTGGGCCCTGGTTGCTCTTGGGACCATTATTTGTGACTTTGCTGTGAAACGAAGAAATGAAGATGTTATATTTTTTTGGGTCCTTTGTTCTGGAACGAAGAAATGGCTTTTTTTTTAACATATTTAACATTTTTTTCTTTTAGGGCCCTTTTGGATTTTGGGGCCAAGGACCGACCCTGCAAATGGACTCCATTTTCTAATTAATAATATTTTAATTGACAGTTAAAGAGTTTCCAAACTCAAGAACCACAACATATTTTAATATTTTATAACTAAAAATGGAACAAATATATTTCGAAACTAATTAGGTAGGGAAAAGGTTTTTCAAGTAATTATTTCAAATGTTTTATGTAAAGTAGCCATTTCCAACAACATATCCACATAGGATCTAGTGATCGATCACATGCTATAACTGATTAATTAAGTATAACGTAAACAATTAATGCCAACTAACTAGCAAGATGGTTTCAATCTTTTTAAGTATGGATGTAAAACCAACCCTTCAGTGTGCTCTCTATTCTAGAAATTAATTTTAAAAGACCATGTGATAATTAAGTCTACAGCTTTTTGGTTAGATAGATGGTACACTGAACATGCTCTACAACATCAGTATCCAAATTTGTTTACACTTATTATCAATAGATTTGTGTCTAATTTGCTAATTCTTATTTGCAACTTAGTTTTAGAAGACAATTAACTGGTGTATATATGATTGAATGGTTAGCTTTGCGAAATAAATTCTTTCATTTTACTCTATCTGACCAATCAAAAGATATGATTATTTGGAGATGGTCCACTGATGATTAACTTTACTATTCATTCCTTTTATAAATGGTTAGAATATAGGGGTATGCCTAATTATGAATATAACACTATGTGAAAATCTCATATTCCATTAAAATTAAAATATTTGTATGGCTTGTGCGAAAGTACAAGATTTTGATTAAGACTAACTTAGTAAATAAAGGTTGGTAAAGAGATACGAAATGTATGTTTTGTGATTAAACAGAGAGGATCTTTTCGTTCATTGTTCTTTTATTAGCTTAATATGGAACTGGGTAGCAGATCATAAATTAATTTTTAGTTATAATTGTGACACTTTGGAGGATTTATGGATGATTGATGCTTTTATTTCTTTAAAAGATAGATTATTAATTGAATTATTATGAGGTGTTGTTCTATGGACTATTTGGTTAGAACGTAATAGATTATGTTTTAATGTTAATTCCTCTTATTCTATTATAGTATTATGGTTATTGGTGCTAAGATTATAGCTTTGACTCAATTTTGGTATAAATCTAGGGAGGATGATTCATTCTCTAAATTAAATCTTATTATACCTTTTGATATTAAGAGTCTCCTAGATTTTCTTCTACCGGAAGAGAAAAGAAACCCAGATACGACCCAAGCTTTGAACCTCCTGGTGCAGGATTTTGGGGATGGCAACCCCCCATATCCAATGTTTGGTGATGAGAAAGATGATGAAAACTTACTAGATATGTAGTACTTAGTTTTATGTATATTATGATGTTTTTGTGTTTTCTTAGAATTGTTGTCTTCTTGTGTTGTGGGTATGGTATGATATTTTGGTTTTTTCTACTGTTTCTGCTTATATTTTGAACAGCTATAAATACTTGTCATATTTGATTTTGGTACCAATTTTAGATATTAAATCAAATATGCCATGGTTTTTTATTTCAATGAAATCGGTGGTGAATATCACTATCTTTAAAAAAAAAAAAATAGCAAGGTTGTTTAAGATTTGACATATATAGTTTGCTTCATCGTATTCCTCTATAATTAAATGAATACGTATTTCTAAGATGCTTTGTTCGTCATATCGCTCTGTCGTTCTTCTCTTGCTCCTCACTCGCCATTGACTTTTTCCTTCGCCATCTTCTCTCTTGATTATATTATTTTGAAACATAATTACTTAATAATAACATGAATATTACAGGTGGTAAAAACTCTCGTGCTAAATAATTGAAGGGTGTGAATGCAAGTTTTGATTATTTTTTTTTCTTTCTTTTTGATTGCAACTGATCTGCCAAACTTCTTAGTAAGTGTAACTAATATAAATATGTAAAGTAAATGAAGATATATAGAAAAAGAGTCACGAAGATAAGGGTCGTTAACAGAGCTCCGACTAGCTACGTTGGGTGACAAACTCGTCTAATTAAGCTTCTATGTTTTCGTAGATTCGCAATCACTAATCTATGCATCTTAAATTCCACAAACCCCAATCCAAACCATTAGATATTTAATTTATATTAAAATGTGATTGGAGACCAAATTTTATATTTTTTGGAACTTTTTACTATTTATTAAGATAGTTTGAAAATCGCTGTTTTTTAATGGTGTAGAATTTTAATAAAAATAGCAATTTTAAAACCATCTTAATAAATAGTAAAAAAATTTCAAAAAATGTAAAATTTGGTCTCCAAGCACATTTTAATATAGATTAAACATCTAACGGTTTGGATCGGCTATTTGGCCTTCAAAACTAGAGATATGAGCACAAATTAAAATAATTTTTTTAATTTGCAAAGTAGCATAGCATTACTCAATATATATATGAGATGAGCTACGGTGAGCCATGGAGTAAAACGCATTTGTACTTCACGCCGTATTTTCATTTTGAAAGTCCAAACGACTGATCTGCACCATTAGATGTGATCTCCATATTGAAATATGCTTAGAGACCAAATTTTACATTTTTGAATTTCTTTTACTATTTATTAAGCAATTTTGAAAATTATTGTTTTGCTGTGAATAGTAAATAAAGTAAAAATTTCTGAACCATCGGATCAATGATTTTTAAAAATGCTTAATAAATACTAAAAAATTCCAAAAAAATGTAAAATTTGGTTTCTATGCACATTTCAATATGAAGATCACGTTGAGTGATTTGGATTAGTCGTTTGGATTTTCAAAATAAAAATATAGTGCTATGGAGCACCAACTCATTTTACTCCATGTCTCACTGTAGCTCATCTCATATAGATAGATAGATAGATAGATAGATAGATAGTTAGAAAGAGAGAGAGAGAGAAATAAATAGATATACATGTATATATAAAAGGAGGAGGGATCCAATTATATCATTTTATCGGGACACATCTTAACACCATATGTTTATAATTTATTTTTGTAATTTCAAAATCCAAAGATTTGATCTAAATCATTCAATATGATCTCCATACTAAATTGTGCTTGGAAACCAAATTTTATATTATTTTGAAAAAAATTTACTTTTCTTTTAGAATTCAAGAATCATTGCTTATCAATGGTTTAGAGTTGTCTAAACACAGCAATTTTGTACACATTAATATGTAATAAAAAAATATTCATAAAATGTGCTCTCCAAGAACATTTTAATATGGAGATCATGTTGAATAGTAGGATCGATTGTTTGGACTTTGAAATTAAAAAAAAAATGATTTCTAAGCATATAGTGTAAAGATTTGTCACCATAAAATAGTATAATTAGATTCCTCATATATAAATCACCAACAACTTGAAAAGCTAAAATAACTAAGACCTTCAAAATGCCAATTCAAACAAAACAGATGGTGCAAGATACTTTTGTCATCGGTTGAGTCAACTAACAAATGTTGTTAAGAACCTTTGCCATAGGTTGAAGAACACAAGACATGCCATTGAATGCCCAACAACGTTAATTTCTAACACCGTTTGGAAGCAACTCCATCGGTTCATTACTTAGAATCGATGGCATTACTCTATTAAATGGCTTATTTAACGTTTGAACAATTAGTATTCCCCTGTCCATCACTTTGAACTGATGGCATTAGGTAGTCAACATCGTCCGTCTAATTGTTTGAGTTGATGCCATTGGTGGTCAACACTATCAGTTCTAAGCCGATGGCATTAGTGTGTACCTTCACTATCGGCCATTGGCAATTGGTTTGG
Organism: Carex pumila; assembly: GCA_033356055.1. Taxonomy (NCBI): domain Eukaryota; kingdom Viridiplantae; phylum Streptophyta; class Magnoliopsida; order Poales; family Cyperaceae; genus Carex; species Carex pumila. The sequence continues at coordinate 92,130 of JARJHM010000164.1, forward strand.
AAACCGATTGCAAATTGAGATTTGAACGGACGGTGAAGTGTTTTTTTGTAGAAGTTCATATTTAATTTAGGAATCATATAAATCAGTGAACGTGCAATGAACGAAGCATAGTAAATTTTTGATTGGCCCGGTCATTATTTCACTTCTATGTAATTTGCATCTCTATTTTTTCAATTACATTTATTTGCATGTCTTTTTTCTCAGTTCAAGGTCTGAAGAAAAAGATTCATATTTTGATGGAACATTTGTATTTTGATTTTTATATTAGTAGTGTGATAGCATATGTGAGAAATGAATGTGTTTTTCTTGTCTATTTGTAAAAATAATAATAAAACAAACTATTATATTAGTATTATTGGCTATTCGCCCATTACTATTTGGTTACTCAATAAGCATGGTAGGGTAAGAACAAATCTTAATGGGAAGAATAGGGTATAGGTATGATCAATTCTTAATGGGCATAGGTATCAGTATGAAATGCTCCAATTTGAACCGCATGGTACCCATTGACACCCCTAGTCACCTCCATATATAACTTACATATATATAGCTAAAGCTGTGAAAACAAGCTAACAAAAGAAACAAACTTATACCTTTCAATTTCACTTACAAAAAAAAAAAATATATAATGTTAAGAGGGTGTATTGCTTTCCTTTCCCCCAGCAAGAATCCGAGATATCTGAAGTCCACGACTAAATGCTTGGTTAAAGAGGAGACGGGTTTGAAACTCTGACATGAAAGGAAACCATGATAATATAGCAATTGGCAGAAAAATTATGATGCCCATGACATACTCGTACGCTCTTCCAAGCTCCCTGATCGAATCCCACAGTTTGAACTTCTTGGTTAGTGGCCGACATGCCTGACCCAGCTGTATTGTTTTCCACAGAGAATGAAGTTATTTCACTGACTACAAAATATAAACTAACAAAACAAAAGGAATGAGAAAAGGTAATTAATTACTAGAAGGATACACCAGCCGGTGGGCATGAACCCGAGAATGCTCGCGAAGACGTCAGAAATGGTGAGATTGAACACAACAAACAAGACGGTTAGCACTGATAAAAAACTTAGGAAAAGGAGTCCCTTGAGAATACGAAACATGAGCTGGGCATCTGTGTTGAACCTTCGCCTCCCCATTGAAACCATCTGACATTGTGACATTGATTAAGAGACTCAGAGCAAATAAAGAGAGAATTATATAAAATTTGAAAAAGAGAGATTAAAATAAAGTTGAAATACTTACCTTGAGAACTGTAATTACTATGATCATGACGAGCCAAGATACAACATAGACCCAAATTTCCTTGTTGCCATGAACAATGTGGAGGTGGTAAACAATGCCATACTGATAAATGAGAAAACGAAGAGAGAGTAAAATCTCAAGGATGCGTCCCCTAATGCTAGTAGTTTTGAGGTGCTCCTGCTCTTCCTCCCACCACGATTCCCAGCTGAGGTTGGGTTGGATACCGATACCACCCTGGTTGCCCATCCATTTGAGCCAATCTGTCCAGTCATCCACAGTCTTTTGCCACTCCAAACATGATGGGTTGAATGCAAATGGTGCAAACAGCCATGATGCCACCAGAAACCAGATTGAGATTGTTACAAACAGGTACATAGCTGAGCTATGGTAAGATCGACTATATACCTGATAAACAACTAATAGGATAAGTAACTCAAGGCCTTTGACAAAGTGGCTACGGGAGTACATGCGATAGTTGTCTGCAAACTTGGCATGGTACACAACAAATCCACGACCTGTAGAGCGATATTTTGCACCACCATGTAAGATGGTCCTCCCATAGTAATGCGCCTATAAATTGATTGAGTGCTCGAACCATCAGTAATAAATAAATTAAAAAAATTCAAATATAAGCAAATTAAAGCAACTAGAATACTAGGTCATATAAACCTTGGTCCCGAGCTGGAATGTGAAAAAGACAGATGCAAGCTGGAGCTGCATAAGAATAAACTCTCCTAGGGCTGTATGAAAGCCTTTCTCAAGTCCAACTTCGATGACCATAGGCAACACCAGCAAGAGACCCAGCTGGACCACAGATTGCGATGCAAGTGCATTTTCAAGCGGTTTTATATTTTGTTGTATGCGAGGATCTTCCAATATAGATCTCTCCAGCCCGCTCATCACTAGGTACAGTCTTCCATAAAGGAATACATATACCGTCAGCACTGTCAACATGCTGCTGAAGTAGAACCCCACTGTAGTGAAATAGAAGGACAGCATGCGGAAGAAATCAAACCTACGACCTAAGCGGAACACATCACGGCTCAGTGTTTGTTCACCATTGCCATTTGCAACCTTCGCTTCAAATTGGGAGATCTGGTTCATACCCACATCCCTACCTTTCCCCACTTGTATGTACTCATGGTGCGTCACATTCCCTCCTCGCATTGTCGAATTATATCCTAAATAAACACATAACAATTTCTTCAATGTAAATTCAGAATATTCTCTAATGTTGATAACAACCTTCTGCAGAAAAAGATATAAACATTCAAATGAATGTAAATTTACAAAGTACCAGCAAAGATATCCTCGCTTAAGTTAATAGTCTTAGAGGCTTTGCTAATGCCACCCCTTGTGATATGAAATAATCTGTCAAAAATATCCGGATGCCCATAATGAAACCGAACCCTGCAGAAATCATATTTCAGAAGAAAAACAAGATAAATAAAGACAATATACCTATTGAGTGTGGCAACATAATCATTTGACACAGTATGCATTTTACATTGAATAAACTATATAATACAGATGATAAGTAAAGTGAACATATAAATGAAAGCACAAGAGAAAAAAAAGGCAACATACTTGAGGGGATTAGCAAGAACCCGTTGGCCAATGGTAACAAAGCTTGTCTCTTGGTTCGACATAAACCATGCCAGAGATGAAACACTACAAGTTACAAAAAGAGGAAGAAAGGATTTAAGCATAGAAGGAAAAATCAGTATGGGTATCAGGATCGGTCCCAGCCAATACCGATCCGGGATCGGTGTATCGGCTACTATCGGCCGATTCGGCTCGAAAAATCAAACTTTTTGGCCAAAAGCTTGTTTTACACTAAAAAAAATAGAAAAAAATTCGATAATTTGTCAATAATTTATGTTTAGATAAATAATTACAATCAAATAATCCACTAATACAATATAATACAAGTATTAAAACTATAAACACACTCTTTCACTTCTAGAAACTATGTCGTGCTGGCTTGATCACTTCATTGTCGTCTGTATTATGATAAAATTGGAGTTATTGTTATCCGGAACAAAAAAACAGAGGACATTGTAGACCCAAATAAAGGATTGTTAACATCTTCATATCCATATGCATATAGTTGTTGATTATACCCCCTCCCCGCCCCACTAAACCCTAATGTAATCGACTTCTTATCATAAGAACTAACATTTTGACATCTTTCTAGTTCATTAATATTTTTAAATCGCGTTTCTCGTAGTTCAATTTCCGAGGTAGGGCCCCGTGGTTGTTCTCTGTGCTCATTAATCATGAGTTCTCATCTATTTAATCATGGGTTCTCCTCTATTTAATCATGGTAGGGGTGTCAATGGTACCTTTTTAGCCGTTTATCCGACTAATATTGTATTCGATAAAGTAGGTATGGGTAAGGTTTTTATTTCGTTAGCTTATTGGGTATGGATATGGATAAGAATTTTCTTTTCTTTAAATAAATGGGTAAGGGTATGGATAATGACTATTTTGTACCCGTTATCCTATAGGGTAATTATAAAATCTAAATATATATTCAACTCAATTTTCAGCCCACCTAAATATATATTCGATTTTTAATTTTTCTCCTTTATAAAAATAATTTAGTTGGAATTAATTGCACATTTACTTTTATTTTTTTTATTAGAAATAAAATTACATATGTGTGAAATAAATGAGTTTTTGATGTTTAATTTGTAAATTATAATAAAATTAATTATTATAATAGTATCATCCATTATTCACCTGCTATCGTTTCGTTACCTAATAATATTAATAGGTAAGGGTAGTGTAGGGTAGGGTAAAGTTAATTTTTAATGGGTATGGATAGGGTATGGGTAAAGACAATTTTAATGGGTATGGATATGAAAATGCCTCCATCCGACCCATACCATACCTATTGACACCCCTATATCACGGGTACACAATGGATTTGCATAATTTATTCTGTTTCAGCCAAATAATGACCGGTATCTGACCATAATGGCAGAAATTGGATGAAAAAAGTAGAATCTGTAGTATCAGACCAGTATTAGATCGGTCATGGCCAATACTGATACGTATCGGACAATACTTCCTTCTATGGATTTAAAACACGTCAATATAATTAAAATAAAATATATGAGCGATAATTAAATTTTACATACCTCCCTGTAAATATATGCTCGCGGAGGCCAAGAATTGAGGGCTTATCTTTCCCATATTTCTTACTGTGGAACTCCTCCAGCACATTCCTAACCTTGAATGCCTCTTCCAAGTAGTTATCCTTAAAATTATGGAAAAACAAATAAATGGTAAATAACTGAACGTAAGTACATACATATGTCAGAAACAAGCAAATAAATGGTTTTATTTAAGAAAATGTACCTGATTCATGTCAATGGCTTGAAGTGCCTCCCCCCGAGTGAAAATAATTGCATGATTTTGGTTTTCAGGTTTCCCTTCACCTATATCAGTCGGTTTACCAGGCAGCTTGATTCGATATATTTCCTAGATAATAAAGTTCCAACAAATAGAGTTTTATAATGTCAACTTGTTGTACGTTTACTTAAGAGAGAGAGCAAAAAAATAAAGTATGATGAGGTACCTCATCCCACCTATCACCGCCTTTGACAAGTACAGAATAGTAGACTTTCAATGGTTTGCCATTGACCTCCTCATCTTTCTCATCTATATATGCTACTCGCAAAGAGCGATGTCTACAAAGTGAAATTGATCGTGACTTTATATTAATATGTCACAGCAGTAAGTAGCAATTATACAAAGAATGATATAGTATAATATAATCATACGCAGTCATGAGAGCAAGGATGTTCTGATAGCAGAGCCTGTCATGGCTTTCCTTACTGGCTTTCATCTGGCCATAGATTTGGCATGATACCACGTACGTGAATTTAATGTCAGCTAATGCACTCAACATGGCAAGGTGGTTATTATATTCATCCTGGTTCTGCTCTCTCGGTTTTATTGTTCTATAACCTCCCAACATATCTACAAGCAAGGGCATGACACATGTCAAATTTGAATTGTCTGCCTCAATAGAAACAAGCATATTTTGATCTCCCTATAATAAATTAATAAAAGACAAGCAACTAACCTTTATCTCCAGCCATGTCCAGGAAGCACTGTAGCTCAAGTGCGCGTTTATAGTACATCATTCCTCGAACTGCAAACAGTACAAACACTTTTAAGTTACAGAGGAAACAGAGAGAGAGAGAAGACTTAGTTTCATAATCTAATCTAATATAGTACCTAAACCTACCTGTTCTTGCGAGTGTCTGGCCACGGTAGGAGGTCCACTCAGTAGCTGTTCTTGCGGGTGGACTCTGCCTCTCTCTTTCAATGCGTTCCTTCTGTTTCTCCAAAGGATCCTGCTGATTCTCAGGCTGCTCCTTAAGAGGCACCAGTTCATCCCTAAGATCTGGATTTCTTTCGAGGAAGTTCTTCCATTCATCTACCAACCAAGAAACATTTCATTTCATTTCTTTTCTTTGTTTCTTTCTTACCCCCACAACTATTAATACTAATGGATTTGATTTTTACCTGGATATATTTTCTTGAGATAGAAGAGAATAGAGATGCCATCCTCATTTTCTTTATTAATCTCTTCCTCTGAGTACATCACATTTTCGTTGTAATATGGAGTCAATACACTGAACAGGGAAAAATTTACTCATGAAAAACAATTAATTGATCAGTAAGAAATTCTTTGGGGGCATCTAAATGGAAATTGTGAAAAATGAATGCACCTAAAAGATGTCATGTTGTGAATTTTGGGAGCATTAGGCATGGTCATAAAGAGAGAATTTGCAAAGAAGGTTATCCTGCGTCTTGCATCCAGGTTAGTTGGTATGCTCGATGCTGATTCCTTCACCGTTACCAATAAATGAAGCCTGGTCACCTTCTCCATCCAATCCTTATTTTTCATTAATTCCAAATCGAGCTCTGAGAACTCTGGATGTTCTTTTTTTCTTTGTTCTTCCTGTTGATTGACTACCTCTGTACCTGCTGTTCTCTGAACCCTGCTATAAAAGAAACCATGATGCCCATCTGAGATCCTGAAATACTACTTACTATTCTGATACCATAACCTATGGAACCATACATAAATACCTGTTTTCATTGATCATGATATCCTGTAAGATAATATCCATGGTATCTTGAAGCACATTCGTGATTTGTGTTTTGACAGTGTCTGGGTTTTCCATCTCTTGCGTTTTTTTCTGGAAAATTAAACAAATAGGCAAAAGTTCACGAAAAAGATTGCCATAGTACATGAACTGACAAGTAGAGCAAAAAACAATGAACATACATACCAGCAGGCTGAGAAGTTTCTCAACTTTAGTGCTTAGCTGGGGAAGTTCATTCATTCTGAAATTCATAAGAAGTTGCCTATTTTTTATGCTATCATCTACTTTTTCACAGACATAATGCACCACCCTTCAATCAAGAAAACAAATATTTGTACTCTCAGATTGATTCATATCACATACCAACAACAGATTCAGTCAATAGTGAAAGAGAAGAGAGAACTTACTCCTTGTCATCTTTGTTCTTGAGAAGACTGTAGAGGATATCCCGTAGCGTCTGATAGCACTCTATCACAGCATCGCACATGTAACTATCGTTCTCTATTTTCTTTTCCAGCTCACTGTGGCCCTTCTTGTTGAAGTCTTTCGCAGTGTCCACCGCTGCTGGTATCTGTCATTTTTAAAATCAAAATCAAAATTAAAAAAAAGGATAATTAATAATCACAATCACTATTATCTATTTCAGAGACCTTATAGATTTACCTTGCTTGCAAGGAGAAAAGGAGGCCACTGAACAACTGATATGTTATTTGAAGATGATGGTACCAACAACAGATCCCTCTCTCTATTAAATAATAAAATACAAGAATACAAAATTTGGAACATAAAATTGTATGCAAATCAGGGTATACAGGATGCAAGAAGCAATGCAAACATTAAAAAAAAAATATATTGCTCTTTCAATAAATTTCCCAAAAAACTACTATTGAGTCTAGAAATACACACATATTGCTAATTAAGTCTTCTTCCCGTAATGACATGATGAAATCATTCCATATATGAGAAAAATTGGCTATGTTCCTTCCCACTATCTTTTCCTGTCAAATATAGCATTACTGTCATTTTAAAACTAATAGAGATATAATCTTAATTTTTCATCTTATAAAAAATCTCAAAATCATTCATGTTCATGTGTAATATTAGATGACCATATAGGTAAAATTAAAGTAGAAAGTTTTAAAACATAAAGGAAAATTCAATTTGGCACAAACCTCATCCTGCTTAGACTTATGATGCACACCTTCATCGTTTGGTACCAGATTTTTACTAAATTGACCTGGTACATCTTTAAATCTTGATCTTAACATACCCAATGTTCGTATCTACAAATCCATGAGAAAACATTTTAGTTATATTGTAGCAACAGTGTGCACTGAAGTTCAAATTAGAGAATGGGTACTTGTAGCATTTAAACGTGGGTATAAAACCCTTGCATGTTTGAGAGAAAGTTTGTTAAGAATTAGAGAAACTTTAACAAGTAACTAACCTCACCCAAGTGGCTGAAGGCGCCATTAATTCCACCAAATATAGTAGAGAAAATTGCATACCATATTTGTGTATCCATGAAGTATACCTTAATTAACACAATGAATGAGATGCCGAGTGATAGAACAATGGAAAAACCATTCTTTCTAGTTGAACATTGAGAAGTTTAATGATTTTTCAATTTTATCATATTAAAAATACAGCCTAAAGGTTTGCAACATTAAGAAATATAGAAACATTTGCACCAACAAACATAAAATTCTATGTAAAGAAAAAAAGAAAAAAAAAAAAAGATGCTTAGCATCTCCATCCCATAAATTATTAGTTTCTAATCAAACGTGGCAATTTCTAATTCAATTTCAGAGATGTGAGTCAATTGCTTATTTAGAAATTATTCTGAAATTTTCGTAGTAAGAAACCAATTTCTAAAGCCACTCTGGATAGAAGAATTAATCACATTCACTGTCAGGATTGCCCTTTCTCTCTTCCCACTGTTTTAATTTCTAATGATTTTGTCAGATGCTCATGCTCTAATGGATTAGAAATTAAGAGTATGCCTATTTCTAAATAACTGTTTTTAATTTCTAATGAGTTTCTGGGTTGGAGATGCTCTTATGGGACATACCATCACAACTGGAGCCCATATGGTTATGACCACCCCGAAATTGTGCTGCACTGCACCAAAAAGATATCAAAAACTTCAGGAACCTCAAAAGAACATATTTCAATTCAATACCTCTTGTTTTAAAATTTTCAAAAAACACATATATTATATCTAAAAGAAAACTACCATCAATACACTGTTTCTCAGATCAAATCTAAACAGTTACTAGACCTTCCTCAAAAATACTCCTTTTATCTTGTCATCAATAAATATGAAAATATAAGGTTGCATTTGAGAAAGTAAGCATAGTACCAGTAACTCACACTTGCACAAATCTAAACAGTCATAGACTTTCCAAAAAGATGATACTTAGGCTGTGCTCCACAACATCCACACGGAGAGGAACGGGAAGGAAGAAAAAGGAAGGAACAACGCGCAGTTCCCCTCAGTACAATGAAACCTACACCCCAATTTGGGAGGTACAAATTTGGGATGTTTGTATAACGTGTTCCTTCCTTTCCCTCTCTGATTACCTTCTTCTGGAGCAGGTGAATGGTGGGGGAAACCTGGACGTGCGCCGAGTTCCCGTTAGTTTCCGTTCCTTTCCTTTAATAAAGGGGGTTTCCCCTCTCTCTGGAGCACAGCCTTATAGTAAAAGCATGATAATTCAAATTTGCAGAGGACAAGAAATTAAACTTACTGTGTGGGAAAAAGTCATGCCACTCGTAGGGCACATTTCCCAGCTTCATAATGGTTTTGGTGGGTTCCACCAGAGGAGATATCTAAAACAAGGTAATGAAAGATGACAGTTAAAATTACAAATGAAAATATTATGTACATATAAAGGCACTTGGGATGTGATCTGAAAAAGAACTATTCTATCTGGTTCTTTATAGAGCAAATATTACCTCAACATAGAAGCTGAAAGCAAGCTTGCATATAAGCAACAAAATCCAGAACATAGTATACCTGATGATTCATTACAGGAAAACTTAAAAATTAAGGTGCATCAAAATGTTACAATTCACCGAAAGAATATCAAAGGAGTAGTGCTTACCTCAAGAGAGAGCACAAGCTTTCATGCATGCCTCGTGCCACATAAAGTTTTGGCTAAAAAATAACAAGAAATAAATAAAGAAATATATTTTAAATAAGATGGATGGTATTGGTACCGTATATAGATGAAATGGTACATACCTGGGCCCACCACATGAGCAGCACAATGAGTCTCCAATTGGATCTCTCCATGAAGCGGTGCAGTGGGGGCAGGAGAAAGAGAACTGCACTGAGGATATTGGGTATGAGATAGATGGCTATGGCATAGCTATAGAGAGACTGGGTCCTCCAGTTGCCAATCCAGTTGCTGAAGTACCTGATGAGACCACTGGGATTTTGCACCCAGCCCCAGTAACTCTTTACCAGGATTATCACCCATGCAGTTGCAACACAAAATTTTAGAATGTACCGCATTATCTGTGTGTATGCCATGGTGCCCCATGCCTTCCAGCTCAGCATTATGTCCAGTGCAGCTTGCAACAAGTTCAATAAAGAAGCTGTTATGAAAATACTCAACACATCCCTAAACACATCTGCATCAAAGATTGCTGACAGAGAACCAGATGGACTCCATGAAATTATTAACATGGCCTGAATCAATACAAAACAATTCAATTAATCATACTTTCTCTCTCTCTCTCTCTCTCTCTCTCTCTCATACATTATATATAGAGAGAGACAGTTGGGCTACGGTATTTTGCGAAGTAAAGCGAGTGTTTTAAAATATACTTGGAGTCCAAATTTTATATATTTTGGAATTTTTTTACTATTTATTTAGACAGGTACAAAATCACAATTTTCAGATAATTCTGAAACATATAAAATAGTGATTTTTTATCTATCTAAAATAATAGTAGAAAAATTTTAAGAAATATAAAATTATTTCTTTAAGCGCATGCTAATATGAAAATCATGTTGAGCAGTTTGTATTAACTATTTGGACTTTGAAATTGCAAAAACTGACTCATTATAAATTAGGCTGAAATTATAATATTATGACATTAGTGGGACTACATATATATATATTTCAGATGAAATGAATGAAGCCTACCTGGAATGCCAGAATGAAGAAACTCCACATTCGATCAAAACTCCTAAAAAGGTGCCAAAATGTACGCACTTCCACAAAGTTTGTTTTAGGTTTTCTCCTCCCATAAACTCCTTGGTCACGACTATGCTCACGTTTTGACGAGATGCTTTCCGTATGGATGAAAAACTCTGAGTGTGGGTCCATTGGCCATCCCAGCTTTAAGCAGGCTTTCGACCTTTAAAAAAAATTCAATTATTCATCAATTAGGATAATATAATATGAGCTATTGTGCTTCACAGAATAAAGGGTGTGTTTACTTAATACTCATATTTTATGATTTTAAAGTTTAAACAGTCGATCCAAATAGTTCAACATGATCTCCATATTATATTGTGCTGGAAGACCAAATTTTACATTTTTTTTTTATTGTTTTCTAGGAATTTTTTAAAATCATTGTTTTTTATGGTCCTGAATTTTCTAAATAACAACGATTTTCAAAAATTCTATAAAAATAGTAAAACAATTTAAAAAATGTAAAATTTGATCTCCAGTCACATTTTATTATGAATATCATGTTGAATGGTCTAGATCGACATTATATATCATCAACTTAAATCCAAGAATTGAAGAAGGGGTTTATTTTACCAGAAGTACTCGTTCAAATCATCATAATTTCTCCATTTTGAATGGCTTGCCGTACCTTTTTTGTTTCTTAAAACTTCCTTTAAACAAAAAAAAAGCAACAAAAGAAAAAAAAGTAGGAAGGAAATTAATGTTTGTCTTTATCAGAGACTATAATTTACTTTGAATTGCACAACAAAAAGTGAAAGAGAAATAGCTACCTTGTACAATACATTATATATGGGCAGAATAACCACATCTAGAAAATACCCTTCATCTCTTAATGGTACATTGCCAACTACATACCCATGGAGCTCATGTGCCATCTGATAAATAAGTTAGTGTTATATGAGGTTTACATACTAGTATAGGCTAGCGAAGTTAGTAAAACTTACATTGTGGAAAATGTAGCATAAGCACTCTGGCATAAACCGAACATTTGAAGCTTCACCCCATATTAACAGGTACAGACCTATGTAGAGAAGATCTAGTTGTTGTGTCTCGGCATTATTTGGCACTCTGAAAATAAAATTATTTTTGGAGGTATAAGAGAAAACAGAAGGAGAGCGGATGAAGGTCTGAATGGTGAGTGCTCAGTAATAATTTAAGTTAATGGTTCTGGGGTTTATCAAACTACCTGAGGTTAGAACGGAGATGTAAATAGCCACACCACGAATGGTAGTTCTCGAAAATTTTCCCCCTCAAGTCTCCTATTGTATCTTTGTCCCGCTGCAAATCACATGCACGATTTGGCATGAGCAATGACCTGGGTGGTGAGATTCCAAGGTACTATTGGCCTATTCAAGGCCTATGCTTTTGTTTTATATTTAATATTTTTAATGAAAGAAAGAAAGAACAAGGAGAAGAAGAGCAGCAGAAATTTTCATAATATATTGATACTTGTCCAAGTCTCCTACATCCAAATGATACTTTACATATTATATAGACACATGGGAACATTCCACCGGAAATTTTTATTAACATCCAAAAAAATACCAAATTTCCAAATTTACACGCGTACGTTTTGGACAAAACTCTAATATGCACAATCCGGCAAATTATTTACCAGAAACAAGACCTATATCTGGTAAATTATTCACCTTATCCAGAAATTATCTTTCCGGTGAATAATTTACCGGAAATATGATTTTCTGATTTTTTATTTTAATTAAATAGAAGATGTTGTGATTCTTTTTTCTATTGAAATATTAGAAATATCTTTATATTTATTTTGAAAATAGATGGAATACTATAGTAGGTTTGTAAGTTACAACATCTTACAACAATTTGGTTTTACAATTATAAAAGTCCAAACAGTTGATTTAAACTGTTCAACATGACCACTATATTAAAATGTGCTTGGAGATCAAATTTTACATTTTTTTTACTATTTATTAAGTATTTTACAAAACTGTTGTTTTTAGACAATTATGAACCACTGAAAAATAACAGTTTTGTAAAATATTTAATAAATCATAAAAAAAATTAAAAGAAAAGTAAAATTTGATAGCACATTTTAATATAGAGATCATGTTAAACGTCTTGAATTAACTGTTTGGACTTTAGAAATCACAAAACATAATTGTTGTAAGATGGTGTAACTTACAAATGTTGTAAGTGGTTCCCTCCTCTTGGAAATTTGGTATTTTTTTAATATTAATTAAAATTTTGTGCATTCCACACACCCTACTATCACTAAATAGCATTTAATCCTCTAATTAAACTCTATTTCCTAAATATGAATTTCCAATTTCCATGATTTCCTAGAAGACTACAACCATTAACATAGAAGACTATAAATATTAATTTCAATACAGAGGAGCAAAAACATTAATTTGAACATTCTCCCTAATGTGCTTGTCTATCATCCCATAAATCTTGTGAGTTTAAGAGGGTCCTCGCATTATACTATAATAGTCTTAATTCTCACTGTCAAATACTAGTTGTGCACCGTTAGACACCCACACACCTCCTTGCATTGCCTTGATACTCTCAACTTCTTCCTTTTTATCACATTTTCATTAGAAAAACCTCACTTGGAATCTTACTCAGCCTAAGCATTGATACCACATATAGAGTTAGTGTCTTAGAGCAAACATATTTATTGTTTTATGAGTTTGTTCATATAATGATTGACTTGTTCAATTTGTTGTCTTCAGTTTGATTACTTGAGAGTTCATCCAAGGTTGAGGACCTTGGATTATGAAGCACTATTATTCATAAGTGTTAAAATCTAAAATATCCCTGATCGAGGTACTGAGCACAATAAATCTAATTACATGTGAGATCAATGTGAGGATTAGATGTGTGATCATGTTTCACAGATCCCACGATGGAGTTCAATTGGTTTAATCTTACAAATGCATATATGATGAATATGGCATTGGATTGACCATACATGAACATTAAGTGGATTTTGTGTTTGTGTCATTAATGTTTCATGCGGTATTATTTTCTTATATCTTAGGCATCCAGTTTTCTTACATAAGGAATATGTATGTGTTGTTGTTATCTAATACTGACTATAACAGAGAGTAATAACAGTGGCTTCTCCATATGTGTGACTTATGTATGTAAAGTTTGCGAATAGTCAAGAAGACGAATATCCCACATACAGTAACTGGTGAATACAATATGAGTGATGATATCTTTCTAGGTCCCTTGATAGAGTGAGATTATATATGTGCATGACAATCTATATTTGAACTGTGAATATATCCAATTCACAGATGAAAAAACATAATTGATAATGTGGCAAGTATGACACAATCTTAACTAACACTTATAATTAGAAATATCACGATATATTGGAAACAACACAGACAGTATTATACATTATCTAATATTGGATTGCGATATTGTATGGTTATATATCATCTATTTTGATTGGGATTCTTGATATAGAGTGATAGATGTCTTTCCAAGACTTGTGGAATTGGTATTCTATGGCCAACTAATACATATCCAAACTGGTCACACCTACAAGGCCATTGATCAAGATATCATATAGTATGTTATACTATAGATTATGTTGTTGGACACCATATATCAAATCTAGAAGTGCATAATTATGTTGGACACAATATACCATTCATTCAGCACACTAATGGTGATGAGTGTTAATTGAATCAAAAGACGTACATGGTTATACAAAGACGATTTGATTACATGAGGGAATGTTTACTTAGATTAAATATATAATGGGGACTTGAATTCTCAGTGTTATGATCATGTGAGACGCACCATTAGGAAATTCAGAGACGATGCATGGATATGTGGAACGCGTGATATGGACTTAATGGATCTAAAGATATGGCCAAAACAAGGAAGTCTGACTTGGGTCGAACTTGGTCAACTATAGGTCTGACCAAATGGGTGAGAGAAATAACTACTTGGTCAATATTAAGAGTTGGATTGAATTTGCTTGGAAGAGAAGCTTTGACTTGGTCAAAGTTGAGCCTCATTGAATATATTGAATAGACCATTGGTCCAATGGACCACATGTGAGTTGAATTACAATATATCCTTTTAATATTGGATCTAGTCCATTGATTGAAAAGATTGGATTGTAACTTCTCATTGATTGGGACTCAGCCTTCATTTAAACACACGGTAGCTCTCATTTTGGCAATCAATTTCATTCTAGCAAGATCTGGTTTCTCTCTTCTCATTCTCATCTAGATCTAGATCTCTACCTCCATCTCTCTCTCTCTTCTCTCCTTGGCCGAACCAAAGACGGAAGCAACCGCTGGCCCCAAGTCGAGGACGACACCACCTCCCCTTCGCAAATGCTCGATCGTCACTCCCTCTGCCTAGGCTGATTGGGTTTCAGCTGCATTTGCCGATCTGATCGGGTTGGACCCAATCCAGATCAGACTGTCCCCTCCATCGCCATTGCTCCTTGTGCCGCCGTTGGTAACTGTTGCCTCACCTCGTCGCTACCATCTCTCTTGAGGTCGAACGGCCTTAATCTAGATCAAGTCTCCTTTTCTCTTTCCTTGTTCAATTGAGATTGAGTTGTAGAGGTTGGGATTGAGATTGGATTCAAAGTCGTGAGACAAATTTGAAGGATTCAAAGGGAAGAGGATAGTAAGCCTAGCATCAAATCTCATCTTCTTGTCAACTAACACCTTAGTGTACACCTAAGTTGAGAGCTTGCGAGATGAGCAATCAAGGGAGACGAAGGATTGTTAATCTAGTAGTAAGATCATGAGACCATAAAATTCTAAATTGAACATGCTTTTCCACAAGTCATTTACTTACAACCATTTATGTTGGCCTATTCAAGGCCTATGTGTTTTGTTTTACATTTTATTTTTAATGGAAGTGAGAAAGAGTAAGGAGAAGAAGGGTAGAAGAATTTTTCATACTATATTGACTCTTTTCAACTCTCTAACATCCAAATGATACCTTACATATTATTTTGAAACCCTCTAATTAAGCTCCTCTATTTCCCAGATAAGAATTTCTACTTCCCATGATTTTCTAGAAGCCTACAACCATTGACTTCAACATAGAAGACTACAACGATAAACATAGAAGACTACAAATACTAATTTCAACATAAAAGATCAAAAGCATTAATGGAAGACTACATATATTAATTTCAATGTAGTAGATCAATATCATTAATCTCAACAGGTACGATGTGGTGGGGGGTGGAGAGCCAAAAAATTTATTAATATGCAAAAAAAATATGAAATTTCAGAAACTATTAGGTTTTTTTTTTTAAATCTACCCAAACCGCAAAAAAATTGTGGTTTAAGAAAAAAAATCCTGCTATCAATTTTTGCAGTTTCAATTTTTTTTGCATTTTTTATATATTTTTTTAAATAGAAATATTTATAATTTATTTATTTTTGTATTGAAATATTATAAATATTTTATATATTTCTTTGAAAATAGATGAAATACTATATAATTTGATTTATTAGAAAATTGATACAAATAACCCGGATCAACATTTTTAATGCAGGATTTTTTGTGACTGTAAAGAAAATTAATATATTTCTTTATGTGTTATTGGAAAAATAAATAAATATGCTTGGATTATCAATTATTGATCTTGATTCAAAAGTCATTTCTAAGTAAATACATAAAATATTGTGATCCTTCTAGTAAACTTAATTTCTAAAAAAATTTATTTATTTTTGAAAAAAATAAAAAATTTAAGTTATTTAATAGTTATTATTCCAAAAGAATTTAAAAAAAAAAGATACAACTTTTTAGAAATTTAAGCATTTTTATTTTTTTCCAATAACTCATAAAGAAATATATTAATTTATCTTACAGTCATAAAAAATATGGCATGAAAAATGTTGATCCAAGTTATTTATAACAGTCTTTCTAATAAATCAAATTATACAGTATTTCCTCTATTTTGAAATAAATATATAAAATATTTCTAATATTTCAATGCAAAAAATAAATAAATTATAAATATTTTATTTAAATAAAAAATGTGAAAAATGCAAAAAAAATTGAAACCACAAAAAAAAAAATGCGGTTTGAAATCTCAAAACCGTAAAAAAATTTGCAGTAATTCAGTTTAAAACTGCAAAAAAAAAAAAAATTACACTTTGGGTAGATTTTGAAATAACATGAAAATCTAGATAATTACTGAAATTTCATTTGGATATTAATAAAAGTTTCGGGAGAAAGAGAGTTACCGGGGAATATTCTCTGAGGTGGTGCTTTTTCCTTGCATCAATATTTGCTAATAGCAAAATCAAGTGCTCTCTTTGATTCTCCACATTTCCTCTCTTCAGTAGAAAAAAAAATAATAAATAAGATTTGTGCAGAGTCTGCAGAGTTGTTATATCGAATCTTGATCATTATATATATACCTGAAAACCAAAGGCAAGGCCAAGCCAGTCAAGCAAATCATGTATGGTTCTGGTCCTCTCCTTGACCTCTTTGCCATGGTTGGGCTGTTGGGTTACATGTGCTGTCGTTTGATCTGTTTTGGCCATAGGCAACTGGCCTAGGTTACGCAATGCATTTACAGCTGCTCTTATCCCTGGAATTTCCATGATAGGAGCATCAGATACTTGGAGAGGGAGAATGTTGTACTGTGCAAAACGGGGCTTCTTTGTTTCTACCTCTCTTGCATAGTTTTTCACCTATAGCGCATGCATGCAAGCACAAAGAAAGAAAAGAAATTTAAGTTAAAAATAGTAAGCAGATTAATTAATAAATAAAAGAATAAGCAAGAAAAAGTTATACCTGCGCCTCGACCTTGTCATCTGGAACCACAGCTTTAAGCACATCATATAAAATGGATGCATTCTGGTAATGCTTAGCCATCTCATCTCTAGTAGGTAAGTATTAACAGTAAGTAAACAATGAATAGATTGAAAATGCATGATAGCAAAATTTAAGGTTAAATCTTATATTATAAAATCTAAATAAATGGCCCTCACGCACGGTGGTCTCTTGCTTGAACCTTCTCTCAAGTAGGTCTCATAGTATTTCTGATAGAACTTCTGTAACTCGCTTGGATCTGATCTTGCTAGTGTTCGCTTTGTTTCAATTTCATCATTTTCAAGCCTATGTAACAGATAGGTCTTAAACTGCTTCACACCACGACCAGTTGAGTTGGGGTCAATCTCGTGTGCCTTCTCAAAAGCATGAAATCGACCTATACGTAAACATTACTTATTTAATCATGCATGGATGCATCCAATTAAATAACAAGTAAGAGACTGCAATCGCGTGCTAGTCATTGAAATATATTGTCAGAAAACCCTATGGGTACAGTGGGAAAAATGGCACATTGGAGCCAGTTCTAGTACGACACGCGTATCGATTACGTATCGTGACTTGAGTGTTCCGTGCCATGACAATTTGTATGCCATGACCAATTGTTGACAAGAAAATATGTCATGGTACGAAAATCACCTTAGTCACGATACAGTGCGGAAAACAACATCTTTAGTCATGACACGTTTCCTTTTACATTAATTTTTTATTTTAATATTTTGAAAAATCATTCCATGATTTTTTGAAAAATTGTACGAATTTTTCAATAACAAATTTAAATTTTGAAAAAGTAAACAAATGCGATCAAATGTGACTCACGTAACCGGTTACAACATATTTGGTCACTGTACATTTGGACACGGCACGACTTGGTCACAATGTGACTCACTAGGCATGATCACCTCTCGACATTTTGGTCACAACAAAACACAGTACAAAACCTAAATCATAGCATGTTAATCACAGCACAACACGATTTTTCTGGCTACTTATGGGCAATGCATGTGACTATATGAAAAGAGAGAGAGCGAGAAAATGAGACAAATTGAGACCAACATACAGAGATATGCGACACGGGGGTTTTGCTCCTCGATCTCATTGGCAACACGCAAAATGGGAACAATGGAAGCTAGAGACGATGGTACGAGCTCGCTATCGGCGGTGGGATCGTTGTCGTCAAGCATGGTTTGGGCACGTGTTAGCCTCCTGGACAGCTGTCTGTCCGGCATTCCAGGCCCAGCGGCCCCACTACTGCTACTTGGCATCTCTAGCCTTGTCCTTCTCTGAGCTCTCTCTCTCTCTCTTCTCTTTCTTCTATGTTATGTGTTGAAGGGGTTTGAGTGGAAAACATGATAATTGGTAAACATATAATTAATATTTGGAGATGGAAAAAGAGAATTGCGGGAGGCAAGCAAGGAAGGAATATGGCTGCAGTGGGGTTTGCTTTTTTTTTTTTTTTTGCTTGATGCTCTCGAACTCTCGGTCTAGGTATATCTGTTATGACTGGAAGCGTAAAGCACTCTAAAGCACTCTAAATAAAGACAATTTGAGAGAGAGAGAGAGAGTGTCGGTGTCTGAGTAGTGGTTTGTTTTTTTTTATTTTTCTTTGTTTTCTTTTTATGCATCTGTCATTCTTTCTAGGGGAATTTCACTTATACCCCTCAAAAACATCAAAATTACGTATTTCCCCTTTAAATTTTAAATTACATATTTTTCTCACTAAACTTCAAAAACTCACATATTTATCAATTTATTGTATTTTATATTAAAACACATTTTAAATTTATAAAATATCTATTTTACTCTTTTATTAAAAAACATAAACGTCCATTTAACTCCAATTTCAATCTGAATGTTCCTCTACTGTCTGAATTGCTTTAAGATCCGTGCATGCTAGATCAGTACGAATCTTGAAGCGCGCACACACACAAATATTGAAGCAATATGCACAGATCAAAATGCTTTGAGATCCGTGCAGGCTAGATATTTACCCATCAGCATTTTAAATTAATTATTACTTCATATAAAATCACATATTTTATATATTAGTGTCTTCAATTATCAGTTAAGTAGTTACAAAAATAATAACATTGACCTACTCAGAGCCGAGACACGCTAGGCGCTTTCAAAATAGCCTTTAAAATAATATTCATATATACCTTTTCTTTTTCCTTAGAAAATAATCATATTTTGAACTGGCTAGCCTTTGTGTATAGCCTAGGCCACTGAAACACCTGTAGCTACCTACACTGCCTTTCGTAAGGATAAAGTACGTACAGGAAATAACGGCAAAACCGTCTTATATATATAATTTTTTATTAATATTAATTTTAGTTTTTAAGTGATTGAATAAGAATTAGTTGGCATATTAATGAAATAGGTAAGTTTATATTGAGAAATAACTAATTTAGAAATGTTGATGGAAAAAAAATATATAATTTAACAAATTATGATTGGCATATATATAAATTTCTCTATTTTAAAAAGCACCTTGTATGTTTATTATGTATAATTATAATTATATAGCTTAATTTAAGAGCTTCATTGTAATATGAAAAAGGCTGTAGGACTATGCCGAAATCTAAAGTCCAAAAGGACTAAAGGAGGTAGCCTGTAAAGATATTATTTCAAATGAAACATTTTACACAAGAACAGGTTGGAAAGGTATAGCCTTCTTTCTCACAGGAACAGGAAAGGTATCTTATATGTTTTCAGATTTTAAAAGGGCTGGAAACTTGTCCGACTGCATTTGGACAGAACTCCTGTCCAAAGCATTCTAGGCCGCACGATCAATTCAGATCAAAATTTGTTAAATCAATGCTAACAGACGTTATCTCTCTCCTTACATCTTTCCGTTGAGCAAAAAAAAAAAAAAATGGATATGGTCTCTCGATCTTTCTCCTTTCCCTCTATTAGTCAAAGAAGAAAATCTATGACAAACTTCTAGTCAAATCTCTCCTAGAAAATAAAAAATATATATATGGATAAATCTTTTATCCCTCCTTCATTCCCAACATCAGAAAGCACACACGGTATGACGGTAATTAATTTGTCCCTCATCTTTTGCTCAGCTCATGTTGCAAGTAAAGCAGCTTCAAACTCATTGGACTTCATATAATTAGCAAATCAAAATCATTTGGATACTTATAAAATTGATCAAATATCAAATTCATTAAATTATTTTCAATTTTCAATTTAATACATAGAAATATATAGAGAAGATTTAATACAATAATTAAACTGAACATAATTAATTGCAACTTTTTCAGATAAGCAAGATATGGTTACCAACTTGTACCAGTGATCGTGCGGCCTAAGAATGCTTTGGACAGAAGTTCTGTCAAATGCCTTTGGACAAGTTCTCAGCCCTTTTAAAATCTGAAAACATATAAGATACCTTTCCTGTTCTTTGTGAGAAAGAACGCTATACCTTTCCCGTTCTTTTGTAAAATGATTCCTTTGAAATAATATCTTTACAAGCTAACCAACTAATGGGCCGACGGCCCACCGCTTAAGAATTTTTTTTTTTTTTTCCTTTAGCTTACTACCTTTGCAAAAAAAAAATCAAACTTTCAGTTGGGTTGCCAACTGGAGGTGTTCATCGGTTTGATTCAATTCAAACCGAGTTAAAATTAGCAAAATAAAGTTTTACTCGATTTTCAAAAAATCAAATAGAACCGAATCGAAATAGAATAAGAACCGAGTAAGAACTGATTTGAACAATATGTATAGTAAATTTTGATTTATTTTGTTGAACTGACATAGGATATTAATCATAAAAGCAAATATTTAAAGATGATTTTTTAATTTTTGTTTTGTTTAGTTTAATCCGTTTTAGACTGAAACAAGCAATATAAATTATATTCTAATTTTTAATTTTTTGTTAAATATTTGATTTGGACGAAAAATAACATTAAACACTTTGATTTGTTCGGACTAACTGGTTCTAAAATTTCTAAGCCGGATCAAACCAAACTATTAAACTTGTTTTCAAAAATGAATCAAACCATTTCTATTGATGATACAGATTTAGTTTGTTTGTTTCTTCATGCTTATTATATATATAGAGGTTGGCTAATATCAAATTAATTGATATCCCATGCAACAAGTCATTTTTCAATTTTCAAAGTCCAAAACGTCGATCCAAACCGTTAGATGTGATCTCTATATTAAAATGTGCTTGGAGACCATATTTTACATTTATTTTAATTTTTTTTACTATTTATTAAGCCACATTGAAAATCGATGATCCAATGATCTAGTCTGGTTTTACTGTTTAGTTAAACCACTATTGGATTAACCATTTTCAAAGTGACTTAATAAATAGTAAAAAAATTTCAAAAAATGTAAAATTTGATCTCCAAGCACATTTTAATATAGAGATCTCGTCTAATGGTTTGGATCAACTTTTTGTAGTTTAAAAATTGAAAAACGACCTGGTTGCATGAGCCCTCAGGAACAGTTCAATTTTAAAATTGAATTATGCGTAATTTTAATATATATCTTAATTTTTGAAAGAACAGTAAAATATATTTTGAATCAACGTAATTTTAAAATTGAATTATGCGTATCCATCATTGAAATATGTGTATATTTATTTTGCTTAAAGTGAGTTGTTTATTTATTATTTTATTACAGTATTAGTGAATGAATAATTTTCTTATTTCTAGTAAACATATATTGTGTTGGATTGTATAGAATTCTATTAAATGATTTATTGTATATCTGAGTGACATAAAATTTTGTTAATTTGAAATTAAATGATTCATGATGATACACCATCAATATATATAATTTACTTCGAAACTATTTATATGTTCAATACAATTATTATTATAAATTCATTTCGTAATGATGTTTAAATTACAAACTTAAAGAATAAACTAAGAAAAAGTTCTCAATGTTTCCATAAGAAAAGAGTAAAACTAGGGTGTCTTAAACTCACCAAGGTGTTTGGTGAGCTTAACTCCGAAACCTATTATATCAGTTTCAAACGACAAATCTAAATCGTTGAAATCCATCTACTTCACAAATGATGAATTTACATGCCAAGATTTCAAGCGGTCAAAAATAAAAGATTTATAATTAAATTTTAGTGCATTCATTTTTTTAACACTTTTTGACCACTTAACTTTATATAATATTAATTCTAAATTCTAAAAACTTTATATGTAAATTCATTACTCATGAAGTAAATTGGTTTCAACGGTATGGATTTATTGTTTAAAGCTAATTTAATAGATTTTGGAGTTAAACTCTCCAAACACCTTGGTGAGCTTAAGAACACCCTAGTTCTACTCTAAGAAAAGAATAATAATAGGAAGACCAAAAATGGAATTACCTTCCAATGTGTACTTGGCGGATGCAGATTTTAACAACACACATTTTACTTCCCGCAGTTTCGTGCTTTGAATTCATATCTCTATTTTCAAAGTCCAAATAATCGATCCAAACTGTTCAATATTATTACCATATGAAAATATACTTCCAGACCCAATTTTATATTTTTTGGAATATTTTTACTATTTTTGGGACAATTAGAAAATCATTTGATCTAAAAATTCTGGACCATCCAAAAGTAATGATTTTCTACCTACCAAAAAAATAGTAAAAAAATTTCAAAAAATATAAAATTTGTTCTCCAAGTATATTTTTATATGATAATAATGTTGAGCAGTTTGGATCGACTATTTAAATTTTAAAAAAGAAGAAGAAAGAAATGAATCCAAAGCACAAAACAATTAGCACATTGCAAAGTACCATATCCTCACTCTTAGGACCATGTCATTTTTTATCTGAAAAGAAACCACTGATGATGTATTCTAAATCTTTAAAATTGAAAAAGTTATTTTTGTGGATACCCCCAGCAACTAATTACCTATGAGAAAACTTGCGTAATTTTTTTTCTTACACAGCTTTTGAGACTTAGCAAAAAAAAAGTTACTAATTTAAACATCGTGCTATATTTCAAGTTTCCAAGTTTCTAACTCAACAAAAACAATTCAAATTTTTAATCAATATTTTTCAAATAGTTTCCAATTATTT
Source organism: Carex pumila (assembly GCA_033356055.1). Classification (NCBI taxonomy): domain Eukaryota; kingdom Viridiplantae; phylum Streptophyta; class Magnoliopsida; order Poales; family Cyperaceae; genus Carex; species Carex pumila. The sequence continues at coordinate 115,568 of JARJHM010000164.1, forward strand.
TTCTATCATTAATTGCCATTTTGTTACCATCTTCAGATAAAAAAAATTTAACAAATTTGACATTATTTTTTTTAGGAGTTGTTTTGTTCAATTGGCCCCTTTGGATTTTGATACTGTTGTGAATTGTCCATAATTAATGACTACAATAAAGATGTTAGCAACTTTGTTGGACTAATCCTTGTATAAATTTGTTTAAGGGGTCGACTAACTATCACCAGTTAATTTCTCTCATTCATCTTCCAGTCAATAACTGCCCGAGGACTGCTTATTAAATGGACATCATTAATTACTTAGGAATCATATAATATTTTATAGATTTTACAACTGACGTGTGCAAGTATGAATGCCTATGTGCGCAACTGTTAATATATAATATATCAAGTATTCATATCTAAGAAATCAAGTATTTCAGAAAAAAAACACACTGCACATCACACACTCATCTTTTACACGTTTTTAGAGATGAGTTTTTTTCTCACTTTAATCTCGTCAATATTTATGACAATGTGTAAGGAATTTGCAAATCTAAAACCATGAACATCTTCTATGCAATTTTCTCTTTCAAATGAGATCCATGATAATATGCTTTCCGATTATTCGTCACGCAAGTATTCATACCTCATTGTGAATATTTTATCGTGTAAGTATTTATCAATCATCAATCAAGTATTCATACCTTATCGTGCAAGGATTCATACCTCGTAATATAAATATAAATAATTAATGTCTAAAGTATTTGTACCTAACATATTTTATCAAAAAAAATTTCAAATGACACTGAATGACGTCTGAAAATATTAATATTAAGTATTAAAACATAAAGATTTACACTTCAATTTACACTTCAATATACTCGATCTCTTAGCGGAGCATTTTTTTTTAACCTTGGTAGAAGCTACCAAGGGGAGCAGTTAGATTAATGGGAGATGATGGGATGGGGTCAAAGATCATGTAGACAAATTCAATCTCAGGTATGTAATCTAATTAAGATATTTAAGTGTTTTCAATTAATGATCCAGCTCTTTTGTATGTAACATCACATATGTTGCTTTGGTGGGACTTCACCATTTATTAGTCAAACATGTGCCACGTAGAAAAGTTGGTGCAGTACTACGTAGAAGAACTTGTTAATCTGTTAACAACAATACTATCTTTTTATTAGTATTACATTAAGCACATCAGGATACTTTCAAATGCACTATCGCTGTGTTCTAATTATGCTCTACATCTTTATCTTCATTTTTAAAATTCGAACAGTCGATTCAAATAGCTGAACATGATCTTCATAGTAAATATGGTTGGAGATCAACCTTTATATTTTTTTGAAATTTATTTTACTATTTTTTAAATAGATACAAAATCATTGTTTTAAGAAGATTATGTACCATAATACATTTGAACTATCCTCATACACACACACAAACACACCTCATAATTTTTTAAAGAACAGTAAACTATATTTTGAATCAATGTAATTTTATAATTGAATTTGAGTGAGTCTATGGTACTATGCATAACACAGGTTGTTACCGTGCTACGGCTCTATATTCGAGTTTTCAAATCCTAACAGTCAATCCGAACCGTTCATCTAAAGAAGAAAATGCTAGTCGCATAGAACTGAATCGACCCACAGTGAGCGCTGAAGGGCCTGTCCATGCGAGCCGCGCCCCTGACACGCGGGTCGCATCAAATGAATCTGAGAGTCAGAAGAAGAAAGGGGCCGAGAAACCACCGCCATACCGGCCACCTGTACCCTTCCCATAGAGACTAGCTGAGACTAAATTGAATGCACAATTCGCCAACTTCATCCAAGTGCTCAAACAGCTGAACATCACCATTGCATTCACCGAGGCCTTGACACAAATGCCTACCTATGCTAAGTTCCTGAAGGACATCTTATCTAACAAACGGAACTTGGGGGAGCAAGAGACGGTGAAACTGACGGAGTAGTGCAGTGCAGTGCATCCTAAGCAACGAGCTAGCACCCAAACTGGAAGATCCTGGTAAGTTTTTTATTCCATGCACCATAAGGAAGACCACGATTAAGAAGGCTCTATGCAACTTGGAGCTAACGTGAGTCTCATGCCATGCACTATCTTTGATCGAATGGGAGTAGGTGAGCTCAGACCTACGCGAATGACTTTACAGCTAGCAGATTCCTTGGTAAGGCTTCCACTTGACGTAGTGAAAGACGTGCTGGTTCAAGTTGGTAAGTTCTATGTACCTGCTGATTTTATTGTTATAGAAATGGAAGAGGATAAGGAAGTTCCCATTATTCTGGGACGACCTTTTCTGAGAACTGCAGGTGCAATTGTTGATGTCTGTCATGGAACACTAACCTTGAACATAGAAGATGAGAAGGTACGCTTCCAAATTGATCGTGCCATGAAATACCCTTCACCAGCCAAATCTTGTTTCCGAGTGGATGTGGTCGAAGAATGCCTAACAGATTTGGCAGAAGACTACTTTCTTGAGCAAATCAATAAGCGTATGAATGAACATGCTGATTATTTGTCTGAGTTGCAGGTTGAGACAAACGAATTGGAATCAGTCTATGTAACAGATGTGACAACTCACCTAGGAGATTTTGGATGCGGGCTAGATGAGTCTCACGTGGGTCGCGTGCCACAACCTGCAGAGCCAAAGAACGAAGGAAGCAGGCCGGATGAAGCTGACACAACGTCTGCACGCGAGCCACATGCACTAGACGAGGGTCGCGTCAAAGCCCAACCAAAGGGGCAGACTCCTGAACTAAAGCCTCTTCCAGTCAACCTCGGGTATGAATTCCTCAGTCCAAATAACTTCTTTCCTGTGATTATGAATGAAGATTTAAGCCCCGATAAGACAACCAAACTTCTGGAGAAGCTGAAAATTCATCAAGGCGCAATCGAGTACTCTATTAAGGATTTGAAAGGAATCAGCCCTTCCATCGTTCACACAGGATCTTACTCGAAGATGATCACAAGCCATCTGTTGACCACCAGCGACGACTCAACCCAAATCTGAAAGAAGTAGTGAAAAAAGATATTTTTAAACTTCTTGATGCAAGTATCATTTACCCGATCTCTGATAGCGAATGGGTGAGCCCTATTCATGTGGTGCCAAAAAGGGAGGCGCAACAGTGGTGAAGAATGATAAAAATGAATTGATCCAAATGCATGTGGTGACTTCTTACTGAATGTGTGTAGACTACAGAAAGCTTAATGCAGCAACGCACAAGGATCATTTTTCTCTACCATTTGTTGACCAACTCCTCGAAAGGCTTGCTCATTAATCTTATTTTTGTTATCTTGATGGTTATTCTGGTTTCTTTCAAATATCCATTCACCCACAAGACCAAGAAAATACCACTTTTACTTGTCCATATGGTACATTTGCATATCGTAGGATGCCCTTTGGTCTTTGTAATGCACCAGCAACCTTTCAGAGAGCTATGATGGCTATCTTTTCTGATTTTATTGAAAATGAGGTTGAAGTTTTTATGGATGACTTTTCTGTGTATGGTGCCTGTTTTGATTCTTGTTTGACTAACCTGTGCAAGATTTTGCAGAAATGCGAAAAGGTGAATTTGGTTCTCAATTGGGAGAAATGTCACTTCATGGTCCAAGAAGGGGTTGTTCTGGGACATGTTGTGACATCCAAGGGAATTGAGGTTGACAAGGCGAAGATCGAAGTGATTGAGAAACTTCCAATCCTAACATGTGTGAAAGGAGTTCGCAGTTTTCTTGGTCATGCAGGATTCTATTGTAGCTTCATTAAGGACTTCTCTAAAACTGCGAAACCACTAACCAATTTACTCATTAAAGATTATTTTCTTTTCTCTGATCAATGTGTCAAGTCTTTTTGTAGTTTGAAGGAAGCCCGTGTCTCAGTGCCAATTCTGCAATCACCTGACTAGTCTATGCCATTCGAGATCATGTGCGATGTGAGTGCTTATGCAGTAGGAGCAGTTCTGGGGCAAAGAAAGGACAATAAGCCATGTTCTATTTACTATGCTAACAAGGTGCTAGATCCTGCTCAGATGAACTACACAACCACCGAGAAGGAGCTTCTTGCAGTTGTGTTCGCTCTTGACAAGTTTCAATCATATCTGGTTGGCTCGAAGATAATTGTCTACACCGACCATGCCACACTCAGGTATTTGCTAAGTAAACAAGATGCAAAACCTCGTTTAATTAGATGTATTCTTCTTTTGTAGGAATTTGTTATTGAGATCAGAGATAAGAAAGGAGTTGAAAACACCATGGCTGATCATCTATCCCGACTCCACTGGGAAAATGAAGGATCCGCAAACTTGCCAATCAATAACTTGTTTCTAGATGAACAACTCTTCTCGGTTTCAGCTCTGGGAACTTCCAACACGTGTCGCATGACCAACCACGCGGGTCGCGTTGCCACCCAGTTGCTCCCTTAGTATGCAGACATCGCAAACTACCTTTTTTCTGGGGTATTCCCTGACAACATGACTCACCAGCAAAGGAAGAAGCTCAAGTCCGATGCAAAGTATTATTTTTGGGATGAACCCTTTCTTTTTAAACTCCTCAATCGTCATGGGGTGACCCACAAGGTAACTACTTATCACCCTCAATCTAATGGTCAAACTGAGATTTCTAACAGGAAAATCAAGTCTATCTTAGAGAAGATTGTGGCAAGAAGAAGGAAGGATTGGTCCTTGAAGCTGAATGATGCACTTTGGGCATACCGATCCGCCTTCAAGACACTGATTGGGATGAGTCCTTTCAAACTTGTGTATGGAAAATCGTGCCACCTAATTGTAGAGATTGAACACAAAGCATTTTGGGCCACACGAGCCATTAACATGGACATGCTTGCAGCTGGAGAGAAGCGTATCCTTGACTTACACGAGTTTAAGGAGATGCGTTTGCACTCCTATGAAAATGCAAGGATCTACAAGGACAAGACCAAGCTGATTCATGACAAGCGTATCATGCCTCGCGAGTTCAAAGAAGGTGATCTTGTACTTCTATTTAATTCTAGGTTGAAACTCTTTCCAAGTAAACTGAAGTCTAGATGGTCTAGTCCATTTGTGGTAAAGAAGGTGTACGATTTTGGTGCACTTGACATTGGGAATGAAGCATGTGGGACTTTCAAAGTTAATGGTCAATGTCTCAAACACTACATTGCCGATCATCCTCATCCCGAACGCCTCATTCGGGGTCTCTCCGACCCTACCGAAACCTAGTGGGAATTGGTAGAGCTCGAGACCTAAAACAAGCATTTCTTGGAAGGCAACCCAAGCCTTTTTTTTATTTTCTTACACTTAGCATAATTCAATATTCCTTTCTGTATAACTTTCATTTTTGTTTTTGCATCCATATTTGTTTTCAGTTAATTTACATTTAGGGGGTTCAAGGGGGACGACATGCAGGTTCAGTATGCAATGCGACCCGCATATAGGTCGATACAGGGCGCATCACCTCCAAGCCTAACCACAACGCGACCTCCGTTGCCGTCACTCGACTCGTTTACGGCCCATGCGACCCGCTTGAGGAGCGGCACGACCTACATCAGTGCCAACCGACGCAGCATTAAAGAGGCGTGTCCATTACGCGCTGAAACGGTGTGAGATCCTCTACTTAACCCACCCCGCTTCACCCTTCTCCCTCTACAGTGCACCCGACCTCCCTCCTTCATCTTCTCAACGCGACCCGAGCTAGACCTCGTATCACCAAAACCCTAGCCGTACCCTTCCACCTCTCCTCCACTCCCCACCCTTCGCCGTCTCTCTCTCGCCGCTGAGACCTCTCCACCAAGCACCATACTGCATCTCTCCACCACTTGCCACCATTTAGAGCCGCTGCAACACCCTTCCTCTTCCTCTCCACCATCGCTTTCGCCATTACTGCGCTGACCTCACCCGACGCAACCCGCATCATAAACCACGCGACCCGCGTCACCTTCAGCCGAGAGCAACGATGTTCAATGAACGTCATTCCAAGCAGAACTAGGAGCGTCGACAGTGCGCTCTCCACGCCTAGCAGGAACTCCTTGCCTAGCAATAACCACATGTGAGCGCACCCTCCTCCTCTGTGCAACCATCTTCCTCTTCTTTTGCACCTCAGCCTGACTCACCACAAGGTACTCCCTCTAACAACTCCTCTTCTCAACCTTCCTCTCCTTCTACTACAGCTCTGCCCCAAGTCGAGCTCTACGACTCTGAGGGTTCCCACCACCCATCCAGCGACTACATGGAGAGAGTTGCTGAGTACCCAGCTCCGCACTTTGCCATTGCCTCCCGTCGCCAGTTTGACCGTTTCGATATCTTGAGGCAAATGAGTTACGAAAACATTCGCCATATCCACTTTGGGACCCTTCATTCCTTAGGAGTCTACGTGGATTTCACTCGCCTCACACAAAGAATCGGGTTTACTCTCAATTTCTGGCATATTGAGCGCAATTCTTATGATGAGCTCACCCTTGAGTTTCTCTCCTCTCTCCAACTCAAGTACGACCTGCATGACAAGCCCTATATCAAGTTTAGGATGCGCAATGGGACTTAGAAAGTTCCTGTTGTTACCCTTCGGGAGTGGTTCGGCTTCGAGCCGAATCCCGAGACCACTACCCTTGATTTCCGTGTTGGCATAGATAAAGCCCACTTCTGGCGCTTATCTCTAGGATGCAAGCTGCCACAAGCAACCAATATAGAAGCCTTGACATTCCCCATCCAGTCCTCCGCTACATCCAGCGGGCCCTTGCCCTTACCATCTTTGCATGTGGTGAAACGGTTGCCCGTGCCAATGAGGAGGACCTCAGTTGATGGACTTCATGCTCCATCGCGACACGGAGTTAGAGCGGCCAGATCTAATGCTCTTCATGGTTCGTCACTGGCTGGGTATCCAGCAGAACAAGAAGATAGGGGTGTTGTCACTATTGGTGCCTATGTCACCCTCATTGTCGACCATTGGGTGTCCCGACCATCGGCTTCACTCTCTCCACTGGCCGGATCACTATGGATGCTAGCGCCTATCAGCAGGCGACTTTCCTCAGGATCGAGCGCGGTCCTGCCAACCACCGCGATCGGTACTTTTGGCGCATGCCGGATGGCACTCAGCATCTGATGCCTCTTCGCACACCCCTCTCCTTCGATGACGAGCGCACTTGGCTATTTACTGGGCCACCACCAGCTACTCAGGATCCACTACCTCCACCTGTTCAGCCGCCACCCCCTTCTACTGATGTGGCTATGCTAGACAGGTGGAGGTAGTGGATCTTGTTCAGCTCCCCAGACGTGACTAGCATTGCACCAGATGCGACTCGTGTTACACCAGATGCAACCTGCGTTGCACCAGACACGACCTGCATTTTATTGGACGCGCCCCACTCTTCTCCACAGTTTCCTGCCTCCACCTCTGGTGCCGGTCCCTCTCACCCCACTGATCCCACCATTCAGGACTTGTACCGCCTCCTTTCTAAGATGCGGACTACTCAGCTCCATATGAGGGACATGCAGCTCCACCATGATGACGACCTCTACTACATCCAGTAGGACCTACAAGCTCAGAGCAGGCGGATGTCTGACATGGAGGATGAGATGCGTGACTGGCGGTACTATCAGGAGCACAGCTATTACCCCAGCTCCTCCCCTACACATGACTGATCAGGTTTGTTTTTCCTTTCCCCTGGCTTTACTTTTCTCTGTCTTTCAGTCTCGGAGCATTGAGGACAATGCTCAGACTAAGCTTGGGGGGGGGGGGGGGGGGAGACTTTTGCATTTTAGGATGTAGTTGATTTAGTTGTTTTTGCTTAGTTCATGTTTACTTTTCTTGCATGTGTAGGAATCAAAATTTGTGAAATTGCTTGAATTAGGGACTTTAGTGAAAACAATTTTGGTTGTGATTGGGATAACCTTGAGAAATTAGAACTAACCCCATAATTGATCAAAGAACTGATTAAGAAGGGATGTTCTAAGAACCTGTAAAATTGAGACCTCGAATTGTATCGAAAGAACCATTTTGAAACTAAACTGTGCCTTTTAAATAGGGAAATGGGGATTTTAAATAAAGAAAGATTGGGATATCCATTGGTATGAATGAATACCATTGGATGTGTGTATTCATGGTGTATGCGAAAAATAAAAAAATATAGATATGATAAAAATAAAAGAATGATGATGAAATAAATGAAAAGATGGAGAACATAAGAGTACTAGCAATAAGTTCTATTGGGTGCCTTTGAGCCCGTCTCCCAAGAAAAAAAAAAAGAGAGAACTTTTACATACATCAACACACGAAGTCCGCGACTTTCTAACCTAGGCTTGTTCTAAGCTCGGGGGAGTAAAAAGGAAAATCACCACAAAACGAGGGCATAATTTCAAGGAAAATTCAAATTGCACCAAAAGGATTCTCGAGGTTTTTCATTAAAGCAATTCATGTAAATTTTCACATTTAGGAACTTAATTTGCATTTAGGAAAGTTTAGAGTCCAACCCGTATCTAAGTATGGATCTTTGCTTGAGGACAAGCAAGATTTAAGCTTGAGGAAATTTGATGTCTCATTATTTGATCAGTAAAACCGATAAATTTCTATGCCAAAATCTATATTTTAAACCATTAAAATCACATGTATTTCATTGAATATCTGTAGAATGTGGTACTGCTGCGCTTTTATTCTTGTTTTGCAGGAAACAGGCGAAATCAAGAAAATTGTGAAGTCTGAAGGCCTTCACGTGGGCCGCATCACACCCAATGCGGGTCACATCCTACCTTGAAGCGACCGCAAACGCGACACGCATCAACCACTTGTGAAACACAGACATGCAGGTCACGTCACACCTGACGCGGGTTACGTCAGCCTATTCCGGAAACAAATCAAAGGAAGATACAGAGGCCAATGAAAGGAAGTCGATTAAGGAAGGCTATAATACAATATTTCTTGCTGAAGAGAAGAACATTGGGAGGATCATTGGGAGAAAGAGAGTAATTCCTAGGGTTGAGATTTGACGGCTTGCTTGGAGACGAAGTTGAGAAGCGAAAGACGCAAGTTCTTCACGGATCTTCTTTATTCTTCGGGTTTTGTCATGAACAATATTTTGATAACTTGTTTTCTTTTCTTTTTAATCATGTCTGAGTAGTTTATTTAGTTTCTAGGGTTATGGTGTAGTTCGATACTCTGTTTTATTGTGCATGTTATTTGAATCTGTGTTGATATTTGTGTTTACTTGTTTGAGTAGTATTTTAATTGTTTAGTTGAAATTATTTGAATTGTTCTTGGTTTACTGTTAGATGAACTGCAGCATCTTTCTTGTACTTTGGCCTTGATCTTTCTCTCAACTAGACTAAGTATATGAGGTAGGTTTGTGAGCCAAGAGGTGACCTTTTCATACGTCGAGAGATGGTGGATACCTTTAGTAAACCAGACAAGTAACTTAGGTAGAATACCAATAAACGAGAGTTGAGGTTTAGAAACATTAGGTTTGGTCAATAGAACCCTACACATAATTATCAATACAAAAACGAATAACTGCTGGTATTCACTCAAGGGCCACGCGAGCCACGTATGAGAATACGCGGGTCGCATCAGAGATGATGCAACTCACGTCAAGTACCGAGAGGCAGAGTTGAAGATGAAATCAGAACCCCTGGAAACGTCTTTTTACAATTGATAAAAACCAAACCATCCAACATTTTCTCACTTCTAGTACCTAATTAATTTGAGTAGAGTCCAATTTATATTTGAACCATCCTGTGGATCGACACCTGATTTTACTATATGATAGGATTGTGCACTTGCAGTCTTAATCGGAAGTTAATTCAAGGTTTAAAAAGTACAGCTTGCTGTACTGAAACTTTGTGATGCACTTTTGTGCAAACATCTTGCCATATAGAGACACTACTAGAGTGCTCCAAACACTTTCAATTGGAGTGTTGTACTAGGGTTGTAAATGCCCTATTATCTTGCTATATGGTGTCAATACTAGAGTGCTCTAAACAACTTCAATTGGAGTGTTGTATTAGGATTGTAAATGCCTTACTATCTTATCATATGTAGACACTACTAGAGTGCTCCAAACACCTTCAATTGGAGTATTGCATTAGGGCTGTAAATACCCTATTATCTTGACATCTGGAGACACTACTAGAGTGCTCCAAACACCTTCAATTGGAGTGTTTCATAAGGGTTGTAAATGCCCTACTATCTTCACATATCGAGACACTACTAAAGTTCTCCAATTGCCTTCAATTAGACAGTTCTATTAGGCTTGTAAATATCCTATTATCTTGTCATATAGACACTACTAGAGTGCTGCAAACACCATAAATTCGAGTGTTGTATTAAGGTTGTAAATGCCCTTTAATCATGCCACCTGGAGACACCACTAGAGTGCACCAAACACCTTCAATTAGAGTGTTGCGTTAGGGTTGTAAATCCTCTATTATCTTGCCAAATAGAGACACTACTAGAGTCGATGAAACACATTCAATTGGAATGTTGTATTAGCATTGTAAATGCCTCATTATCTCGCTATATAGAATCACTACTAGAATGCTCCGAACACTTTCAATTGGAGTGTTGTATTAGGGTTGTAAATGTCCTATTATCATGCTACATAAAGTCACTACTAGAGTGCTCCGAACACCATCAATTGGAGTGTTGTATTAGGGTTGTAAATGCCCTATTATCTTGGTATCTAGAGACACTACTAGAGTGCTCCAAAGACCTTCAATAGGAGTGTTGTATTAGGGTTCTAAATGTCCTATTATCTTGCTATAGAGAGAAACTACTGGAGTACTCCAAACACCTTCAATTGGAGTGTTGTATTAGGGTTATAAATGCCCTATTATCCTGGCACACAAAGACACTACTAGAGTTCTTGAAAAACCTCCAATTGGAGTGTTCTATTAGGGTTGCAAATGCACTATTATCCTGCTATATAGATTCACTAACAGAATGCTCGAAACACCTTCAATTGGAGTGTTGTATTATGGTTATAAATGTGTTATTATCTTGCCTGCTGGAGACATCACTAGATAGTACCAAACTCCCTCAATTAGAGTGTTGTATTAGGGTTGTTAATACCCTATTATCTTGGTATATAGAGTCACTACTAGAGTGCTCCCAAAACGTTCAATTGGAGTGTTCTATTAGGGTTGTAAATGCCCTATTATCTTGCCATCTGGAGACACTACTCGAGTGCTCCAAACACCTTCAATTGGAGTGTTGTATTAGGAATGTAAATGCCTATTATCTTGCTACATAGAGTCACTACTAGAGTTCTCCGAACACCTTCAACTGGAGTGTTGTATTAGGGTTGTAAATAACTATTATCTTGCTATATAGAGACACTACCAGAGTGCTCCAAACACCTTTATTAGAAGTGTTATAGTAGGGTTGTAAATGCCCTATTATCTTGCTATATAGAGACACTAATACAATGCACCAAACACCTTCAACTGGAGTGTTGTATAAGGGTTGTAAATGACTATTATCTTGCTATCTAGAGACACTATTAGAGTTCTCCAAACACCTCCAATTGGGGTGTTGTATTAGGGTTGTAAATGCACTATTATCCTGCTATATAAATTCACTAACAGAACGCTCCGAACACCTTTAGTTGGAGGGTTGTATTATGGTTCTAAATGCCCTATTATCTTGCCCGCTGGAGACACCACTAGATAGCTCCAAACTCCTTGAATTAGAGTGCTGTATTGGGATTGTAAATGCACTATAATCCTGCTATAAAGATTCACTAACAGAATGCTCGAAACACCTTCAATTGGAGTGTTGTATTATGGTTATAAATGCGCTATTATCTTGCCCGCTGGAGACACCACTGGATAGCACCAAACTCCCTCAATTAGAGTGTTGTATTAGGGTTGTTAATACCCTATTATCTTGCTATATTCACTATTAGAATGCTCCTAAAACATTCAAGTGGAGTGTTCTATTAGGGTTAAAAATGCCCTATCTTGCCATCTGGAGACACGCGAGTGCTCCAAACACCTTCAATTGGAGTGTTGTATTAGGATTGTAAATGCCCTATTATCTTGCAACATAGAGTCACTACTAGAGTTCTCCAAACACTTACAATTGAGTGTTGTATTAGGGCTGTAAATGCCCTCTTATCTTTCCATATAGAGACACTACCAGAGTGCTCCAAACACCTTCATTAGGAGTGTTGTACTAGGGTTGTAAATGCCCTATTATCTTGCTATATAAAGTCACTAATAGAGTGCACCAAACACCTTCAACTGGAGTGTTGTATTAGGGTTGTAAATGACTATTATCTTGCTATATAGAGTCACTAATAGAGTGCACCAAACACCTTCAATTGAAGTGTTGTGTTGGGGTTGTAAATGCTCTATTATATTTCCAAATAGAGAGACTACTAGAGTGCACGAAACACATTGAATAGGAGTGTTGTATTAGCATTGTAAATCCCTCATTATCACGCTGTATAGAATCACTACTAGAGTGCTCCGAACACGTTCAATTGGTGTATTGTATTTGGGTTATAAATGCCCTATTATCTTGCCATCTAGAGACAATATTGGAGTTCTCCAAACACCTCCAATTGGAGTGTTGTATTAGGGTTGTAAATGCCCTATTATCCTGCTATATAGATTCACTAACAGAATGCTTAGAACACCTTCAGCTGGAGGGTTGTATTATGGTTCTAAATGCCCTATCATCTTGCCCGTTGGAGACACCACTAGATAGCTCCAAACTCCTTGAATTAGAATGTTGTATTGTGGTTGTAAATGCACTATTATCCTGCTATATAGATTCACTACTAGAGTGCTCCCAAAACAATCAATTGGAGTGTTGTATTATGGTTATAAATGCGCTATTATCTTGCCTGCTGGAGACACCACTAGATAGCACCAAACTCCCTCAATTAGAGTGTTGTGTTAGGGTTGTTAATACCCTATTATCTTGCTATGTAGAGTCACTACTAGAGTTCTCCCAAAACATTCAATTGGAGTGTTCTATTAGGGTTAGAAATGCCCTATTATCTTGCCATCTGGAAACACTACTCGAGTGCTCCAAACACCTTCAATTGGAGTGTTGTATTACGATTATAAATGCCCTATTATCTTACTACATAGAGTCACTACTAGAGTTCTCTGAACACTTACAATTGAAGTGTTGTATTAGGGCTCTAAATGCCCTATTATATTGCCATCTAGAGACACTACCAGAGTGCTCCAAACACGTTCATTAGGAGTGTTGTACTAGGGTTGTAAATGCCATATTATCTTGCTATATAGAGTCACTAATACAGTGCACCAAACACCTTCAACTGGAGTGTTGTATTAGGGTTGTAAATGACTATTATCTCTATATAGAGTCACTAATACAGTGCGCCAAACACTTTCAATTGGAGTGTTGCGTTGGGATTGTAAATGCTCTATTATATTTCCAAATAGAGACACTACTAGAGTACACGAAACACATTGAATTGGAGTGTTGTATTAGCATTGTAAATCCCTCATTATCTCGCTGTATAGAATCACTACTAGAGTGCTCCGAACAAGTTCAATTGGTGTGTTGTATTTGGGTTGTAAATGGCCTATTATAATGCTACATAGAGTCACTACTTGAGTGCTCCGAAAATCAGCAATTGGAGTGTTGTATTAGGGTTGTAAATGCCCTATTATCTTGCCATCTAGAGACAATATTGCAGTTCTCCAAACACCTCCAATTGGAGTGTTGTATTAGGGTTGTAAATGCCCTATTATCCTGCTCTATAGATTCACTAACAGAATGCTCCGAACACCTTCAGTTGGAGGGTTGTATTATGGTTCTAAATGCCCTATTATCTTGCCCGCTGGAGACACCACTAGATAGCTCCAAACTCCTTGAATTAGAGTTTTGTATTGGGGTTGTAAATGCACTGTTATCCTGCTATATAGATTCACTACTAGAGTGCCCCCAAAACATTCACTTGGAGTGTTCTATTAGGGTTAGAAATGCCCTATTATCTTGCCATCTGGAAACACGACTCGAGTGCTCCAAACACCTTCAATTAGAGTGTTGTATTAGGATTGTAAATGCCCTATTATCTTGCTACATAGAGTCACTACTAAGGTTCTCCGAACACTTACAATTGAAGTGTTGTATTAGGGCTCTAAATGCCCTATTATCTTGCCATCTAGAGACACTACTAGAGTGCTCCAAACACCTTCATTAGGAGTGTTGTACTAGGGTTGTAAATGCCCTATTATCTTGCTATATAGAGCCACTAATACAGTGCACCAAACACCTTCAACTGGAGTGTTGTATTAGTGTTGTAAATGACTATTATCTTGCTATATAGAGTCACTAATAGAGTGCACCAAACACCTTCAATTGGAGTGTTGCGTTGGGGTTGTAAAGGCTCTATTATCTTGCCAAATAGAGACACATTGAATTGGAGTGTTGTATTACCATTGTAAATCCCTCATTATCTCGCTGTATAGAATCACCATTAGAGTGCTCCGAACATTTTCAATTGGTGTGTTGTATTTGGGTTGTAAATGGCCTATTATAATGCTACATATAGTCACTACTAGAGTGCTCCGAAAACCAGCAATTGGAGTGTTGTATTAGGGTTGTAAATACCCTATTATCTTGCCATCCAGAGACAATATTGGAGTTCTCCAGACACCTCCAATTGGAGTGTTGTATTAGGGTTGTGAATGCACTATTATCCTGCTATATAGATTCACTAACGGAACGCTCCGAACACCTTCAGTTGGAGGGTTGTATTATAGTTGGAAATGCCCATTAGCTTGCCCGCTGGAGACACCACTAGATAGCTCCAAACTCCTGGAATTAGAGTGTTGTGTTAGGGTAGTTAATACCCAATTATCTTTCTATATAGAGTCACTACTAGAGTGATCTGGAAACCTTCAATTGGAGTGTCGTATTAGAGTTGTAAATGCCCTATTATCTTGCCATCTGGAGACACTACTCGGGTGCTCCAAGCACCTTCAATTGGAGTGTTGTATTAGGGTTGTAAATGCCCTATTATCTTCCTATACAGAGTCACTACTCGAGTGCTCCAATTACCTTCAATTGGAGTGTTGTATTATGGTTGTAAATGCCCTATTATCTTGCCATCTGGAGACACTACTAGAGTGCTCCAAACACCTACAATTGGAGTGTTGTATTAGGGTTGTAAATGCCCTATTATCTTGCTATATATATACACTACTAGTGTGCTCCAAGCACCTTCAATCAGAGTGTTATATTAGGGTTGTACATGACCTACTATCTTGCCATATAGACACACTACTAGAGTGCTCCAAAACCCTACAATTGGAGTGTTGTATTAGGGTTGCGAATGCCCTATAATTTTGCCATATAGAGACACTACTAGAGTGCTCCAAAGACCTTCAATTGGAGTTTTGTATTAGGATTGTAAATGCTCTATTATCTTGCTATATAGAGACACTACTAGAGTGCTCCAAACACATTCAATTGGAGTGTGGCGTTATGATTGTAAATGCCATATTATCTTGCCAAATAGAGAAACTACTAGTAGAGTGCTCCAAACACATTCAATGGGGGCGTGGTACTAGCATTGTAAATGTCTGATTAACTCGCTATATAGAGTCACTACTAGAGTGCTCCGAACACCCTTAATTGGAGTGTTGTTTTCGGGTTATAAATGCCCTATTATCTTGCTATATAGAGTCACTACTAGCGTGCTCCGAACAAATTCAATTGGAGTGTTGTATTAGGGTTTTAAATGTCCTATTATCATGCCATCTGGAGACACCACTAGAGTGCTCCAAACGCCTTCAATTAGAGTTTTTTATTAGGGTTGTGAAATCCCTATTATCTTGCCATACTACTAGAGAGCTCCAAAGACATACAATAAGAGACACTACTATTTATCTTGTTATATAAAGCCACTAATAGAGTGCTCCGAACACCGTTAATTTGAGTGTTGTATTAGGGTTGGAAATGCCCTTTTATCTTGCTATATAGATTCACTAATAGAGTGCTCCAACCAACTTCAATTGGTGTTTTGTATTAGGATTGTAAATGCTCTATTATCTTGCTATATAGAGACACTACTAGAGTGCTCCAAACACATTCAATTGGAGTGTTGTATTAGAGTTGTAAATGCCATATTATCTTGCCATGTAGAGACACTACTGGAATGCTCCAAGCACGTTCAATTGGGGTGTTGTATTAGGGTTCTAAATGCCCTATTATCTTGCTATATAGAGTCATTACTCGAGTGCTCCAAACACCTTCAATTGGAGTGTTGTATTAGAGTTGTAAATGCCATATTATCTTGCCATGTAGAGACACTACTGGAATGCTCCAAGCACGTTCAATTGGGGTGTTGTATTAGGGTTCTAAATGCCTTATTATCTTGCTATATAGAGTCATTACTCGAGTGCTCCAAACACCTTCAATTGGAGTGTTGTATTATGGTTGTAAATGCTCTATTATCTTGCTAGACACACTATTAGAGTCCACCAAGCGCCTTCAATTGGAGTGTTTTGTTAGGGTTGTAAATGCCCTTTTATCTTTCTATATAGAGACACTACTAGAGTGCTCCAAACACCTTCAATTGGAGTGTTGTATGAGGGTTGCAAATGCCCTATTATCTTGCTATATAGAGTCACTACTAGAGTCCTTCAAGCACCTTTAATTGGAGTGTTGTATTAGGGTTGTAAATGCCCAATTATCATGCCATCTGGAGACACCACTAGATTGCTCCAATCTCCTTCAATTAGAGTGTTGTATTAGGGTTCTTAATACCCTGTTATCTTGCTATATAGAGCCACTACTAGAGTGCTCCAAACGCCTTCAATTGGAGTGTTTTATTCTGGTTGTAATTGCCATATTATCTTGCCATATAGAGACACTACTTGACTGCTCCAAAGACATAAATTCGACTGCTGTATTAGGGTCACTACTAGAGTGCTCCCAACACCTTTAACTGGAGTGTTGTATTATGGTTATAAATGTCATATCATCTTGTTATATAGATTCACTACTAGAGTTGTCAAGCCACCTTTAATTGGAGTATTTCATGAAGGTTGTAAATGCCACATTATCTTGCAATATCGAGACACTACCAGACTGCCCCAAACGCCTTAAATTAGAGTGTTTTATTAGGGTTTTAAATGCCCTATTATCATGCTATATGGAGTCACTACTAGAGTCCTCCAAACACCTTCAATTGGAGTTTTGTATTGGGGTAGTAAATGCCCTATTATCTTGATATATATAGTCACTACTAGAGCGCTCAAAACACCTTCAATTGGGGTGTTAAATTTGGGTTGCAAATGCCCCAGTATCTAGTCATATGGAGACACTACTAGAGTGCTCGAAACACCTTCAATTGGGGTATTTTATTTGGGTTATAAATGCCCTATTATCTTGCCATATGGAGACACTAATGGAGTGCTCCAAGCACCTTCAATTGGAGTGTTGTATTATGGTTGTAAATGTCCTATTATCTTGCTATATAGACACACTATTAGAGTCCTCCAAACACCTTCAATTGGAGTGTTCTGTTAGGGCTATAAATGCCCTATTATCTTGCCGTAAAGAGATGCTACTAGATTGCTCCGAATACCTTCAATTGGAGTGTTGTATTAGGGTCGCAAATGCCTTATTATCTTGCTTTATAGAGTCACTGCTAGAGTGCTCCGAACACCTTTAATTGGACTGTTGTATTAGGGTTGTAAATTCCCAATTATCATGCCATCTGGAGACACCACTAGAGTGCTCCAATCTCCTTCAATTAGATGTATTAGGGTTCTTAATACCCTATTATCTTGCTATATAGAGTCACTACTAGAGTGCTCCAAACAACTTCAATTAGAGTGTTTTATTCGAGTTGTTACTACCCTATTATCTTGCCATATAGAGACAGTACTAGAGTGCTCCAAAGACATACAATTCGACTGTTGTATTAGGGTTGTAAATGCCCTATTATCTTCCTATATAGAGTCACTACTAGAGTGCTCCGAACACCTTTAATTGGAGTGTTGTATTAGGGCTATGAATGCCCTATTATCTTGGCATATATAGACACTTCTAGTTTGCTCCAAACACCTTCCATTGGAATGTTGTATTAGGGTTGTAAATGCCATATTATCTTGCCCGTTGGAGACACCACTAGAGTGCTACAAACTCCTTCAATTAGAGTGTTGTGTTAGGGTTGTAAATACTCTATTATCTTGCTCTATAGAGTCACTACTAGAGTGCTCCCAACACATTCGATTGGAGTGTTGTATTAGAGTTGTAAATGCCCTATTATCTTATTATATAGATTCACTACTGGAGTTGTTGAACCACCTTTAATTGGAGTATTTCATTAGGGTTGTAAATGTCATATTATCTGGCCATATCGAGACACTACTCAGACACGGTGTGCCTCTTAGGAGCGAAAGAATAATGGGAAGAAGGGATCGAGAGAACGGTGGTGCTACCAAGTGCAGTTGCCTCTCTAACAGGGAAGATTATAGTAGAGTGGGAATGTGGGACCGAGATCAAGAGAAATGGGATGCAGCGAGTTACTTAATTTATTGATCAAAGAAAGTGCGAGTAAATCATGAACGTGGGCAACTTCTAATATGGGCCTAATAAGGCCCAAAAATTAGATTATAAATTCATTGAAATTGTAAGGCCCAAAAATAAAAAATAAAAAATAGGAGACTAAATTATATCGTGTCATTTAAATTGGGCTAGCAATGATCCATCTCGGCCCGAGCTAGGCCAAGCTCATGGCTGGCTCGTTTTGACAACGAATGAGCTGAGCCATCTCGTGAAAGCTTGTGGGCTTGAAGGCCAAATGTATTAGATAATATATTATAAAGTTAATTACCATTGATTAAGTTTGTAACTAAATTCATGCTACCAAAATATAATATCCCCACATTCATACAAAAATAGTTCACAAAATAAATTCATGCATACCAAATTCACACAAATTCATACAAATTCACAAATTCATACCTTCATCGATCTGGCGCCCTATTCGGGTAGCGCATGATCGTAGTCTTGTATGAACCTTGACGGTCATGTAGGCATTGAACTTGTAGCGCATGATCGGGGTCATGTAGGCACTATACTTGTAGCGCATGACCGAGTATTGTTAATACCAAAATGGTTGAACCTCTCACCTGAATTTTGACGGTCATGTAGGCGCTGTACTTGTAACGCATCACCGAGTTTTGTTAATACCAAAATGGTTACCTAATATAATGATATTTTATTCTATCATGAATATTTATGAATTTAGTATGATTTATTTCATGATGCTTTATAAGTATATTAAACTAGTGCACATTAATAGGACACATTAGCATTGTATTTTTTTTTTCAATAATGTTTATTTTTAGATCATGAGATAAATGCGTATTTATAATTTATGTACTACTTGGTTGATTTCATCTTCATTAGCTGCTCTTTGATTTCTATTATTGTTGTAATGTTATTATTATGCTCGGTGCTAGTTTGGTTTAGTTGGTTGGGTCTTAGAATAACTCTACTTGAACTGAAAACCACACTGGAAGATTTTCAATCTCTCACATTTCCACTTCGGTGGGTTCCAGGTACACAACATGAGATGCGGAAATGAGATGTCAAACTAGAGGATTGCGGAGACTTGCCACAAAGATGAGTATTTTGGTTAATTCAAATAAATTTATTATGGTATTTCGATCGTATTTTATTGTACCGTAACAGGTTTATTTTCAATTGATTATTACATGTATATTTCAAAACTTAAAAGAAAGTTTTATTCATGTATTGTGGCTCTTGTCTTAATTTGTCATTACTAATGTATGTACGTATATTGTTGTAGGATAATATAATTGCTTTGTGCTGATGAGCATAGTGCCTGGAACCACTAGAGTTGTTGAACCACCTTTAATTGGAGTATTTCATTAGGGTTGTAAATGTCATATTATCTTGCCATATCGAGACACTACTCAGACAAGATGTGCCTCTTAGGAGCGAAAGAATAATGGAAAGAAGTGATCTCTCTTTGACAGGGATGAGAGTACTAGAATTTGGAAAGGGATCGAGAGAACGGTGGTGCTACCAGGTGAGGCTTCCTCTCTAACAGGGAAGATTAGAGTAGAGTGGGAATGTGGGATCGAGATCAAGAGAAATGGGATGCAGCGAGTTATTTGATTGATCAAAGAAAGTGCGAGTAAATAATGAACGCGGGCAACTCTAATATGGGCCTACTAAGGCCCAAAAATTAGGTTATAAATCCATCAAAATTGTAAGGCCCAAAAAAATAAATAATAAAAAGAAAAAAAAAGGAGACTAAATTATATCGTGTCGTTTAAATTGGGCTGGCAACGAGCCAGCTCGGTCCAAGCTAGGCCAAGCTCATGGCTTGCTCGTTTTGACAACGAGCAAGCCGTGCCAGCTCGTGAAAGCTTGTGGGTCTAAAGTCCAAATGTATTAGATAATGTATTATAAAGTTAACTATCCATAGATTAAGTTTGTAAATAAATTCATGCTACCAAAATATAATATCCCCACATTCATTCAAGCATAGTTCGCAAAATAAATTCATGCATATCAAATTCACACAAATTCATACAAATTCACAAATTCATACCTTCATCAATCTGGCTCACCAACTTGCGAACAAGCTAAGCCCCAGCTCAAACTCGTCAGTTCCTTTATTTCCATAGAGCCCAGGTGCCTGCCGCCCATGCTGTGCAGTCTATCTTGTTTAGTTAGCCCATTGCGTCCCTTTTGCCATATGTTAAGCAAAGAGTGGTCCCTGAGAGCGGTGGAAGGTTCAATTCCCCTTTTAGAGCCGTCCGAAAATTATTGGCATAACTACGCTAACAAAATAGATGCTGATGTGTTTCTTTCTGACTGATGTTGCAAAAACAACATCCTCCATCCACTATACTATGCATCCCCTTTTGGTCAACACTTCTTGCGTTAGGATTTTATTTCAAAAAAGAAGCCACATGAATATCCTGATTTTCATTGGAACCCTCTGCTTCCATATGGTTTAGTTGTATGCTGAGTAGGTTCCATTTGCCGTCCAATACCAAGTTACCGTATTATTGGTCGGGTCTTTGCAACGAGAGGTTTTGAATATCGAAGTTAATTACGACATACCTTTTACAAAGAAAGAAGCCTACAGGATATTGTCAATTTGATTAATTGGTCTATAGGTTTCTACTTTTTATTAATAACATCAATAGCATGTCTACTTGTGTACAAAAGGAAAAAAGTTATCCGCTAATGAGAGAACATAATCAAAGTTAGAGGCCTGAAAAGGCCCAAAGCCTATTATTAGAGGAGGTACATATTAATCAAATATATGTTAATACGGATAAACAATGGCTATTTTGTTTTAATCCAAAAGCAACCATTTTCATTACGTAATGAGAGAGTATGTCTAAAAAAATAACAAAATAAATTGCAAATAGGGGTGTAAATGGGTTGCATTGAATCCTCATTTTTCTATGTTTTTGATTCAATCCGTAATAGTACTCGGGTTATATATACTTTCAATCAATAATTAATAACCGTACTTCAAATTCATAGAATCCTCATTTTCAGGTGCTCAGATCTTTCTATTTTAATAGGTTTCATTGAAAAAAATATTTATAAGTACAGCTAATTAATTACATCTAATAACAAAAATATTAATAAAAACGTACATAAAATTATTAATTAGAATATTAAAGTAATAATTACTACTACATAATAAGTGATTATACACGGACATAAACAAGCAAGCTACATGGATTTCCTGCCGCGTGGGATGCCACGGTGTAGAAATCCTTCTATATATACACACGGATATTTACCGTGTACAATTACTGATAGCTACACGGATTATTATGTAAAGAGCTGTTTACAAATCCTTGACGCTGGCGCTCTCCATAACCGAGCTTCACGGATTATTACATAAAAAGCCGTGTACAATTAGAATTCTACACGGTTATTTAGCCAAATGTCCGTGTAGCTCTCTTATTTTTGTATGTATTAACTTTTTTTGAACTTTTTTTTAATGTTGAAAATCCTTTCTACAGGGACATCTAGCTACATTTCCGTCTCCATAACCGAGCTTCACGGATTATTACATAAAAAGCCGTGTACAATTAGATTTCTATACGGTTATTTAGCTAAATGTCTGTGTAGCTCTTTTTTTTTATGTATTAATTTTTTTGAATTTTTTTTAATGCTGAAAAATCTTTCTACATGGACTTTTAGCTACATTTCCGTGTAGCTCTCTTATTTTTTAAAATTCTTTTAATGGTGAATATACCTTTCTACACGGACTTTTAGCTACATTTCCGTGTAGCTCTCTTTTTTTTAATATTTTTTTAATTTGAAAAAACCTTTCTACATGGATATATATTTAAATATCTGTATAGCTCTCTTATTTTTTAATGTTTTTCAATATTTAATTTTATGTATTAATTTTTTTCTTTATTTTTTGATGGTGAAAAATCATTCTACACGGATATTTTTTAAATGTCCGTGTATAATTGGGCTACTGTTTTTTTTTCTACATTTTTTGCTTTTTTTTGGCTAGCCTCCAGTTTTGCTAGCCATTTAAAATCAGATCAATTCCAGAACAGAGAATTTCCAAAATAAGAATACCAAAACCCCTAAATTTTGGAAATTTAAATTATATAAAAAATTAATACAAAATTCATGTACACTAAATTATACAAAGATCATACAAATCCATATTCTGGTTTACAAAATTGTTTTATAAAAAAGTCTGCCCACATACATCTACACTGATCTAACTGCTCCTTGGAGTAACTCTTTGACTTTGCTGAATACTACAAAAAATTCAAAACATGCAAGTTACAAAAATATAGCAACTACATCTCTGTTTTGCTTTATAGAAATAAATTATTGCAATTATAACAATGCAACTAATAAAACAAGTTTAGAGGAAATCAATATTAATTGTATAGACAAGTCAAGGCAAAACATATGAATTACATACCGGATATGTTGGCCATTGGAATTGTATGTGCTCAACAAAGTGAAACATAAAAATCATCGTGTAATAACCGCATTCCAAACCGCCAATCTGTTGCGAGCACTGAAATTTACATTTAGCAGCCTATGTCAGAATGACAATAAATTTTTGAACCCAAAAATATGAAATATAAATTTATAGTGTGCTCACCTCCAACCACTTCCCATGCATTTTATTTCTTTGCTTGCCCGTGCTTTGCACTCCACCCTCTTTAACATATTGCAGAAAAGCCCTTACAAAATTGAGTGACTGTAATTAGCAATTCCACAATTATAAAAAAAATCAAACCAAGCGATATTTAGATAACTTACTCAATTAAAACAGGCATGATTCTTTTGGACTGGTGAGGAGTGATGGATTTGTCGGGCCGTTTTGAATCCATGATATAAATCGTATTTTCAAGTGGCACAATCACAAGCAAAGACCAGTGGCCGCTATAGGAGGAGAAGAATTGTAGTACTTTAGCATAAAATTAGTGACATATATATTTCAGCATGTAATTGTGACACAAGTGTTTGCTATGGTTCATGGTGTAATTTTTTAACTGAAAATATAAACAATTAATAAGGGTTACAAGTAACCTTTGGTTGTATGGTAGGAGAATAAATTTCTTTTGATCCTTACGAGCTCGATGCATCGCTTTACACAAGTAGTCAACACAATCAGCCACATAGACATCCAAAGTCACCTCATTAATTCTGCCGGGGTCCAAAAGTGCACACAAGTTCACCTGACCTTTCGATGTGGTCTCACGACATTTTTGGACTAGCAACCTGAAAAATCATCATTTTACATTAGAGTATATATTTGAGTACTATACACATGATATACATAATTGATTGGTCACTAACATGAGGAAAACGGTGATGACTCCCACATCGAGCCATTTATCGCTTGACGAGGCGGCCTGTAAAAAGTCGTTGAATTCTGTGAAAGGCAGCATGACCTCCCTGCCATCGTGTAGAAACATACCGGGGGGGACACTGAAGGTAACATCCGTCATGTCCTTGGGTGCCTTGATCAAGTGGGCATGGAGAGTCCGCAACTGACCTGGCAAACGGCTAACCTCTTCTTCGGTGAGCCCCGTACGGTCTAGTGGCGCATCCACTGGTGCATCTACTGGCGCATCAGGTGCTTCTGGCGCAACAAACATCAATGCTAATTCCATGTCCTGTACCAGTGACAACGCTTCATCCTCATTGATTGTTTCACCTCTTCGTGTCTGTATCAAATTGGCAACGGATCTATCCCTTTATCCATGAAATTTGTTTTCAACATGCTCTTCAATTGTTTCCAAGCTTCATTCATTATCTTCAAAGTCATTCCCTTTATCTTGTCATCTGGGTCGTTCACGATGCTTCACTGAGCCTGATTGACAACGAAACTACTGCATGTAAGTTCATCTACTCAAAATAAAAATAAAAAATAGAATTGTTAGGTACTTTACCTTCACAATGTTCCACCATTGATCCTTGTCATTTTTTTCATCGAACTTATCCCAGTGCACAACCAGGATAGATGCATTTTTCTTGACCGTGGCGGCGCAAAAACTTGAGTACTTTTCCCTATTTTCACCCTTCGCACGTCCGTTCTTCCGGAATTCAATTGGCAATATTTCCTTCTGCTCAGTGATCTTCTTGCACATTGTCGAATCTCTTTTTCTTTTTTCAGGATGAGCCTGCGAGACCTCTTCTTCCATCACAGCTACATTCCCTCCTTCCATCGGCAGGGCACTCCCTCCTTCCATCATTTCTACATCCTCACCGAACGTCATATCTACATTACCCTCACTTGAATGTGTCATCGTTCTTTCTACAATCTACAAAATTGGTCTGGACAATCTACAAAACCAAAAAATTTGTTCTTTTTAGGGAAAATGTAAATGAAAGTCTAAAATACATGCTTGCCAAGTCTAAAATACATGCTTACCAAGATACAATCAGCATTGAAACTTAGAGAGAGAGAGAGAGAGAACCTGAGATAGAGAGCAGCGACCAAGCGAGAGGAGCTTAGAGGTTCAGGCGAGATGAGAGGAGAGCAACAGAGAGTGGAAACAAAGAGCGAAACACCAACAGTGGTAGCAGCAAGAGAGAGGAGACGTGTGGGTTTAGGGTTTAGAGGAGACGAAGGGATTTTGAAAAGAAAGTGACCAGGCCGACCCAGCGCACATTTTATTTCGCGCAAACCATTTCTACACGGATATTTAATTAAACATCCGTGAAGGAAGACATTTCTACACGGTTATTTCATTAATAATCCGTGTATAAATTCTATATATACGCGGAAAAAAATGTGCGCCTTGGGAAATTCGAAATATAAAGACATCTTTTTATGTTTTTTTATATTTTTAAGCTTTGCATCTAAACCCAAATATTTATAAATAATAAAATTTCAGAGTTTTAAACGACGTTGTTCTGACTTCCATTAGATAATTATTTAAAAAGCACATTTTCAGTTTAAATAGCAAATCTTTTAACTTTCGTACACGGATGTTTAAGTAAAAAACCGTTTAGAAATGATAGAGAATGTCTCCATGGATATTTCATTAAACGTCCATGTGCAAATCTTTATTAATTTAAAATTCTCAGAAGACAAAACGGCTCTTCAAAATTCTATATAAAACTAGTTCGATCAAGATATTTATATAAATTTTATTTGCAAGTAGAAATGGCCGAAGTCCCTTCTGAAGTCCCTCCGGCCGGCAGTGCTCACCCCTCAAATGTGCCATGGCCATTGCCCTCCAGCTACGTCCCGCCCAAAGAGGTTGATGTTAATTTCGAAGTCCCTTCCAGTTTCAAAGTCCCTCCCGGCTATCTCATGCCTCCTTCCAACTACAGGAGGACATGGCCATGGCCGCCTTCAAATGTGCCACACTGAAGCCCAAGGGGGCACCCACCACCAAAGCTGTACATAAGGAGAGGCAATCGCTGGACCATGCCAAAGAGCCCTTGGATTAGAAGGAGGCCGGGGTCATCATGCTAGGGCCTTTATGAAGGCATGTTTCATTAATTTAGCTAGCTTCTTTTTGTTTTCTTCTTCCGTATTTTGTTTAATCAGTTTTTTGTGTATGATGATATAAGATGTTTTTCTGATGTAATATAAATTTTGTTCTCAATTTAATCAATTTTGTTTTTGTATAAATTTTTCTTTTTTGTTAAACAAATGATGTTATCTAAATAATTAATTTATAGATATAAATTTGCAGTACAAAATGATGTTATATTTAATTTATGGATTTACAAATTTAATAAATTAACGCTTTACTTAATTTCTGACTAGGCAGAATAATTATAAAATAGACATTTTTTTAGGAAATTAAAAACCTTTATACACAGATGTTTAGTTAAAAGTCTGTGTGGAATACCTTTCTACACGGATTTTTAATTAAAAGTCCATGTGGAAAACCTTTCTACACGGATGTTTAATTAAAAGTCCGTGTGGAAAACCTTTCTACACGGATTTTTTTGGTACTTAAATAAATAATAAGTTGCCTTTTATTTTTTTATTCTTAAGTTCTGCATTTAATATGTAAACTGAAATAAATAAAAAAACTGCATTTAAACAATGATAGAAAATTATAATATTGAACAACAAACCATACAAAATCATATTAAATAATGATAAAAGTTCCCACATAACACAGTAAAAGATAAATCAGGAAGGCCCTACGGATGTAGGGCTTTGGTTCAGGATGGCCCCTAGGGCTCCGCCTTGGCTTTGACACGAGTGGCCACGGCCAGCTTCTCGGGAAATATCCGTGCGTGTAGAGATACTGGTTCTTTTTGGTTCGCTTCCGCCACTGGTTCTTCATTGTTCGCAGCCATTTTGTATATAAGAAGTGTATTTCTCTTTATTTGATCGCAAATATATTGAGTTTGGAGCGTCGTTTCCTTTTTCAGTTTAAATAATATTTTTTTTTTAAATTCAGTTTAAATAATAAATGTAAAACCTTAAGAATAAATGCAAAATTTTAATGGAAATTTAGCTAAATATCCGGGTAGAAAGGTTTTTAAACATTTTAAAATATGCAAAAAAAGAAATACATAAAAAGGAGAGCTACATAGACATTTAGTTAAATGTCCGTGTAGAAAACCTTGGGGTCATTAAAATAATATTAATAAATAAAAAATAATAACAGAGCTAAACGGACATTTGTTAAATGCCCGTGTAAGACTCCTTTTTTTAATTACGCGTTTCAATAGTTTCACGGCATTCAAAAAGACGATCAAAACGACTCTTCCTAAAGAGATCTACTTGGGTTCGATGCCCATTGGACCCAAAGTGGTTCCAATGGGTTCAATAACCGTTGGATCTGCTTTAGGATTCGCGCCCGCAATTTCGCATCTGCTTTAAAATTCGTATACACGAATCCTAAAGCAGATCCAACGGTTACCGAACCCATTGGAACCACTTTGGGTCCAATGGGCATCGGACCCAAGATGCTTCCCTTCCTAAAACCTTTATATTAATATTGAAGTAAACTAATATGAATTATAAATAATCAGATATCTATATTCATAAAATTTATATTTAAACAAATTAAATATAAACAAATAAAATGTAAAATACAAAAACACAGTAAAATGTTATTGGTTTACAGTCATCCAAAGCTCTCATCAGTACTGCAAATAAACTTTGCTTTTCTATTAGAGTCATTAATACATAGATGGATCTTCTGGCTGATACAAAAAAAAAATTTGAGATCGATAAAAAAAAACTAAAATGAGAAACAAATTAATATCCAGAGATAGATTATAGAACTAACCTTAAGTGATCTTATCGTCTGACTTTTCGTTCGGCTCTTCATCTCTGAAATATTATAAAAGAAATAAATATTGTACGTTGTTTTTTTTCTGGAAAAGAAATATGAAATATTTCACAGTTAAAAGGAATAAATATTATACATTGGATTTTTTTTTCCTTTTTCTCTTTTTTTCCACTATTTGAACATTTTTCCATAGTCCTTCACTGTGGTCAGATCTCATGTAATTTGCTTCATCTTGTTCTTCAGTAGTTGTTGCTATCTCAGCTTGCACATCGGTACAAAATGAAGGTATCTCATCGAACTGGTCGTACTCTTCTTCGTCGGTTACGTTTTCTATCCCAACAATCCTTCTTTTTCCGGGTAAGACGATGCTTCACCTAGCATCACTCGGGTCAGTGACATAAAAGACTTGGGTTAGTAATGACATCATTATATACCTGCGTTTCATGCACAACCAAGGAG
The DNA here is from genome assembly GCA_033356055.1 of Carex pumila. NCBI lineage: Eukaryota > Viridiplantae > Streptophyta > Magnoliopsida > Poales > Cyperaceae > Carex > Carex pumila. The sequence goes on from JARJHM010000164.1 coordinate 143,754, forward strand.
GAAGATTGTAGATGCATATAAGAACTGGCCAAGTACTGTGTCGACTGCTCATGCTTCCAAGCGGACTCATTCCGTCTGTGCTCACCCCTAACCTAAGGTTTCTTGATTCGCCACCAAATTCTGTGAACTCTCTATCAATGTTTCTCCACTGAGGAGAATCAACTAGGTGCCTTAGTTTACCGTCCCTTTTGCGCTCTTCTTCATGCCAACGCAATAATTTTGCATCTTTGGGATTTGCAAATAACCATTTGAATCTCGGTATTATCAGAAAATACCACACTAACTTAGCCGGAGCCCGGCCCTTGTTTCCTTCATCGTTACCATCTCAATGTCTTGGTTCTTACGTCTGTATCGTGAAACACTGCATTTAGGACAAACATGCATGGCCTCATACTCTCCACGGTATAATACACAGTCATTCGGACATGCATGTATTTTTTCGACCTTCATGCCCATTGGACAGATCAACTTTTTCGCTTGATATATTGTACAGGGTAACTTGTTGTTATTTGGGAGCATTTCTCATAAAAGCTCTAATAAGGACGTGAAATTCTTCTCGCTCCAACCATTGTCTGCTTTTAAGTTCAACAATTTCAACACAGCTGACAGTTTCGAAAATTTGGTACACCCAGGATATAATGGCTTTTTGGATTCATTAGACATATACTGAAATTTTTTATAATTTTTATCAATAATTTCATCTTCCACATCACGTAACATGTCCTCTAGATTTTCAGTAAAATCGTATTCTACATTTTCATCAATAATCTCACAAACACCCTCGTTGCAATCAAGTTCAAGAACATTATCAAAATTTTCGACATTCTCAAAATCATCGTTGGAATGAAGCTCAAAATTATCAACAACTTCTACATTAATATCAATATTGTCTTCCAAAACAAAATTTCTATTGGTAACACTACATTCCCCAATTTTCTCACCATGCATAAACCAACATGTATATCTTTTCTGAAATCCCCGACAAATCAAATGAGCTCTAATTTCTTCCAAGTCCCCAAATCTTTTAAAATTGCTACAATCTCTACAAGGACACAAGATGTCGTTATCCTTTATCTTCACTCTATAACTCTCGGCACATTTTATGAACTCATCAACACGAGCCAAATATTCTGCACTATCATGTCGCAATTCGTACATCCAACTTCGATCCATCTGTAAATTAAATTAAATGAATGATTCCAATTAATCATGGTGGTCGAACAATTTCTTGGCTTACAAAGGGGCCGGTTTACAATCCTAATCCACTCCTTGAATATTATGCTTCATATGTGAACACATTAATTAGCGGGATTTAATTAGTTCTTGAGAAAAATTCAGCAACATTTCTCCTTAACTCCCCAAGTATGCGTAAAACCACATACTCGTAGGAGCAGTAAGGAGAAATGCTGTCAATTTTTTCTCAAACACTAATTAAATCCTGCTAATATATATGTGTTCACATCCTAATGAGACACAATATTCAAAGAGCAATCCCAAATGGGGGACTATCCAAAATTAATCCCTATTGGATTAATTTTGAACGGGCATGGATCTAAAAGCATCAATAGGTCGGTTATTGGACCACAATACACTAATTATTTACATTACCTAAACAGATCAAGCATGCATGCATTAATAAATAATTAACCTAAATAATTAAGCAATAATAAGCACCAGAAAATTAGCGACAAAAAAGAGGAAGACTAACCTAGCAGGATAGAGAGGATAAATGCAAATTAACTTCAAAGATCTCAGCTCCAGTCTTGATCCTTGTGCACAGAAATCAGACCATTTCAATACAGAGAGAGAGATATTAATTGATCAAAACGGCGCTAACTGGGAGAAGCTTTTTGTAACCCTAAACCTTTCTACACGGACATTTAACTATAAATGTGTGTAGAAAGTCGAGAGAGCTACACGGACTTTTATATAAACAGCCATGTAGAATTGTTTTTTAACTATTAATTAAAAGAAAAAACCTTTTTTTTTATTCTACCTTTCAACACGGCCCTTTATTAAACGTCCGTGTAGGATTGTATTTTTTTTATAAATATTTTTCAAATAGCAAAACAAACAATTTCCAAAACAAAGGAAGACATTTAAAATCCAGAATTCCAAAACATATATAGCAATTTGAACCAAAAATTCAATAACACTAATTTATACAAAAATTACAAATTCTTATTGAGCAATTAATTACGAAAGTTAAATCCATATAAACTAAAAAATTCTATTAAGGACTGGAAGAGTCGGATGAAGTGTCGAACGATCTCGTTCGACTCTTCATCGACTCCCCATCTGGCTCTGGTCCTTCATCCGACTCTTCATCCGACTCTTCATCCGGTTCTGGTCCTTCACTGTGAGAGGAAAAGTACAAATTGATCAATACATGTTCTAATAAAGAAAGAGTTGAATAAAGAGTTGGACGAAGGACGGTCCGACTCTTCATTCGACTCTTCATCCAGTTATGACGGTCCTTCTCCAACTCTTCATCCAACTCTTCATCCGGTCGGCTCTGAAATTATCCAATAGGGTGACCTTCAGAGCAGGTGAAGATACATATTTTAATAAAGAAAGAGCTAGCTAAAACCAAAAAGTTGGATGGACCTTCAAAAAAAAAGGGAAGGAGATGGATGAAGAACCTTCAGAGTCGGATTAAGAGTCGTCCGACTCTTCATCCGCTCTGAAGGTCCTTCATCTCACCTCTTCCTCTTTTTTTGAAAATCTTCATCCGACTCTTTATTTGATCAGCTCTTTCTTTATTAAAACATGATCTTCATCCGCCTCTGAAGTGATCAGATCACAAAGAGAGAGAGAATTAATCAAATCGGTGCTGGAAGGAGAAGGCCTTTTATATAACCAACTTGGTGATGGAAAAGGCGCGCCCTTTAATAACCAAAACCCTAAAATAACCTTTCTACACGGCTTTTTTTATTAAATGTCCGTGTAGCTCTCTAACAGCTTTCCACACTATTAGTTAAACAAAAAACCGTGTATAATTGATACATTTCTACACGGCTTTTCATGAAATGGCCGTGTAGCTCTCACAAGCTTTCTACACTTTAATTTAAACAAACATCCGTGTACAATGCCGACCTTTCTTCACGGTTCTTTAATTAAATATCCATGTAGCTCTCTCAAGGCTTTCTACACTGTTATTTAAATAATAATCCGTGTACATTTCCTAATAAACGTCCGTGTAGCTCTCTCACGGCTTTCTACACTGATTCTTTAGTAAACATCCGTGTAAAGATCCCACACATATTTCGGACTTCCAAAAAATTAGAATTTCTCCACGGTTTTTAGGTAAAATTATCAAATCCGTGTAGAATGTGCAGTGTACAATGACCATTTCTGTAGTAGTGAATATTCATGCAATAAAATTCTATACAATCCAACACAATTTATATTATTACTAGAAATAAGAAAATTGTTCATTCAATAATACTATAATAAAATAATAAATAAACAACTCATTTTAAGTAAAGTAAACATAAATATATTTCAATGGTGGATAAGCATAATTCAATTTTAAGATTAAGCTCGCTCGTTATAGTAATGAGCGAGCGGAGCTATCTCGTGAAAGCTCGTGGGCCGAAAGCCCAAATGTATTAGATAATATATCATAAAGCCTACAATCATAAATTAAGTTTGCAACTTAATTCACACATACCAAAATATAATATCCCCACATTCATACAAACATAGTTCACAAAATAAATTCATGCATACCAAATTTACACAAATTTATACAAATTCACAAATTCATACCTCGACCGAGCTTGCTCACCAACTCACGTACGAGCTAGGCTCCAACTCAAACTTATTAATTTTACACCGATCTAATGGCGAGCTGACTTGTTAACAGCTCGGTCCACAAACTAACGAGTTGTTAACGAACAAGTCAGACGCCATCGATCCATGAGCGACTATTTTGTTTTCCACCCCTACGTTTAAATCCATAAAACTAAACAAAAGAAATATTGAAAATTATGATATGACTTAAGACATTGCTCCAAACATGGTAAGTTTCAAACTTTGATAATATAACAAAATGGAATGAGAAATAAATAAGGGAGTACATAAGGACACATAACGTGTTAATTGTGAATAATTTTTTTTTTTTAAATTGCTTGCTAGTGACTGTCAAATTTACAAAATGTAAATTTGTTTATAACAGTATATCATATACAGCATCTCAAAACTAAGAACAACAGTAGAAGAAAAATAAAAAATCATAATTGTAACCGATTTTTCTCTCCTTAAAGTACATCACAATGATGTCTATTCCCGTATCTTCGTTGCTAGCAACCATTGAGGTTTTATTCATGAAAATGTACTTGTTTTATTGGTTCCTAATTACCCATAATACCCCCATAAATCTTGTAGTCCAAACTGTTTTCTTCTCCCGCATACCTGAACAGTTGGAGCATGATCTTTCCCGCGTCATTTCTGTTGTGTCTGCTCTCTCTTGTAAAATAAACATAAACATATATACTATAATGATGGATACGGAAAACTCAATTTTAAAATTACGTTGATTCAAAATATAGTTTACTGTTCTTTCAAAAATTATCAGGGGGTGTGTGTATTTAATTATATTATGCAATCGGATTTAGTGTTATCAATAGTAACAGTAGCCAAGGAAACCAAAAGTTGTTGCCATTGTAGTCTATACAAAAGATTTCCAAAGAAGGTTCGCCACTTTTGTTAACCCGGTTCGCCCCCGGTTCACCAACCATTCGGCTACGTCCGGATTGTATTTTAACCAAAGAAGGAAAATTCAGAATCAGAATCAGATTCAGTAGGAATCGGGTGAATCAGATCAGAAACTCAGGTTTTTCTGTCAGAAGCTTGTTTTGTATTAAAAAAAAAAGAAAAAAATTTTAAAAAAAATTGTCAAATATTTTTTTGTTGACAAATGATTACATAAAATAATCTACTAATACAATAAAGTAAAGACATTACAATTACAAACAGTCTTTTACTGCCAAAAACTATGTCGAACTAGCTAGATCACTAGGTCATCGTTCATATTATAATACAAATGGAGTATTTTTAATTGTGTATTAACTAATGAGAAATTAATAATAAACAAAATTGGTAGAAAAGAAGAAAAATATTAACAAGATTTTTTTTCTAATTAAAAATAGCTGATTATTGTAATTAATTACATGCAGGTCAATCTGTGAGCTCACCCATGATTATTCCGGTCCAACTCGGCCGATCTTTCGTCCTTCTATGATTTTAACTGATGCTCTTAACGTAAAACTAATAAAAAGATAGTATTGTAGTACTGCACCCACTGATTGACAAGTTCTTCTACGTAGTACTGCACCATCTTTTCTATGTGGCACATGTTTGACTAGTGAATGGTAAACTCCTAGCAAAGCAACATATAATTAATATATGTGATGTTTACATACGAAAGAGCGGGATCATTAATTACAAACACTTTGTTAATTAGATTACATGGCTGAGATTGAATTAAGATGTCTACATCTTTGACCTCATCCCATCATCTCCCATTTATTTAATGGCCCACGTATGCTAACTGCTCCCCTTGATAGCTTCTACCAAGGTTTCAAAAAGAGTATGCTAACTGCTAAGATAAAAACTTTAGCCCTTGACCAATTCACATGAGAACATTTCAAAGATAGACTAATTAGCCAACAGCTTCACTTATTTTATTTCCAAATTGTGAGGAACATTTCATGCGCACCCGCTACCATAAATAACCATACAAGCTTTGGACATTGTATAACCAAATAGCAATTTGCAACTTGCCTACACAAATCACAAGCTTGAAAGAAATGGCTTACTGTGCACTTTTTCTCTTCACTCTGCTTGCCTTGGCCTGCTCTCAAGCATTCGCTTCTGACCCTAGCCCACTTCAAGATTTCTGTGTTGCTGACAATAGCTCTAAAGTATTTGTGAACGGTTTAGTTTGCAAGGACCCCGCTGACGTGAAACCTGAAGACTTCTTCTTCTCAGGCCTCGACAAGGCTGGCGACACAAGTAAGAATCTCGTCGGGTCAAACGTCACCCTAGTCAATGTGCAAAGACTCGCCGGACTCAATACGCTGGGAATTTCCATTGCCCGTCTCGACTATGCACCCAACGGCGGTCTCAACCCACCACACACCCACCCCAGAGCAACTGAAGTGCTCACTGTCATTGAGGGCACTCTCTATGTCGGATTTGTGACGTCATTCCCTAACTTCAAGCTCTTCTCCAAGGTGTTGAACAAGGGTGATGTGTTTGTTTTTCCCGAGGGACTCGTCCACTTCCAGTTCAATATTGGAAATGTCCCTGCTGTTGCATTTGCGGGACTGAGTAGCCAAAATCCCGGCTTGATCACTGTCGCAAATGCAGTTTTTGGGTCAAACCCACCCATTTCAGATGATGTGCTATCCAAGGCATTCCAACTAGATAAGAAGACAGTTGACTGGCTCCAGGCTCAGTTCTCCAATAGCAACTAAGCAAATGTGTCACCAACATGATATGTAACAATTTGTTTACAATTCAAATTTAGTGTGTAGTCTTTTATTGTCAGTAATAAAACCCTGCCTTCTAGGCATGTTTGCACTAGTCAGTTAATATAAGTTTCGATAAATCATATATATCTTGTTGAGTTTTTGTATTTCTTGTTGTCTTCATCTTTTTTTATTTTTTTTCCGAGTCTTTAGTTTTGAGAGGCTGGAATACGATGTTGTAAACAAATTTACTTTCTTGTATCAAGAGAGGCTACCCAGAAGTCGAAGGAACTTCCTGGTTGATGCATCAACAATTACATCCTGGAAGAAACTAGCCGGGCATTTGTTGTTGAATGTAATCCAAATCATGAGCCAGGTCAGCAAGGCGCCTATTTTTAGTTACAGTTTTTCCAGAAGTTACGGTTTTAGGTATAGGTCTATTTTTAGTTAAGAACTAGGTGTAAACTGTGCTCTATATTTTAGGCGTATGCAGGGATAGTTACAGCTGTCATGGGCTAAATATGGCAGCTTTGGTTAGTGGGTTCTAAATTAGGATTATGTTATGTGTTAAATACTATGTATCTGGTATCAGTTATGGAATAAGTTGAGTTAGAAAAATCCAGATTCTGTATTTTCTGTTTTTCTATTTTCCGAAACTTCCAACAATTTTGGTATCAGAGCCTAAGGTTAGAGATTAGGGCAGATTCGACCATGGCAGAAAACATGAGCGTTTCGAATCCATCGATTCCGGTGTTCAAGGGAGACAACTACGAGTTCTGGAGCATCAAGATGCGAACTTTGCTCAAGTCGCAAGGTCTATGGGAATTGGTGGAGACAGGAGCACCGACCGCAGATCCCACACCAGCAGAAACAGCAAAGCGAGATGCAAAGGCGTTGTTCTTCATTCAACAAGCCATAGTTGACACAGTGTTCACAAAAATAGCAGCAGCGGCATCGGCAAAGGAGGCCTGGACAACCCTGAAAACTGCATTCCAGGGAAGTTCGAAAGTCCGTGAGATAAAGCTACAAGGCTTGAGAAGAGAGTTTGAGACATTGAACATGAATCAAGGCGAATCTGTTCAAGCATTTCTCACAAGAGTCACATCCACCGTCAACCAAATCAAGAGTTGTGGTGAAGATCTCGCTGAAAAGATCGTGGTTATGAAGGTGCTCCGCAGCCTTACAACAAAATTTGACCATGTAGTGGCAGCAATCGAAGAGTCCAAGGACCTGTCCACATACACTTTCGACGAGTTGATGGGTTCGCTGCAAGTCCATGAAGTACGACTTCTTAGATCTGAAGAGAAGGACGATTCTAAGGCGTTCCTCACTAGAGGCAACTCAAGTAGAGGAAGAGGTCGCAGCGGTAGAGGTCGTGGAAGAGGCACGAGTAGCGGAGACAACCGTCAACAACAACAAACAACAAAGAAGGATATCGAGTGCTACTATTGCCACAAGTTCGGTCATGTCAAGGCAGATTGCTACAAGAAGAAGAGGGAAGATGGACAAGGCAAGCAAGGCGTTGAATGCCACTATTGTCACAGAATCGGCCATGTGTAGGCTGATTGCTTCAAGAAGAAGCGTGAGGAAGAGCAAGCCAATGTTGCAGAGGAGAAAAGCAATGGGAAAGGCACCGAAACCATGCTCTTCATGACGAAAACTGACGAGAAATCAGATGTGAGTCAAGTTTGGTTTCTGGACAACAGATGTTCTAATCACATGTCCGGTTACAAGTATCTCTTCGAAGAATTGGATGAGTCATACAAGAAGCCTGTGAAACTTGGCAACGACAAACAAATACAAGTTGAAGGTATCGGCAAGGTGGCTGTCCAAACTGCAAACAATACGAGGTATCTACACAATGTATACTACATCCCGCAACTTTCACAAAATCTCCTAAGCATCGGGCAAATGATGGACAGCGGGTATGCAATCAAATTCGAAGGCCACACTTGTAAAATTGAGTCATCAACAAAGCATGTGATGGCAACCATTCGGAAGACACAAAATAACTTGTTTCCATTGAAAATAACAGAGGTTGATGATAGTGCACTTGCAATTATGGAACCTAATCAAAGCAGATTATGGCATCTAAGGTACGGGCATTTAAATATCAATGGTTTGAAATTACTAAACCAGAAAAATATGGTGATAGGATTACCAAAGATAGAGGAAGTTGGGTTATGTGAAGGTTGTATACTTGGCAAACAATAAAAATTGCCATTTCCGAAGGATCAATCTCTCTGTGCAACCCGAGCATTTGAAGTGGTGCATACCGATCTGTGTGGGCCCATGGAAACGACTTCAATGGGTGGAAGTAAATATTTCATATTGTTCATTGATGATTTTAGTAGAATGACATGGGTATTCTTCATTACCTATAAGAGCAAAGCATTTAAGATGTTCAAGAAGTTCAAAGCCATGACGGAAACGCAAACCGGCATGAAACTGAAAGCATTAAGATCAGATCGGGGTGGTGAGTATCAATCAACCGAATTCAAGAAATTTTGTGAACAAGAAGGTATCTTGCAGCAACTAACCACACCCTACACCCCCGAGCAAAACGGTGTAGCCGAGCGAAAGAACCGAACCGTTGTTGAGTTGGCAAGAAGCATGCTGAAAAAGATTCCCTATTCAAGTAATGGAGAGAATGTGAATTCCGAGACGGGGCGGCGGGCCCCTTTAGTAATCGTGCCAGAGCAGATTGACAGTATGGATACAAACTCAGAATTTTAGTTACTTTAGGGGATCTGAATTTGTGGTATGTTGTTCAAATTAATTATTTTTTTAAGGTTAACGGTGTTACCGTTAACGTTAACATTTGTATTGATAAAAAAAAAATTGATTGCAAAGATCTATAGTTATATACACCTCCTCTATATTGCAATGGAAGTATTTAAAAAAAATAAAAAAATAAAAAAAATTGGCCATAAATATGAGAAGGTTTATATACAAAGTGAAAAATGAAGCCCTCCCACCGTCAGAGTCAGCAAAAGAAAGAAGCCTATAGGGTATTATCAATTTCATTATTAATTGGTCTATAAGTTTCTACTTTTTATTAATAACATCAACAGCATGTCTACTTGTGTACAAAAGAAAAAAGTCATCCGCTAATGAAAGAACATAATCAAAGTTAGAGGCCTGAAAAGGCCCAAAGCCTGTTATTAGGGGAGGTACATATCAATCAAATCTATCGTAATACGGATAAACAATGGCCTTTTTTTTTTTTAATCCAAAAGCAACCATTTTCAATACGTAATGAAAGAGTATGTCTAAAAAAACAAAACAATTAAATAAGTTGCAAATAGGAGTCTAAATGGGTTGCATTGAGTCCTCATTTTTCTATGTTTTTTATTCAATCCGTAATATATAGTCGGGTTATATACTTTCAATCAATAATTAATAACCGTACTTCAAATTCATAGAATCCTCATTTTCTGCTGGTCTTAGATCTTGCTATTGTAATAGGTTTCACTCACGAAAATATCTATAAGCACAGCGAAATACATCTAATAACAAAAATATTAATAATAACGTACATAAAATTATTAATTAGAATATTAAACTAATAATAATCATGCGATAGCATTCTATAACACAATACATATTTACTAGAAATAAGAAAATTATTTGTTCAATAATACTATAATAAAATAATAAATATACAACTCATTTTATGTAAAGTAAACATAACCATTTTCTACAAACAAACAAACAAAAAAAAGTGGAATTCCACCTGTTTCTTTACGAACCAAAATAGGTCATACAAAAAGTCAGTTATTCTGGACTAGTGGACCAACAACCAACTAAGGTCAGCGACCACAAAACAAAGTGGTATATCAGAATATGTAATCAAACTAACATATGGGACCCCGTCTAAAACCATATGGGAGCTGGCTCTGTCCTGAGAGTCCATACCCGATATCACTATCTGGGTGCCAATCTATGCAGAGGAGAAATATCAAACGGCATAATCAATAAAGATTTAAAATATGGATTATCTAAACGAGACTTACACAAATATGAAGTCAAAGCAATAATTTAATTTTAAAATTAAGCTCGTTCAAAATATAGTTTACTGTTTTTTCAAAAATTACTTTATATATATATTAATTATATTATGCAGTTAATCGAAACACAATATTATTGCTAACAGATTGGACAAGTTCTTCTACGTAGTACTGCACCAACTTTCCTACGTGTCGTACATGATTGACTAGTAAACTCCCAGCAAAGCAACATGTATTTATGATGTTACATACGAGACAACGAGCGGGATCATTAATTGAAAACACTTTGTTAATTGGATTACATGGCTGAGATTGAATTAAGATGTCTACATCTTTGACCCAATCCCATAATCTCCCATTTATTTAATGGCCCACGTATGCTAACTGCTCCCCTTGATAGCTTCTACCAAGGTTTCAAAAAAAGTATGCTAACTGCTAAGATAAAAACTTTAGCCCTTGACCAATTCACAGAGAACATTTCAAACATAGACTGATTAACCAAAAGCTAAGTTCACTTATTTTATTTCCAAATTGTGAGGAACATTTCATGCGCACCCGCTACTATAAATAACCATACAAGCTTTGGACATTGAATAACCAAACAGCAATTTGCAACTTGCCTACACAAATCACAAGCTTGAAAGAAATGGCTTACTGTGCACTTTTTCTCTTCACTTTGCTTGCCTTGGCCTGCTCTCAAGCATTCGCTTCTGACCCTAGCCCACTTCAAGATTTCTGTGTTGCTGACAATAGCTCTAAAGTATTTGTGAACGGTTTAGTTTGCAAGGACCCCGCTGACGTGAAACCAGAAGAGTTCTTCTTCTCAGGCCTCGACAAGGCTGGCGACACAAGTAAGAATCTCGTCGGGTCAAACGTCACCCTAGTCAATGTGCAAAGACTCGCCGGACTCAATACGCTGGGAATTTCCATTGCTCGTCTCGACTATGCACCCAACGGCGGTCTCAACCCACCACACACCCACCCCAGAGCAACTGAAGTGCTCACCGTCATTGAGGGCACTCTCTATGTCGGATTTGTGACGTCATTCCCTAACTTCAAGCTCTTCTCCAAGGTGTTGAACAAGGGCGATGTGTTCGTTTTTCCGGAGGGACTCATCCACTTCCAGTTCAACATTGGAAATGTCCCTGCTGTTGCATTTGCGGGTCTGAGTAGCCAAAATCCCGGCTTGATCACTGTTGCAAATGCAGTTTTTGGGTCAAACCCACCTATTTCAGATGATGTGCTATCCAAGGCATTCCAACTAGATAAGAAGACAGTTGACTGGCTCCAGGCTCAGTTCTCCAATAGCAACTAATCAAATGTGTGACCAACATGATACGTAACAATTTGTTTACAATTCAAATTTAGTGTGTAATCTTTTATTGTCAGTAATAAAACCCTGCCTTCTAGGCGTGTTTGCACTAGTCAATACAATAAGTTTCGATAAATCATATATATCTTATAACTAATATTTATCGTCTTTGCCTCTAGAGTGAGGCGACTTGCTCGAGAGGTAAACCTTCAAAATAAATGAAGTCTTTCCAAGCTCCAGCACATCTGATCACCTTCGTTGTGAAGGTGGAGTGAGAAGTCTATGATTACTGAGTGTACTACTGTCATCATTGTGAATACTGGGTCTAGTGAGACGTAGAAAATTGGTACACCATCGTCAGTGTCAATCAGTACCAGTAAGGTACCAATCTTTATGTTGTCATGCCATCATTCTTTGGTTAGAATTTCATGGTTATTTACTCAAGCTCGAAATATTCAGTTTTCCCAATTCACCACCCGTCCGGAGACTCCTGCATCTTTCTCCACTCTTAGCAAAGGGAAAGATGAAATGTATGAGAGGAAACCCTCTTCTCTCTCTTGTGAGATTTGTGAAGCCAGAAAATTTGGGGCTCGACCAAGATGAACTCTCTGGACTACTATTAATGAAAAAATAAATTCAAGAATTAAATTTTTTCCAGTACTAATAACATATTATTTTAAAGAAATGGAACATTCCAACATAAAATCACTAAATTTAATTTATGATAACAACTTTGTTTTATAAATGAATATGTCGTAGTAATTAAAAAAAATTACATGAGTAATTAGTAAGAAAATTTTATGGTATATAAATAACAGAAGAATTAATCAATTTCAAACTAAGTAGGAAGAGAAAACATATATAAAAAATACTGAATATATGTCCAAGCACAAATAACTAAAATACATGATTTATGAAACTTATTATCACACACTATCACGGGAAAAAAAAACAATCAATGTGGAAAATAAATAATCACTTGAATAAACGGGAATCAATGGGAATAAACAGGAATAAACGGACGATTAAACGGTAAAACGGCCGATTATTTGGAAAAAACCGCCAATTAATCGTTTTCATCTGCAAATAGTCATCCGTTAAGTGTATCTGTAACAGTTTGACAGCCGTTAACGATTAAACGGCCGATTAAATTAATCGGCATTAAGGCCGTTTTTTACAACACTGGTTTCTACTTTTTATTAATATCATCAATAGCATGTCTACTTGTGTACAAAAGAAAAAAGTTATCAGCCGTACAAAAGAACATAATCAAATTGTTACAGGCCTAAAAAGGCCCAAAGCCTATTGTTAGGGCCGAGGAGGTACATATTAATCAAATATATGTTAATACGGATAAACAATGACTATTTTTTTTATCCAAAAGCAACTATTTTCAATTCGTAATGAAAAAGTATGTCTAAAAAGGCAAAACAATAAAATAAGTTGCAAATAGGGGTCTAAATGCATGGGTTGCATTGAATCCTCATTTTCCTATTTTTTGATTCAATCCGTAATATTCGGGTTATATATATACTTTCAACCAATAATTAATAACCGTACTTCAAATTCATAGAATCCTCATTTTCAGGTGGTCAGATCTCGCTATTTTAATAGGTTTCAATGACAAAAATATTTATAAGTACACAGCTAATTACATCTAATAACAAAAATATTAATAGTAACGTACATAAAATTATTAATTAGAATATTAAAGTAATCATATTCATGCAACAATATTCTATACAATCCAACACAATATATATTTACTAGAAATAAGAACAATATTCATTGAATAATACAGTAATAAGATAATAAATAAACAACTCATTTTAAGTAAAGTAGACATAAACATACTTCAATGATGGATAAGCATAAATCGATTTTAAAATTAAGCTCATTCAAAATATAGTTTACTGTTCTTTCAAAAATTAGGAGGTGTCTATATATATACATTTTAATTATATTATGCAGTTGATCGGATCGGATTTCAATCGATGTGCTTAATGGCGAACTAATCAAAAGATATATAGTATTGCTGCTAACAGATTGACAAGTTCTTCTACGTAGTACTGCACCAACTTTTCTACGTGGCACATGTTTGACTAGTAAATGGTAAACTCCCAGCAAAGCAACATATATATATACATATATATATTTATGATGTTACATACGAGACAACGAGCGGGATCATTAATTACAAACACTTTGTTAATTGGATTACATGGCTGAGATTGAATTAATATGTCTACATCTTTGACCCCATCCTATCATCTCTCATTCACTTAATGGCCCACGTATGCTAACTGCTCCCCTTGATAGCTTCAACCAAGGTTTGAAAAAGAGTATGCTAACTGCTAAGATAAAAACTTTAGCCCTTGACCAATTCACAGAGAACATTTCAAAGATAGACTGATTAACCAAAAGCTTCACTTATTTTATTTCCAAATTGTGAGGAACATTTCATGCGCACCCGCTACTATAAATAACCATACAATTAAGCTTTGGACATTAATTGTATAACCAAATAGCAATTTGCAACTTGCCTACACAAATCACAAGCTTGAAAGAAATGGCTTACTGTACACTTTTTCTCTTCACTGTGCTTGCCTTGGCCTGCTCTCAAGCATTCGCTTCTGACCCTAGCCCACTTCAAGATTTCTGTGTTGCTGACAATAGCTCTAAAGTATTTGTGAACGGTTTAGTTTGCAAGGACCCAGCTGACGTGAAACCAGAAGACTTCTTCTTCTCAGGCCTCGACAAGGCTGGCGACACAAGTAAGAATCTCGTCGGGTCAAACGTCACCCTAGTCAATGTGCAAAGACTTGCCGGACTCAATACACTGGGAATTTCCATTGCTCGTCTCGACTATGCACCCAACGGCGGTCTCAACCCACCACACACCCACCCCAGAGCAACTGAAGTGCTCACCGTCATTGAGGGCACCCTGTATGTCGGATTCGTGACGTCATTCCCTAACTTCAAGCTCTACTCCAAGGTGTTGCACAAGGGCGATGTGTTTGTTTTTCCCGAGGGACTCATCCACTTCCAGTTCAACATTGGAAATGTCCCTGCCGTTGCATTTGCGGGTCTGAGTAGCCAAAATCCCGGCTTGATCACTGTTGCAAATGCAGTTTTCGGGTCAAACCCACCTATTTCAGATGATGTGCTATCGAAGGCATTCCAACTTGACAAGAAAACCGTTGACTGGCTCCAGGCTCAGTTCTCCGATAACAACTAATCAAATGTGTCCCGAACATGATACGTAACAATTTGTTTACAATTCAAATTTAGTGTGTAATCTTTTATTGTCACTAATAAAACCCTGCCTTCTAGGCATGTTTGCACTAGTCAGTTAATACAAGTTTCGATAAATCATCTATATCTTATAACTAATATTTATTGTCGTTGCCTCTAGAGTGAGGCGACTTGCTCGAGAGGTAAACCTTCAAAATAAATGAAGTATTTCCAAGCTCCAGCACATCTGATCACCTTCTTTGTGAAGGTCGAGTGAGAAGTCTATGATTACCGAGTGTACTACCGTCATCATTGTGAATACTGGGTCTAGTGAGACGTAGAAAATTGGTACACCATCGGCGGTGTCAATCAGTACAAGTAAGGTACCAATCTTTATGTTGTCATGCCATCATTCTTTGGTTAGAATTTCATGGTTATTTACTCAAGCTCGAAAAATTCAGTTTCCCCAATTCACCACCCGTCTGGAGACTCCTGCATCTTTTTTTCCACTCTTAGCAAAGGGAAAGATGAAACGTATGAGAGGAAACCCTCTTCTCCCTCTTGTGAGATTTGTGAAGCCAGAAAATATGGGGCTCAACCAAGATGAACTCTCTGGTCTACTATTAATGAAAAAATAAATTCAAGAATTAAACTTTTGGCAGTACTAATAACATATTATTTTAAAGAAATGAAACATTCCAACATAAAATCACTAAATTTAATTTATGAAAACAACTTTGTTTTATAAATGAATATGTCGTACTAATTAAAACTAAGCAGGAGTAATTAGTAAGAAAATTTTATGGTATATAAATAACAAAAGAATTAATCAATTTCAAACTAAGTAGGAAGAGAAAACATATATAAAAAATATTGAATATATGTCCAAGCACAAATAACTAAAATACATGATTTATAAAACTTATTATCAAACACTACCACAGAAAAAAAAAATGAATGCGGAAAATAAATAATCACTAGAATAAACGGGAATCAATGGAAATAAACAGAAATAAACGGCCGATTATTTGGAAAAAAAAACTGCCGATTAATCGTTTTTATCTGCAAGCAGTCATCCGTTAAGTGTATCCGTAACAGTTTGACCACCGTTAACGATTAAACGGCCGATTAAATTAATCGCCATTAAGGCCGTTTTTTACAACACTGGTTTCTACTTCTTATTAATAACATGAATAGCACGTCTACTTGTGTACAAAAGAAAAAAGTTATCCGCTAATGAAAGAACATAATCAAATTGTTAGAGGCCTTTTTAGGCCCAAAGCCGATTATTAGGGCCGGGGAGCTACATATTAACATAATATATGTTAATACGGATAAACAATGGCTATTTTATTTACCCAAAAGCAACTATTTTCAATTCGTAATGAAAAAGTATGTCTAAAAAAGCAAAACAATAAAATAAGTTGCAAATAGGGGTCTGAATGGGTTGCATTGAATCCTCATTTTTCTATTTTTTGATTCAACCCGTAATGGTCGAAAGAACTAATTAATTTCGTAATATCCCTTCCACAACATACTGTAAAAAGGTGTGCATCAAATATGTTGACATTGTCGTAAATTAAAATTTCAGCACACTACTCCGGTCAAAGATTTTGCATCACAGCACATGACATATCGTGTGCTCTGATGCAAAATCAGAAAATGTAATCTCCTGTGTCGGTTCCAACAATACTACTAATTTTGAAATAGTAGAGATGTTTAAAATTGAACAATGTAATCTCCTAATTGCTTAAATGAAAAATAAATCCCAGTAGAGTTATTTGATGCCCGCCATCGTGAAGAGAACTGTGGAAGCTCAGACAAGGTGTGCCTCTTAGGAGCGAAAGAATATTGGAAAGAAGTGATCTATCTTTGACGGGGATGAGAGTACTAGAATTTAGAAAGGGATCGAGAGAACGGTGGTGCTACCAGGTGAGGCTTCCTCTCTAACAGGGAAGATTAGAGTAGAGTGGGAATGTGGGATCGAGATCAAGAGAAATGGGATGCAGCGAGTTATTTGATTGATCAAAGAAAGTGCGAGTAAATAATGAACGCGGGCAACTTCTAATATGGGCCTACTAAGGCCCAAAAATTAGGTTATAAATCCATCGAAATTGTAAGGCCCAAAAAAATAAAAAATAACAAGAAAAAAAAACAAGAGACTAAATTATATCGTGTCGTTTAAATTGGGCTGGCAACAAGCCAGCTCGGTCCAAGCTAGGCCAAGCTCATGGTTTGCTCGTTTTGACAACGAGCAACCTGAGCCTGCCCGTGAAAGCTTGTGGGCCTAAAGTCCAAATGTATTAGATAATGTATTATAAAGTTAACTACCATAGATTAAGTTTGTAAAGAAATTCATGCTACCAAATCCACACATTCATGCAAGCATAGTTCACAAAATAAATTCATGCATACCAATTTCACACAGATTCATACAAATTCACAAATTCATACCTTCATCGAGTTGGCTCGCCAATTTGCGAACGAGCTAGGCCCCAGCTCAAACTCGTCAGTTCCTTTATTTCCATAGAGCCCAGGTGCTTGCCGCCCATGCTGTGAAGTCTATCTTGTTTAGCTAGCCCATTGCGTCCCTTTTGCCATATGTTAAGCAAAGAGTGGTCCCTAAGAGCAGTGGAAGGTTCAATTCCCCTTTTAGAACCGTTCGAAAATTATTGGCATAACTGCGCTAACAAAATAGATGTTGATGTGTTTCTTTCTGACTGATGTTGCAAAAACAGCTTCCTCCATCCACTATACATCCCCTTTTGGGATTTTATTTCAAAACAAGAGCCACATGAATATCCTGATTTTCATTGGAACCCTCAATTTCCATATGGTTTAGTTATATGCTGAGTAGTATACACCTCCGTTATGGATGAATTTGTTTGTTGAGGAGCACGAGTAGGTTCCATTTGCCATCCAATTCCAAGTTACCATGTTATTCGTCGGGTCTTTCCAACAAGAGGTTTTGAATATCGAAGTTAATGACGAGATAGCTTTTACAAAGAAAGAAGCCTACAGGGTATTATCAATTTCATTAATTGGTGTATTAAGTTTCTACTTTTTATTAATAACATCAATAGCATGTCTACTTGTGTACAAAAGAAAAAAGTTATCCGCTAATGAAAGAACATAATCAAAGTTACAGGCCTGAATAGGCCCAAAGCCTATTATTAAGGGAGGTACATATTAATCAATGGTTCAGGGAACTTAAAAAGAAGGAATTCAAATGGTCTTATGTACCAGTTGATCACCATGGTGCTTAATAAGGTAGTAGTCAATGGGCCAAAATGGGCTAATATTCTAAAAATCGATCATTACAATTTGAAAATCAAGAATTAGTACTGTGGTTGATCGCACACAACAGTACAACTCTGATTAATTGGCCTGCTTTTCCCATTCTCTTTAATATCAAGGTTTAAACCATCAGTTTGTTTCAAATGTGACCTGCCAGGTCAAGGTGATTTTGGTTTTTCAACTGTTTTTGGCTTAAAGAGGAAGAAACACGAAACAGTAGGAGATTCATCAGGATTGTAAGAGAGGCCTTTCTTAAGAGGCACTTTACATGGAAGCACGAATGTGAATGTGGACCCCACATTCTCTCTGCTATTCACTGTAATAGTCCCCTCCATTAGTTCCACCTGTTTGTTAATTTTCCATACTATTAGAATTTAGAATTCAGATTGTCATTTGGGAATAATTCAACCCGAAAAAATTTATATTACATTCTTTCCGTGTCAAATTCGACAACAACAGTAAGCTATTATTGCAAATTGTATTATCTACTTATTTATTCTTTTTTCTTATTTTTATTTTTGTGGGGGTGGATGTTCGATATATTAAATTGGTTAACAAAAATTGATTGGTTGCTTACTAATTGTTTGCAAATGGCAAGTCCCAGTCCCGTACCACCAAATTTCCGTGCATGATTGGCACTTGCTTGCATGTATCGTTTAAACAGAGTTGGGATGTCATGTTCTGTGCATATGCATAAACACAATTCTCAGTCATTTTATCTTAAGAGAGGAAAAGTATATAATAAAAGAGGGGTAAATCCAAACCTGGAATTCCAATTCCAGTGTCATACACTTCGTATTGCAACCACACAATTTCTTTTCCGACTTTGGAAGAACAGGATGTCTCAGCACAACTTGACTGCATTACTGTTACATTTGCAGTGTATGTATGATGAGAGTTTGGTTTAGGCACCACTCGAAGATTTATACCAACTTTGCCTTTATGTGTGAACTTGACTGCATTACTGAAAGGTAAAAGAATTAATAGACTTAGCACTCACCATTATACTTGGATGTTAATGGCTTGCATAAGATAAGAGTCAATGTTATAGCAAATAAGGCAATGGTTTGCAAAAAGACCACAAAGAACAAAATCCTTACCTAACCAACTTGGTCAGTATTTGCCGGATTCTAAGCACTTCCCCCATCACCTGAAAATTGAAATTGTATGTAATCAAATGTTAACAATAGAATGAATAGAGGTGATGATATGCCTTCTTTGTTTTTTATAGCTTATTATCATGAATACCTCAAGGGGGGTATCTTCAGATACATGGCCTTCTAATATTAAATCATTTCTTAAAGATGCAGCAGCAGTTTCGAGCACATACCTCACCACCTCTCTCGGCCTAAATTTTGTCTCCTCTAATTGCATCACCCCTAGAACAACTTATAATTTATTAAAAACAGAAAGAATAATATACTCAGGACTTGATAGACAGTTAAAGGGAACTCAAAGTAGGGGTGCAAACGGGTCAGAATTTTGCAGATTCGGATAGTCAGATAAGAATAGTTTCCAGATACGGATACGGTAATAAGTTATCCGGAGGCAGATACAAATATGGTATCAATTTTGGAAGCAGATACGGATTTGGATACTTATAATTATCCACCGTATTTTTTCATGTTTCGGATATCCATGTACCGCTCGGCAGAAATTTATTGCGCTACCCGCAGCCTGCTACTAATGCAGATTTTAGTTAAAACTAAACTACCTCCAATTAGTGCTAGTTGATCCCATACAATTTACATCCATTTGTAACATTTCTAGAATTTAATTTGACTAAAATTATGGCCAACTTGAGTTCATTGGAATGAAGCAGGGCCAACTAGAGTCTAACATAGACAAAGTCCGGTACCATACCTGCTTAAAAAGGTAAAGCAAGGTTATAACTTCTAGCAATGAAAAAATTGTACCTGATTCAACCTTGGAAAGATCAAGTATATCATTGATTAGTTGCAGAACTAGGTCGCCTGATGAAATCATAACATCAAGCAATTGACGTTGCTCCATATCGACATTTGTATTTGCAACTATTTTAGCCATGCCCACAACTCCTGTAAGTGGAGATCTTATTTCATGCAACATCTGCTTAGCCCGCATTATTTCCTCTATATTATTTTAGAATTGTAAAGACATGAACTTAGTAACTGAGTATAGCTCAGTATATTAGTAAATTCATCAATTGTATCCTAATCAACCCTTCATTGTGGACTCAATCCTAATTTTACTCAAATTTACCCAATTAACCCTCAACTCTCCAATAAAAAATCCAATTTAGTCTCGTATTTTTCCCAAATCAAGAGGACCTGGCACAAACATCTACTAGCGAGAGAATATAATCAAAGTTAGAGGCCTGAAAAGGCCCAAAGCCTATTATTAGGGGAGGTACATATTAATCAAATATATGTTAATACGGATAAACAATGGCTATTTCATTTTAATCCAAAAGCAACCATTTTCATTACGTAATGAGAGAGTATGTCTAAAAAAATAACACAATAAATTGCAAATAGGGGTGTAAATTATGGGTTTGCATTGAATCCTCATTTTTCTATGTTTTTGATTCAATCCGTAATAGTCGGGTTATATATACTTTCAATCAATAATTAATAACCGTACTTCCAATTCATAGAATCCTCATTTTCAGGTGCTCCGATCTTTCTATTTTAATAGGTTTCATTGACAAAAATATTTGTAAGTACAGCTAATTAATTACATCTAATTAATAACAAAAATATTAATAACAACGTACATAAAATTATTAAGAGGAGGGTTCAAATGCCTCCATTTTTTGTGCTTTCATCATGCCTCCATTTTTAAAAACTTTAATAACTCAAAATTAAATCTTCAAATTCAAAATAAAACCGTTGGATATGATCTATATCATTTTATCTATGCACATGTAAAAAATTATGGCATTTCAACTTTGTTTTGATTGTCATCTTGAGCTTGTAAAAATGTATACAAATATGAATAATTTCTAGACGTTGATTTTTCAACTTATTGATTCATATAAAAGAAAAATCAAAATGTGATGAGTTTTTATGGACACATAGAGAAAATAACATAGATTACATCTAACGGTTTTATTTTGACGTTTGAGTTTTAAATTTTGAGTTATTTAAGTTTTTCAAAATGGAGGCATGATGGAGGCACAAAAAATGGAGGCATTTGAACCCTCCTCAATTATTAATTAGAATATTAAAGTAATAATATTCATGCAACAATATTCTATACAATACAATACAATATATATTATTACTAGAAATAAGAAAATTGTTCATTCAATAATAGTATAATAAAAGAGAAATGTTCCTGTACCCCGAGCCACCAAACCCGAGCCCGTCCCCAAACTGGTTTAACTGTGTTTAACTGTCCGCTAATAACGGTAATTTATTAATTTTTCATTAATTAACGAATTGTTGTTTTAACGCATTGCAGTTTTACATTGATTGCTTTAAATGTTAGCTTTGCATGCTTTTGTCTTGCAATTTAATTTCGTGGACAGTCTGTTAGAAACAGTTGTAATCACTAATCCCCAAATTAGTCCCCTAGATTGTTAACGGTCCTCTATTCATTAATTAACTACTTGAATGTACTTTAAAGTACTTTAAAGTACAATTTAAACCCAGTTAGCTCGGGGATGCTATGGGGGATTGGTTCTAATTTTAATTATGCAAATTAACAGCTTTTTATATTTAATAACTAAAAATACAGTCTCCATTTTGAACAAGTAATCCATTAAATAAAGATTTTTCAATGTTTGTAAACACAGGTTTATATGCTTTATAATATATTTGAAGAATAAGTTTTAAAATGTGTTTGTAAACACAGGTTTATATATTTGTAATACATATTTTTTAATTTTTGTAAACACTGGTTTATATGCTTTAAAATGTTGTTTTCTTGCCAGTATATATTGGTTTACTTGCACAGGTTTATATGCTTTAAAATGTTGTTTTCTTGCCAGTATATATTGGTTTACTTGCACAGGTTTATATGCTTTACACACAGGTTTATATGCTTTAAAATGTTGTTTTCTTGCCAATATATATTGGTTTACTTGCACAGGTTTATATGCTTTACACACATGTTTATATGTTTTATACACATGTTTATATTGTTTTGTAAACAATTGTTGTTTCGAAGTAGTAGTTTCATTGTTATTTAATAGATTTTTACATGCTTAGAAATTGGCATTATTGGAACAAGTTCTAAATTTATGATTGTTTCGAAGTAGTAATTTTATTGTTATTTAATAGAAGTTTGCATGCTTAGAAATTGTAATTGTTGGAGTTTTGACTAACATAAAATAATTGATGAGGCTGCTAATAATTGTTGTTTCGAACCAGTAGTTTCATTGTTATTTAATAAAGCTTTGCTTGCTTAGAACTAGTAGTTTTGACTAACATAAAATTCAGAGCTGTAAACATTTTGGTGGGGGACGCGCTCGGATATTGCTACAAATTTAGAGCTTTAAATTTTATGCTCGGGGATGAATTCGGAGATTCGTTTTTATTTTAAAAAATAAAAAATTAACTCATTTATAATGAAAGTTAAACACTTGAACGCAGTTGTTTAAACGCTCTCCTTTATATGTTTAAATTATCCGATTGTTTCGCTGCATTTGGTGGTGCCTTTGTTAATTTTTTTAACAAAGCATTTTTCTCTTCATGCAGCAAAATTATGTATAATAAAGAAAGATTGATACTATTATTGTGTTGTATAAAGTAAAACCTGATCTTTTTATCGCCGACATTCTAAAAGGTTGGGGGACGCGTGCGGGTACTTTGTTTGGGGTACAATTATCAGCTTCCATAATAAAATAATAAACAAACAACTCATTTTAAGTAAAGTAAACATAAACATATTTCAATGATGGATAAGCATAATTCAATTTCAAAATTAAGCTCATTCAAATTATAGTTTACTGTTCTTTCAAAAAAATTGTGGTATATATGCATTTTGATTATATTATGCAGTTAATTGGGTCGGATTTTAACTGATGTGCTTAATGGGGAACTAATCAAAAGATAGAATTGTTGCTAACAGGTTGACAAGTTCTTCTACGCAGTACTGCACCAACTGTTCTACGTCGCACATGTTTGACTAGTAAATGATAAAATCCTAGCAAAGCAACATATAATTAAAATATGTGATGTTTACATACGAAAGAGGATCCTCAATTGAAAACACTTTGTTAATTAGATTACATAGCTGATATTGAATTAAGCTGTCTACATCTTTGACCTCATCCCATCATCTCCCAATAATTTAATTAATGGCCCAAGTATGCTAACTGCTAAGATAAAATCTTTAGCCCTTGACCAATTCACATGAGAACATTTCAAAGATAGACTAATTAGCCAACAGCTTCACTTATTTTATTTCCAAATTGTGAGGAACATTTCATGCGCACCCGCTACTATAAATAACCATACAAGCTTTGGACATTGTATAACCAAATAGCAATTTGCAACTTGCTTACACAAATCACAAGCTTGAAAGAAATGGCTTACGGTGCACTTTTTCTCTTCACTTTGCTTGCCTTGGCCTGCTCTCAAGCATTCGCTTCTGACCCTAGCCCACTTCAAGATTTCTGTGTTGCTGACAATAGCTCTAAAGTGTTTGTGAACGGTTTAGTTTGCAAGGACCCCACTGACGTGAAACCAGAAGACTTCTTCTTCTCGGGCCTCGACAAGGCTGGCGACACAAGTAAGAATCTCGTCGGGTCAAACGTCACCCTAGTCAATGTGCAGAGACTTGCCGGACTCAATACACTGGGAATTTCCATTGCTCGTCTCGACTATGCACCCAACGGCGGTCTCAACCCACCACACACCCACCCCAGAGCAACTGAAGTGCTCACCGTCATTGAGGGCACCCTGTATGTCGGATTTGTGACGTCATTCCCTAACTTCAAGCTCTTCTCCAAGGTGTTGAACAAGGGCGATGTGTTCGTTTTTCCGGAGGGACTCATCCACTTCCAGTTCAACATTGGAAATGTCCCTGCTGTTGCATTTGCGGGTCTGAGTAGCCAAAATCCCGGATTGATCACTGTCGCAAATGCAGTTTTCGGGTCAAACCCACCTATTTCAGATGATGTGCTATCCAAGGCATTCCAACTTGATAAGAAGACAGTTGACTGGCTCCAGGCTCAGTTCTCCAATAGCAACTAATCAAATGTGTCCCGAACATGATATGTAACAATTTGTTTACAATTCAAATTTAGTGTGTAATCTTTTATTGTCACTAATAAAACCCTGCCTTCTAGGCATGTTTGCACTAGTCAGTTAATACAAGTTTCGATAAATCATCTATATCTTATAACTAATATTTATCGTCGTTGCCTCTAGAGTGAGGCGACTTGCTCGAGAGGTAAACCTTCAAAATAAATGAAGTATTTCCAAGCTCCAGCACGTCTGATCACCTTCTTTGTGAAGGTGGAGTGAGAAGTCTATGATTACCGAGTGTACTACCGTCATCATTGTGAATACTGGGTCTAGTGAGACGTAGAAAATTGGTACACCATCAGCGGTGTCAATCAGTACCAGTAAGGTACCAATCTTTATGTTGTCATGCCATCATTCTTTGGTTAGAATTTCATGGTTATTTACTCAAGCTCGAAAAATTCAGTTTCCCCAATTCACCACCCGTCTGGAGACTCCTGCATCTTTTTTTCCACTCTTAGCAAAGGGAAAGATGAAACGTATGAGAGGAAACCCTCTTCTCCCTCTTGTGAGATTTGTGAAGCCAGAAAATATGGGGCTCAACCAAGATGAACTCTCTGGTCTACTATTAATGAAAAAATAAATTCAAGAATTAAACTTTTGCCAGTACTAATAACCTATTATTTTAAAGAAATGAAACATTCCAACATAAAATCACTAAATTTAATTTATGAAAACAACTTTGTTTTATAAATGAATATGTCGTACTAATTAAAACTAAGCAGGAGTAATTAGTAAGAAAATTTTATGGTATATAAATAACAAAAGAATTAATCAATTTCAAACTAAGTAGGAAGAGAAAACATATATAAAAAATATTGAATATATGTCCAAGCACAAATAACTAAAATACATGATTTATAAAACTTATTATCAAACACTATCACAGAAAAAAAAAATGAATGCGGAAAATAAATAATCACTAGAATAAACGGGAATCAATGGAAATAAACAGGAATAAACGGCCGATTATTTGAAAAAAAAAACCGCCGATTAATCGTTTTTATCTGCAAGCAGTCATCCGTTAAGTGTATCCGTAACAGTTTGACCACCATTAACGATTAAACGGCCGATTAAATTAATCGCCATTATGGCCGTTTTTTACAACACTGGTTTCTACTTCTTATTAATAACATAAATAGCACGTCTACTTGTGTACAGAAGAAAAAAGTTATCCGCTAATGAAAGAACATAATCAAATTGTTAGAGGCATTTTTAGGCCCAAAGCCGATTAGTAGGGCCGGGGAGCTACATATTAACATAATATATGTTAATACGGATAAACAATGGCTATTTTATTTATCCAAAAGCAACTATTTTCAATTCGTAATGAAAAAGTATGTCTAAAAAAGCAAAACAATAAAATAAGTTGCAAATAGGGGTCTGAATGGGTTGCATTGAATCCTCATTTTTCTATTTTTTGATTCAACCCGTAATGGTCGAAAGAACTAATTAATTTCGTAATATCCCTTCCACAACATACTGTAAAAAGGTGTGCATCAAATATGTTGACATTGTCGTAAATTAAAATTTCAGAACACTACTCCGGTCAAAGATTTTGCATCACAGCACATGACATATCGTGTGCTCTGATGCAAAATCAGAAAATGTAATCTCCTGTGTCGGTTCCAACAATACTACTAATTTTGAAATAGTAGAGATGTTTAAAATTGAACAATGTAATCTCCTAATTGCTTAAATGAAAAATAAATCCCAGTAGAGTTATTTGATGCCCGCGATCGTGAAGAGAACTGTGCAAGCTCAGACAAGGTGTGCCTCTTAGGAGCGAAAGAATATTGGAAAGAAGTCTCTCTTTGACGGGGATGAGAGTACTATAATTTAGAAAGGGATGGAGAGAACGGTGGTGCTACCAGGTGAGGCTTCCTCTCTAACAGGGAAGATTAGAGTAGAGTGGGAATGTGCATGGGATCGAGATCAAGAGAAATGGGATGCAGCAAGTTATTTGATTGATAAAAGAAAGTGAGAGTAAATAATGAACACGGGCAGCTTCTAATATGGGCCTACTAAGGCCCAAAAATTAGGTTATAAATCCATCGAAATTGTAAGGCCCAAAAAAGGAGCCACATGAATATTCTTGTTTAGCTAGCCCATTGCGTCCCTTTTGCAAAGAGTGGTCCCTGAGAGCGATGGAAGGTTCAATTCCTCTTTTAGAGCCATCCAAAAACTGTTGGCATAACTACGCTACCAAAATAGATGTTGATGTGTTTCTTTCTGATTGTTGTTGCAAAAGCAACATCCTCCATCGACTATACATCCCCTTTTGGTCAACACTTCTTGCGTTAGGATTTTATTTCGAAAAAGGAGCCACATGAATATCCTGATTTTCATTGGAACCCTCAGTTTCCATATGGTTTAGTTGTATGCTGAGTAGTATACACCTCCGCTATGGATGAATTTGTATGCTGAGGAGCACGAGTAGGTTCCATTTGTTGAAAATAAATTCATGCACACCATATTTACACAAATTTATTCAAATTCATACCTCGAACGAGCTGGCTCGCCAACTCCCGAAAGAGCTGGGCCCCAACTCAAACTTGTTAATTTTACACCGATCAAGTGGCGAGCTAATTTGTCAATAGCTCGGACCACTAACTAACGAATCGTTAACTAACAAGTCAGATGCGAGTCACCATCGATCCATGAGCAACTATTTTTTTTTCCACCCCTACGTTTAAATCCGTAAAACTAAACAAAACAAATATTGAAAATTATGATATGACTTAAGACATTGCTCCAAACATGGTAAGTTCAAACATTGAAAATATAACAAAATGGAATGAGAAATAAATAAGGGGGTACAGAAGGACACATAACGTGTTAATTTTGAATAAATTGGTTTTTTTTTTTTTTTTTTTTTTTTTAAATATTGCCTGCTTGTAACTGTCAAATTTACAAAATGTAAATTTGTTTATAGCAGTATATCACATACAGCTTGTCAAAACTAAGAACAACAGTAGAAGAAAAATAAAAGATCGTAATTGTAACCGATTTTTCTCTCCTTAAAGTGCATCCACAATGATGTCGATTTATTCCCGTATCTTCGTTGCTAGCAACCATTGGGGTATTATTTTATTCATGAAAATGTACTTGTTTTGTTGTTCCCTAATTACCCATAATACCCCCATAAATCTTGTAGTCCCAACTGTTTCTTCTCCCGCATACCTGAACAGTTGGAGCATGATCTTTCCCACGTCATTTCTGTTGTGTCTGCTCTCTCTTGTAAAATAAGCGTAAACATACTATAATGATGGATACGCAAAACTCAATTTTAAAATTACGTTGATTCAAAATATAGTTTACTGTTCTTTCAAAAATTATCAGGGGGGTGTGTGTACTTCAAAAATTATCGTGCCCGTGCGTTGCAACGGGACATATTATAAAATTGAATAGAATATGAAGAGACATTTTTAAAAAAAATTTAAAAATTTAAATGAAAATAAAAGACAAATAAAAAAAATACAAATAATAAATAACAATAAAAGAAACAACAAGAAATGAAAAAAAGGATCAAATATAACATAAAAAAAAAAATCTTGAAGTATCATTGCAATTTTCTCCACAAGCAAGACAAGTCATTAAAAGATTTTGAGGAGAAATGATCTGGACAAATTGAAAAAAAATATGATTAAATAATTCAAATAAGGATTTTCTCTACATATATATTCTCAATTGAAATTATTTTAACAATGAAAATTTTTCTACATATCATTTCTCTAAACGAAAGTTCTAGATATTTTTCATTTTGTCTGCAGATTAAAAATATATAATTATTCATATCAGCACAAGATCTGCTATTCATCTATTCACAAAGATATAGTAGCCCTAAACAAAGTCTGAAAAATATATGATTGTTTCAATTTTCATTATCAAAACTATAAAATAGATGTATTCAATCAAAAGAATGTAGATTATGTGATTAGACGGCTAATATTTTCAATTCAAAAATTAATCATTCAATCTCAGCTATTGACGGATCAGAACAACTACATACATAATATAAGAATGAAGATAAGTAAAATTAAATTAATTACTATACGATTCTTATGTATTAATAAATAATTACTTGCTATTTCTGCATCTCTCTGGTGATGACCATATGAGTCACTTAATTTCTAGACATTTTTTTCCTCGAAAGAAAAAAGGTCAAACAAAATCTCTACCAAACCACCCATAAAAGATTCATTGCCATTCCCCCCGATTCTGATTCAGTAGCCTTTTTTTTTAATTTTATATATAATTTATTTTCTTTCTCCTTTAAACATCTTTGGGATTCTCTGCATGATATTTTTGGTGATTAAATTTCATAACTGTATTCACTTTGCATTAAATAATAGGATCATGATGATAAATATTGTATATACATAATACATTGCAATTTAATACAACATAAAGAGAATGTGAAGTTGTTAACTGAGATTTTTTGCATAATACCCGCTGACACTTTCCATATTTTTCAGTTCATATGATATAAATTATGAAAAATTTCAATTATTAACTTCCTCATTATTATCATATTCACATCTTCATGCATAATTTATAATTTACATTTATAATAGCGCTTCATGTGAAAGTTTGTTTATATGTTCGAAGCTCAATTAGTGAATCAAATTAAATATCTTCAATTGAGAGACTCGATTCCAATTTTTATCTAAATTATTTGAACAAAGAATACTTAATTTCTCTAAACATGTTATCTCTCTCACATAATATAATTTATGGCGGATTTAAGGAAACAAGGAGGGTATGCACCCCCAATAAGGAAATAATTTAATTGGAATAATATAAGATAGCTGTAAGGAGAAATAAGGAAACGAATTGCTCAGGATTTATTATATTTTAATGTGATAAACCATGTAACAGTTTGTGTAGCAAGCATGTTTTTAATTAAATGTAAACTTCTACACATAAAATAGATGTATATAATCAAAAGAAGACAGATTAAGTGATTGGAGGGTTGATATTCAATTTGAAAATTCATCTTTCCATCTCAGCCGTTAGCGGATCAGGACAACTATGTGCATAATATAAGAATGGAGATGCAATCGGATTTAGTGCTATCAATAGTAACGGTAGCCAAGGAAACCAAAAGTTGTTGCCATTGTAGTCTATACAAAAGATTTCCATACATTCGCCACTTTTGTTAACCCGGTTCACACGTCATTCGGCTACATCCGGGTTGGATTTTAACCAAAGAAGGAAAATTCAGAATCGGAATCAGAATCAGTAGGAATCAGGTGAATCAGATCAGAAACTCAGGTTTTTCTGTCAGAAGCTTGTTTTGTATTAAAAAAAAAAGGAAAAAAAATTTTAAAAAAAATTGTCAAATATTTTTTTGTTGACAAATGATTACATAAAATAATCTACTAATAGAATATAGTATAGACATTACAATTACAAACACACTCTTGTAGTGCCAGAAACTATGTCGAACTAGCTAGATCACTAGGTCATCGTTCGTATTATAATACAAATGGAGTATTTTTAATTGTGTATTAACTAATGAGAAATTCCCCAAAGAGGTGGCACATGTTTGACTAGTGAATGGTAAACACCTAGCAAAGCAACATATAATTAATATATGTGATGTTTACATACGAAAGAGCGGGATCATTAATTACAAACACTTTGTTAATTAGATTACATGGCTCAGATTGAATTAAGATGTCTACATCTTTGACCCCATCCCATCATCTCCCATTTATCTAATTAACAAACTTCAGCTCCAGACCAATTCACGGAGAACATTTCAAATATGGACTGATTAGCCAAAAGCTTCACTTATTTTATTTCCAAATTGTGAGGAACATTTCATGCGCACCCGCTACCATAAATAACCATACAAGCTTTGGACATTGTATAACCAAATAGCAATTTGCAACTTGCCTACACAAATCACAAGCTTGAAAGAAATGGCTTACTGTGCACTTTTTCTCTTCACTCTGCTTGCCTTGGCCTGCTCTCAAGCATTCGCTTCTGACCCTAGCCCACTTCAAGATTTCTGTGTTGCTGACAATAGCTCTAAAGTATTTGTGAACGGTTTAGTTTGCAAGGACTCCGCTGACGTGAAACCGGAAGACTTCTTCTTCTCAGGCCTCGACAAGGCTGGCGACACAAGTAAGAATCTCGTCGGGTCAAATGTCACCCTAGTCAATGTGCAAAGACTTGCCGGACTCAATACACTGGGAATTTCCATTGCTCGTCTCGACTATGCACCCAACGGCGGTCTCAACCCACCACACACCCACCCCAGAGCAACTGAAGTGCTCACCGTCATTGAGGGCACCCTGTATGTCGGATATGTGACGTCATTCCCTAACTTCAAGCTCTTCTCCAAGGTGTTGAACAAGGGCGATGTGTTCGTTTTTCCGGAGGGACTCATCCACTTCCAGTTCAACATTGGAAATGTCCCTGCTGTTGCATTTGCGGGTCTGAGTAGCCAAAATCCCGGATTGATCACTGTCGCAAATGCAGTTTTCGGGTCAAACCCACCTATTTCAGATGATGTGCTATCCAAGGCATTCCAACTTGATAAGAAGACAGTTGACTGGCTCCAGGCTCAGTTCTCCAATAGCAACTAATCAGCTAAAGATTTGTCATAACATGATATGTGATAAATTTTTTTGAACTTATTGTTTGATTTCATATTTTCAATAATAAAACGCAGCCACTTTGGGCATGTTTGCATGAGTTAATACTCACTGGTGTTGCCGCTTTATTGAAGTGATCACACTTGCATGGTTCATTCTTTGGTTAGAATTTCACTGTTATTTATAGAAACCCTTAAAATCAGTTCTCAGTTGAAATATAGTAATTAAAGTGGATAAGAGAAGATTTTCCAGTACGCACCTGATTATTAGGAGTTTATAATTGTCAGGCCGAAAGGAAAAAGCACTTTTAAAATGATATTTAAACAAATTTATACAAGGAAAGTGCGAGTAAATCATTAACGTGGGCAACTTCTAATATGGGCCTACTAAGGCCCAAAAATTAGATTATAAATCCATCCAAATTGTAAGGCCCAAAAATAAAAATAAAATAAGAAACAGGAGACTAAATTATATCGTGTAATTTAAATTGGGCTGGCACGGACCGAGCTAGGTCAAGCTCCTGGCTAGCTCGTTTTGACAACGAATGAGCCGAGCCAACTCGTGAAAGCGTGGGGGCCTAAAGTCCAAATGTATTAGATAATGTATTACAAAGTTAACTACCATAAATTAAGTTTGTAACTAAATTCAGGCTACCAAAATATAATATTCCCACATTAATACAAGCATAGTTCACAAAATAAATTCATGCATACCAAATTCACACAAATTCATATCTACATCGAGCTAGTTCACCGACTCGCGAATGAGCTAGGTCCCAGCTCAAACTCGTCGGTTCCTTTATTTCCATAGAGCCCAGGATGCTGTGAAGTCTATCTTTTTTAGTTAGCCCATTGCGTCCCTTTTGCCATATGTTAAGAAAAGAGTGGTCCCTGAGAGCAGTGGAAGGTTCAATTCCCCTTTTAGAGCCGTCCGAAAATTATTGTGAATAACTACGCTACCAAAATAGGTGTTGATGTGTTTCTTTCTGACTGATATTGTTGCAAGAACAACATCCTCCATCCACTATACATCCCCTTTTGGTCCTCAAGACTTCTTGCATTAGGATTTTATTTCAAAAAAGGAGCGAATATCCTGATTTTAGTTGTGCGCTGAGTAGTATACACCTCCGTTATGGATGAATTTGTATGCTGAGGAGCACAAGTAGGTTCCGTTTGCCGTCCAATTCCAAGTTACCGTGTTATTGGTCGGGTCTTTGCAACGAGAGGTTTTGAATATCGAAGTTAATTACGACATACCTTTTACAAAGAAAGAAGCCTACAGGATATTGTCAATTTCATTAATTGGTCTATAAGTTTCTGCTTTTTATTAATAACATCAATAGCATGTCTACTTGTGTACAAAAGAAAAAAAAGGTTATCCGCTAATGAGAGAATATAATCAAAGTTAGAGGCCTGAAAAGGCCCAAAGCCTATTATTAGGGGAGGTACATATTAATCAAACATATGTTAATACGGATAAACAATGGCTATTTTTTTTTAATCCAAAAACAACCATTTTCATTACGTAATGAGAGAGTATGTCTAAAAAAATAACAAAATAAATTGCAAATAGGGGTGTAAATGGGTTGCATTGAATCCTCATTTTTCTATGTTTTTTATTCAATCCGTAATAGTACTCGGGTTATATATACTTTCAATCAATAATTAATAACCGTACTTCAAACTCATAGAATCCTCATTTTCAGGTGCTCAGATCTTTCTATTTTAATAGGTTTCATTGACAGAAATATTTATAAGTACAGCTAATTAATTACATCTAATAACAAAAATATTAATAACAACGTACATAAAATTATTAATCAGAATATTCATGCAATAATATTCTATACAATCCAACACAATATATATTATTACTAGAAATAAGAAAACTGTTCATTCAATAATACTATAATATAATAATAAATAAACAACTCATTTTAAGTAAAGTAAACATAAACATGTTTCAATGATGGATAAGCATAAAAAATCCAATTAACCCTCAAATTGACCCAATTAATTAACCCTCAACTCTCCAATAAAAAATCCAATTTAGTCTCATATTTTCCCAAATCAAGAGGTCCTTGAACAAACATCTACTAGCGAGCATCTTTTCCTCAATAATTTTTGCAATAATAGCTGTGCAATTAAAAATTGTGAAATTAAGCTAAATTCAGACCCCCCAAATAATGTCTCAGTTTGAAACCAAAATCATTAAAAAAAGGGTCCTAAAAATTCGTCAAACCTGTAGTATCACCATACCAGATGATAACAATACAATGTTTACTAAAAATTCCAACGAAGAATATTTCAAAAGCTGCATAGACTGGTGTATGTCCAGCAAGTCTTCCAATGAATATTCATGCATGCATAAATTAAAAATTAAAGTTTCATACCAGTAACATGAAACAATTCAGTTTCTTTAGCTTTTTGTACAGCCATCTCTTCACGGAATTTGGCCAATTTCTCTCTTTTCACCAACTGCATGCAAATCAAATCAAACCGAAATTTAAACTTTTAAGAGGCATGGATGAAACTTTCAAGATGAAATGTTGAGTCACCGGTACCTGATCTGTGATCTCAAACCCCATAGAATTGATGCCGATAATTTCTCGTTTTTTGTTGCACACTGGCTCAACATAGGTCAAGAATGTCTTTTTGCCAAATAAAGGGGTTGCATATGTAATTTCACGCTTGGCAGGTTTACCAATTTCTAAAACTTCTCTCTTAAAATCTTGTAATTCCTTCACGCCTTCTGATCCCAACAAAATTTCTTCGTCAGTTTTTCCTATTATATCCTGTAAAAAGTGAGACTAATTAGCTCATATGTAAGTAGTCATGCACAAAGTATACCATCATAAAATTACATGTATGTCATTTGTCATCGAAAATTGAGAAATAAATTTCTTCAAATTGATCTATACCCACCTGTAACCTCATTTGTGAGAAATATAGAGGCAGGATAGTTTCAGATCATTTTGATAAAAAGAGGGAATCGGGGTATATAGGGGATTCATTGATGTTTTGTCGTGCATGACTAATGTATCTCATTTTGAAAGGATAGATAAACTTCCAAGATTTAGTAGAGATAAAACTGGATTTAAGAAAGTAAAAGGTTTGCATTTGAAAAGTCATATATACCTCCTCTCCAAGTGAAGGGAAGTGATTATATATAAAACGATATCTCAAGTCCTTGTCCTGAAAGGAAAAGAAAAGCATATTCATGTAAATGTTTTTATATCTTCAGAAGCAGAAACAGCTTTGTAAACTCCAAAATAAAGACTAAAATAACCAGATATTGAATTCCATTTTTTATTTTTGTTGCCAAGCTCTAGGCTCTAAAATTAGCATATCAAGCTGGACAGGTTTGGTACATGTACCGGGATATTATGGTTTCAATTCATGTTTTGGTAGGACTGTTTAGATGGGTGTATTATAAATTAAAGCAGTAAGTATTAAGTTGTACAACCACTAAATTTTAAGAAAAAAAAAATGGCCAGTTGAAGTGAGGATGGTACTGTACATTATTGTACCTGATGTGCTATAACTATAGGTGCATTTTGCAGAATAAAATGCAAGAAATTATCGTCCCGTTTTAATATCCTGGACAGCTCCTCAACAGGTAACTTGTGTTCTACCATTTTTGCACATTCTTGCAATTTCTGTACCAGAATGTTCTCTCTTTTCATGCTATCCTCCAACAACCTCTCCAGCCGCACTGCCCTTTCTTTCCAATAACC
Organism: Carex pumila; assembly: GCA_033356055.1. Taxonomy (NCBI): domain Eukaryota; kingdom Viridiplantae; phylum Streptophyta; class Magnoliopsida; order Poales; family Cyperaceae; genus Carex; species Carex pumila. Next base: position 178,660 of record JARJHM010000164.1, read on the forward strand.
CACTGTGCCGAACGGGGCCACTGTGTCTGTACTATCCTCTCCAATCACATTCACACCCACATCAAATCTGTGCTCCTGTAATAAGTTAAAGCTCATAGGCTAGGTTTTTACAGGTTTCAACTGAAAGGATTTTATTTCAGTCAATATGGCTCTTTTTTTTTCATTTGGTTCCTATTCAATTATGGAAATAATTAGTTAGTTAACTTTAGTTCCAGCCTTCTGGTTTTGATAATTTATATTCAAAAATCAAAACCAATAAAGTAACCAAATATTAGGAGCATGTTATTTTTGTAATAGCACACATAGTAATTTTTATTTACAGATGAAGATTTAGAACCCCTTCAGCGAAAAATAATGAGCATTTTTTACCTGCTTGTTCAGTCTAACTCCAGTTAATTCCTAGGACCTTTAAAATAAAAATTGCTTTTTAACTTTTGTAAACCTAGTTTGCTTTTGCTGAACTCTGGTTCAGCTTGAAGCAAACTAAATAGAACTCCTTGACATTATACAGTGCAAAGTATACATAATATTTTAGCTTAGATATCTAAAAATTCCCTGGTTTGATCGATTCCTTAATTTCTTTGCATATATGTGGTTGTTCATAAGTTTGTAAGCCAAAAGGGTCTGGTTGTTCCTAATTTTAATACAGTTTGAACCGAACTGAACTGAGTAAAAAAAAAAAAAAACCTGTAATATCTCCAATTTTCTTTCCTCGGTCTCCTGGCGCTGTTTAGACAGTGAATCCAATTCTTCATGCAATAATCTGACAGCATTGGCCTGCCGGAACTTATACTGTTTGACAAGGCCGATCAGCTGCTGGGATCCAATGTCAGTGTCATCGGTCAATTCGGCTAATTTCATAAAGTCGAGCTTGTACTTCTCTTCTTGGGATAGGAATTCTTTGAGAAGGTTTTCCTCAGTGTTGCCCGGTTTCTCCATGTTGGCAGGGAAAAAGAGAAGAATTTAATTTAATTAAGATGTGATTAGAAGATTATTATTTCTGTTAATTCGTTCAGACAAAAATCGACTCTAACAATTGAGATTCTAGGTTGAAAACAAGAATAACTAATATACTTTCATCCATTTGTGAAATACATCAAAGACTAAATCATCATAATATGTTTGCACTTGAAAGAAAGGAACGATGCCCACAACCTGTTTGCAGAAATGCCTCAAATACCAAAAACACAAGAAGAGCAAAAAATGACATATGCCCACCGTAATGCCCGAAAAAAACTTGAATAAACCAACTTAATACCTGCTTCCTCTTCCAATCGGTGTTTTCCCTTTTCCCTTTTTCCTTTTTCTGGCTCTTTTTTTTCATTTGGTTCCTATTCAATTATGGAAATAATTAGTTAGTTTTTTTTTTTTTTTTTTTTGAGGAAAACCCATGGGATTAATTAGTTAGTTAACTTTAGTTCCAGCCTTCTGGTTTTGATAATTTATATTCAAAAATCAAAACCAATAAAGTAACCAAATATTAGGAGTATGTTATTTTTGTAATAGCACACGTAGTAATTTTCATTTACAGATCAAGATTTAGAACCCGTTCATCAAAAAATAATGAGCATTTTTTACATGCTTGTTCAGTCTAACTCCAGTTAATTCCTAGGACCTTTAAAATAAAAATTACTTTTTAACTTTTGTAAACCTAGTTTGCTTTTGCTGAACTTTGGTTCAGCTTGAAGCAAACTAAATAGAACTCCTTGACATTATACAGTGCAAAGTTTGCATAATATTTTAGCTTAGATATCTAAACATTCCCTGGTTTGATTGATTCCTTAATTTCTTTGCATATATGTGGTTGTTCATAAGTTTGGAAGCCAAAGGGTCTGGTTGTTCCTAATTGTAATACAGTTTGAACCGAACTGAACTGAGTAAAAAAAAAAAAAAACCTGTAATATCTCCAATTTTCTTTCCTCGGTCTCCTGGCGCTGTTTAGACAGTGAATCCAATTCTTCATGCAACAATCTGACAGCATTGGCCCGCCGGGACTTATACTGTTTGACAAGGCTGGTCAGCTGATGGGATCCAATGTCACTGTAGTCGGTCAATTCGGCTAATTTCATAAAGTCGAGCTTGTGCTTCTCTTCTTGGGATGGGAATTCTTTCAGATTTTTTTCGTCAGTGTTGCCCGGTTTCTCCATGTTGAATTGATGTTTGTGTTCAAAGTGTATACAACACCTGGAAAAAGAGAAGAATTTAATTAAGATGTTTGCACTTGAAAGAAAGGAACGATGCCCACAACCTGTTTGCAGAAATGCCTCAAATACCAAAAACACAAGAAGAGCAAAAATCACATATGCCCACCGTAATGCCCGAAAAAAAAAACTTGAATAAACCAAGTTAATACCTACTTCCTCTTCCAATCGGTGTTTCCCCTTTTTCCTTTTTCTGGGTTTTGTTCCCTTTTCTGAGAAGGGAAAGCGTTGATCGAAGCTGGGGAGGAGAAAGGAGACGACCATGTGAGGAAAATAATATAAAACGGAGCTGTAAAAGAGAAATTCGCGAAATTTTTAAATATACTATCGCTCCAGGAAAGACAAACAGTAACCATGTGAATTCAAAATTTGCCACGTTCTCCATTTTAAAATTTCCGTTGTATTTGTAATTGGTGTTTGCTGTTTTCCATGTGCATTCGTGCACCAGGTATGTCATAAACCTGGTCCATCCAGGACATTCAAAAGGAAAAGTGGTAGGGCCCCCCTCGGTCACACCACATACTCTCCCGAAATTTTTATTAATAAATAAATAAATAAAAATCTCATTTGCAAAAAATAATAATAATAAATAAATAAATAAATAATTAAATATCAACAATAGAGAAAAAATTCAAAAAAATGTGATTGTTTGTAACGTTCGAAGGATGTTGTAGATAAAAATATCCAAATTAACAAAATCACATTAACCACTAATTAAAGAAATTGCAAACTGGACATTTTAGTCTACCACATTCAGACATTTTGAAAAAACAATATTATATAAACGTTGATCGTCCAGACATTTTGAAAAGAAAATAATTATCTGAACATTAGTCTGTACAACGTCCTGATTTCTTAACAAGTGTTCAAAAATATTTGTTATGAGTCCGAGATTGAGAATAAAACCAACTTCTAATTTGTCACCCACGCTTTACTATAATTGAGAGCTTCAACTACCAAGAGTTGTTGTCTGACGTCGGTGATTTCTTGAAAGAAAAAAAAATTTCAAATTTTATTTTTCCAAGAAATTAGGATGTTGTACAAATAGGGGTGAAAACAGAGCCGATATGGAGCAGATAATGCTGATAGTCTGATATCATATCTGTATTCATTAGATAATGAACAAATACGAATATGGATACAGATAATAAACGGATATCAAAATTCAAAATTAAATCTGTCTTAAACAGATATGGATATAGAACGGATAGTCCACGGATACGGATTCAAAATGCACAAATCTTGATGTAAGTCCACTGATTAACTACATCCATTCATCTGCCTTGAGATCCACAAATGCACAAATCTTGATGTAAGTCAACGGTTGCAAATTATGAGATTGTCCGCCAATTCAGTATTTCAGTTCTTCACTTGACCTCACTGGCTCACTCTTTTTGGATTTATTTTTTTTAAAAAACTCTTTATGAATCCGTATCAATCAGGTACCTAACAAACTTGATCTCTATATTTTCAATAGATATCGAATTGAGTTTAGTCCGATTGAGATTAATTTAGATCGTTTGTTTTTTTAGAGTTCACCTTAGTTACCTGGAGACAGGGGTGCACAAAAAATTCAAGATTTGTGATTCGATTTGAATTTGATTTGAAAAAGTTTAAAAAAAATTCGATTCGGAAATAGTTCGGTTCGAAATTAATTCAATTTCGAATTCGAACCAGATACAATTCAATTCGTGTGGTTCGCGAATCTGGTCCAGATCAAATCATTATTCGTTTACGCGGAGAATGCTTCTCCACATGTCGTTTACGCGTGGCCCAATTCGTTTACGTGCCGAAGTCAGAATACGCGTGTTCTTTTCAAAAAAAAGGAAGTTGGAATACACGTGGCTCAAATTCCCTTGGTCCCCAAATTTGTTTACATGGCCAAATTCTCTGTCTTCTTCCCTCCCTGCGTGCCCAATTCGTTTCATGAAATTGCAACAGATTTAAAACGAAATCGCAGCAGAATTATCTCCCTCCCTGCGTGCCCAATTCATGCCCAATTTTGATCTGTTAGCGATGTCTGCCATACTGGACTTCTAGAGAAATCCCTGGGTACCCAATTTGTTTCATGAAATTGCTCTTCTTTCATGAAATCGCAGTAGATTTATTCCCCTTTAAGCTTTAAGCTTTCAATTTAAGCTTTCTCTTTCCCTTTAAGCTTTTAATTTCAAACTAATTTCGAATCAAATTCAAATTAACCTTTTAGGTTCAAAATCTATTTCAATTTTGAATTGGGTTCGGTTCGAAATAATTTTGAATTCGAATTCAAACTAGGTCCAATTGGATTCGGTTCGGTTCATTTGCAACCCTACCTGGAGAGACACAGACATCACTCTTGAGCAGTATTTTAAAATGTGATTTTATTCATGCATGCGGAAGACCACTGCATACTACATATGCGGATTTGTATGCAGAACTACATATGCGGTTTTACTATGCTTTATTAAAGAAATATAAATAAAATAAAACTAATTTATATCTAAAGACTTGTTTAATCTAGTGGTTTGTGCTATTTACCATATTATAAATGTTATAGATTCTAATTTCCTCCATCAAAAATAATTTTTAGACTTTTTTTCAAGTTCCAATGGATTGTATATGTGTTCATATATTCAAAACTGCATGAACTTGTCTGCATGAGATTCTGTATGCGAAAGATCACTGCATAAGCATATGTGGACCATACAGCCGCATTTTAAAACACTGCTCTTGAGAGACACAGACATCACTCTTTCTACCTTCTACCTCTTTCCTTACATGTCTAAATATTTTATGTAGATGTCTTGATCCTCCAACTACTTTGATTAAAAGATGAAATTTCAGAGTAAATATCAACCCTCCGATCGAATATTTTGACTCCATGCATTTTTTTTTTAATTTTGTTTACATGTAGGAGTCTAAATTTATTTATACACGTACTCACCACATGTAAATTGTATCATATTTCTGAGTGATTCAGATTTCTTTCCATCTTTTAAATATCATTTAAGGAAATTTTGAATTAATTAGTAATTAATCCACCATGTTTTCATCTCTTTCTATTTTTTAATAGAGGGGAATCGAGTTACAACAAAGTTATCACAATCATTTTTTATATTTTCAAAATTCAAATCGTTGATCCAAATCATTCAACATGATCTCCACAATAAAATGTGCTTGCAGATCTAATTTACATTTTTTAGAATTTTTTTACTATTTATTACGTATTTTACAAAAACTAGTCAATTTCAGACCATTGAATTTTTTACCCATCTTAATAAATAGTAAAAAAAATTCAAAAAATATAAAATTTGATCTGGAACCACATTTTATTGTGGAGATCATGTTGAATGGTTTGGATCGATCATTTGGACCTTGAAAATATAGAAAATGATTGTCGAAACTTTGTTGTAACTCAAAATTATTGCAACTCGATCCCTCATCTTTTTAATATCATTTAAGAAACTTTATTTGTCATTTAATATGTCATTTTGTTTGAAATTTTTTATGAAAGTGTGTAAGAAAATATATATGTCACTTAATACATCACTTAAGGAATATTATTTATGTGTAGATATCATTTAAAAAATGTTATTTGTCATTTAGTCTGATCTTTTTTTTTATAAAATATATTATTTTGTATAAGATTACTTTTGTTCTCTTATAGTGTGTTATAGTTGCAATGCACGAACGATATACTAGTATATATGATATACATTTCTTTATTTAGTGTACATCAAGTGACATAAAATTTTGATTATTTAAAAATTTTAAAATAATTTTTAGACTATCAATATGTCCAACAATATTATACATAAAAATCTATTGTTTAGTTTTAAATCTAGAAGTTCAAAAGATTATTGTTTGAATTGTTAAGATAATCGCGAACAAGTGATCTTATATACGAATGTTAATTGTGATTGCTAAATTGTTATTTGAATATCAATATATTTTCCATGCGTATTCGTGCACCAGATACGTTGTAAACCTGGTTCATGCAGACTGTTAAAAGGAGATTGTCAGAGGGTCCCACATTAGACAAAGTCAACATCTCACAGGTAACATAGTAAAATCTGATTAATTACATCCATTCATCTGCCTCCAATCCATGATAGCACGAATCTTGACAAAATGTAAACGGTTACAAATTCTGAGATCATGATAAGTTACTGGAGATGATATAGAATTCCAAATTTCCCGCCTTGTCCATTTAATTAGCCGTTGGGTCTCTCTCCTTTTGAGTTCTGATCCAAATTTAAAAAAAAGTTTGCTACTTAATAATTTTATATTGTTAGCAATTAGTAGATAACTCAAATATGCTTTGTTACATAAATATTAGATAAAATAAAACTAATTTATATCTAAAGACTTATTTAGTCTAGTAGTTTATTTCTTTATTGTATTATAAATATTATAGATTCTAATCTTTTCTAATGTAAAATAATTTTTAAGTTTTTTTTTGAAGTCCGCATAAATTGTATATGTGCATGTATATTCAAAACTGCATGAACTTGACTGCATAAGATTTTATATGCAGATGACCGCTACATAAGCATATGCGACTCATACGACCGCATTTTACAGCACTATCCAAAATCCACACTCTTCATCCTTATAAAGATAATAATGATAAAAATAACACTTTTTTCAAATTGGAATGAAAACCTGAGAAATTTCTTTATTCCATCGATCTTTGCAAATTTTGTTCTCCATTTAATCGAAGTCCATATTCAAATGAGGGAGTACTTGCGCGAATAAAAAAAATAGCATGTAATTTATTTTGTATAAGGTAATAACATGAAGATATGAAATTACTTTTAAGAAATTATGAGAATCTTTAAATTAAATTTTATATCTGAAATTTGATTTTGTGGACATATCATAAGGCCATTTTTATTAAAACCCTAAAAAAAAAATTTATAAAATTGCCCCCTGTTTCAGGTTTCTTTTTTTAAAATGCCCCAATCGCCTAGCCTGCAAGCAGTTCACCCTCCTCGCAAACCACTCGGGACAGCGGCGGTCCACTAGGGACCTAATTGCCCCTCTGCTGGGCGGTCCTCTATTTTTTTTTTGTAAAGATCTTAATATTTTTATTTAAATAATTTTAGTTTTTTGTTTAGAGTGTATGTCAAAAAATAAGACATTTGATATATTTATGAGTGATGTCGTAACTCTTTATAACTTTGATTTGATTTGTTAGTTAGATATCACAAGTCTAAAGATAACACTAATTAATGACTTGACTTTGATTCTTAATAATTTATTTTAATCAAATATACACAAGAAAATATAGTTAGATTGCCCCAATGATGTCAACTTTTTTTCTTTTTTTAGAGAACAATTGGAGAGCGAGAGAGAGAATAATTGAATTATTTGATTATTGTCAACATATACCATTTGCTCAGAGATAGATAAATGAACACAATAAATAGTAAATGTATTTTAAAATAATTATATAAATAATTCTTAAATAATCTTTTAGGCTTTTGACTAAACAAAATACCAATCGTTGTACGTCTACCGTTGAACAAAAACTTAAACTGAATTTTTGAGGCAATAAATGATTTTTTTTTTAATTATGATGCTTTAGATGCTCGAAGATTTCTCTCGGAATGATATTCGGATCCATCTTGCCCTTCCCTTTCCAAAAGGTGGTCATACGCACAAATTCGACTTTTCTATCCAAAGTTATGGTTGTTTAAAGTTTTTTTCGAAAACTAAACTTTGAAAATTCATAGCTAACAGTAGAAAAATCCAAATAAATTGAAATTTATGTCAGTTATGTGTATTTTTGAATGCTCTACATGCTGGTATAATCACTTTTATAGTTTGATCTGTATATCAGTTCTGACTTGTTGATTTATTAGCAGAGGTCAAATTTAATATTTTTAGTGCATTGCACTATACTAGTGGCCTTTGCTTAGTGCTTGGCTACTGAGTTTGGATTTGGTACCATACTAGAGGTAAGTCTAGGGTGCTTTGTGCATAAACATAGATCTAATTTGAGGTTTGAACACATTTTAGTAGTTCTACACTACTATTTTAGTAACATAAATAAATAAAAGAATATCAAAGCTCCAAAAAATCATTTAATCAAAATTTTTGAAATATTAACAAACTGTCAGAGCTTGGAAATTTTTAAATCAAGGCTAAGTCCTTAATTAGTGTTATTTTTAAACTTGTGATATCCAACTGATAAATCAAATCAAAGTTATAAAGAGTTATAATATCTCACTCATAAATATATTAAATGTCTTATTTTTTGCATACACCCTAAACAAAAAAAGACTAAAATTATTTAAATGAAAATATTAAGATCTCTAAAAAAAAAAAAAAAAAAAGAGGACCACTCAGCAGAGGGGCGGTCAGGTCCCTAGTGGATCGCCCCTAGGCCAGGTAGTCGGGGCATTTAAAAAAAAAAACTTAAAACAGGGGGCAATTTTGTAAAAAATTTTTTTTAGGGTTTTAATAAAAATAGCCGCATATCATATACGTAATACATACTTTTTTTTTTTATTAATTCTACACCAGAGATCTAAATTTTTGTTGATAAAAAATTAACGATTTATGATGCATCACAGATGATATTTCAGCTATATAGAATAAAATTACTTTTTAATTATCTATATGTTCAAAAATATTATACATTAAATTAATGATTATTAATGAGGCATCGAGTTGTTTTCCTGTGTAGTCGTGCACCAAGTACGTTGTAAACCTGGTTCATCCAGAAAAATAAAAGAGTAGTCAGAGGGTCCCTTCTGACAGACAGAGTGGCAGATAGGGATGATTAATGAGCGAGCATGAGCGAGTTAGGGTATGTTCATGTTCGCTCGTTAAATTGCATAGGATTAAATGTGGCAGGGATTAAATGTGACAAATTCTTAATGAGCGAGTTATGAGCGAGTTGGGTCATGCTCATGCTCGCTCATTAAGTAAATGAGCGAGTTTAAATGAGCGGATAAATGAGCAAGTTTAGATGAGCTATTAATGAGCGAGTTACGAGCGGCTCACGAGTTATGAGCGATTTACTCACCCCTAGTGGCAGACCTCACATCCTCTCCAATGCCTAATAAGAAATTTTTTTACAATTATTAGATTTTGACCGTTATTTTTAACTTGGCATGAATCTCAAAGTCCAAAAATACAGTCCCTATGATGACCTAAATCTCAAACCAGTTGTACCTGTTCGGCAGACAGGCTTAAGCTTCCTTAAGAGTCTAAAGGACTCTTAATCCAGCCGAACAAGAGTTCCTTAGATGAGATTAAAACACCTCCTTAGCAGAAATTCTTAAGGAAGGGGTGGGCCTTAGCCAATTTGCCTCCTTTAGAGGTTCCTTGGCTCATTTTCACGGTCTATAGTACCCTTGTAAAGTGTGCTCCTTTAGCACCTGTGAATTGTTTATTATATTTCTATCTTTCTTCTTCCTCTTGGGTGCACGCAATCCGATGTAGAAGGAAAAAAAGATCTCATTTTTGTAGCTCAAATCATCGTTGAATCTCTAATAAACTCGCAAAACTGAGGACATAGAAATCTTGAGGATGAAATGCTCTTTCTATTGAGATCCCATTCATAGAGTATTTTTTATTTAATTTGTCTTCTTTTTTTCACCGTGCTTGCATCTCTTCATTTTGCTTTTCTAATGGTGGAAACTTCAAACTAGAAGCAACAAAACACAAATGATATTACTATGCTCAAGCGCACAAGTTCTATCCGAACTCTTGAAGAGATCTCTTGTGCTGCTTGTATCCGATTGAGGTTTCATGCTGACCTCCATCTTACAAAGGAGAGTATGGATTTCTCAACTAAAAACAATCTTTATTACTAATTGTCTGCACAACCTTTACAAAAATAAACACTTTTGGTAGATAAACAAAGGAAGAGATGATGAAGAAATAGAACTGTCTAATTTGAAGAATTTATAACCTCGAAAAGAAATATATATATTCTAAATGATAGAGATGAATTTATTATTTATTTTGTTAACAAATTGTTTTAATTAAATACAGTAGCATACGTTTTGCTATAACTAAATTGTTAATTACAATCAAAATCCAGTGTATTGCAATTAACTATATAAATCTTTATTATATAACAACAAATAATGTAATTGACAATTTGGTCTTTTGTACACATATGATGCTAAAAAGTATTTTTTTATTCATTTTAATCTTGTATTCTTAATCCATTGTCTCACCGAACACAAGCTTCTTAGTACAGATTAAAACATTAAGCCTCGCATACTTAATCTACGTTGCCGAACAGCCCCGTTGAGATTTAATCTCAAACTATAAAGTGAGGTGATCCTTTGCAATACCTGAGAGGATACAGATTCCGTCCTCTCAGATAACATTGCACGAACGGATTAATCACATTCATTCATCTGGCCTGCGATCCTTAAAAGCACGAATCTCAACTAAAATTAAACGGTTACAAATTATGAGATCGTGGTCAGTTACTGGAGAGGAAATAGAATTCCAAATTTCACGCCTAAGTCAGGCAATTGAGCAAGTAAACCATTAAAATTGCACGCCGTTGCAATGATAAAATTACAGTGTTAATTTTTGTTCGAAATAAAAAAAAGGAGGTAACTTCATTTTATTAGATTGACTGGACTGAATGAAGTTATGTATTTCTACATTATTGTATATTGTTAGAAATTAGTAGATAATTCAAACGTGCTGAATGAAAAAATTTCTTTGCTATCTTATTTTTTAGGAGCTTGAAAATTAGAGTAAAACTAGTGTGCGATGTACTCACTAAGAGGAGTTTGTGAGTACACCTCTAAATGATTATCGGATTGACTTTGAATTACGAATCTAAGTACTCGTGAGCGATGCATGTACATACAAAATTTTAAAATTTCGAATTCATTTAGCACATGGTCAAGCGGTCAAAACAATGAACATTTTATAAATTATATTTGTAAATGTTTTATGTATTAATTTTTCATTATTGTTTTGACCGCTTGATCATGTACTTAATAAATTTGAAACTTTAAAATATTTTATATACATGCATTGCTCACGAAGTACTTGGATTTTAATGGTTTGGATTTGTAGTTTGGAGTCAATCCGATAGCCATTTGGAGGTGTGCTCACCAATCTCTCTTTATGAGCACATCACACCCTAGTTTTGCTCTGATAATTGTACTCCAAATAAAATTTCTAAGCGAGTCTCCCAAATAGTTTAACAGAAAAAAGTTCCAATATTATCTAACTTCTAATTCCAGCACTAATATTCAAACATTTAAAGCTTTGTTTATAATATTTTACAATGCTACTCGCAAGCATTGAAATCTATCTACAAGCATTAAAATTTTAAATATGTATAGTTTTAACTCTTAATTACTTTTGGTTTCAAGCTAAAAACAAAAATATTCATTTCACCCACTTTTTTTTTTTTCTCTGATCATTCTCGCTCATTTCTTCCCGACGATCCGTGATGAATTTTACGAATCTAAAAATATGAATGTTTTTTACCCAATTTTCTCTTTCAAATGAGATCCATAAATAATAACTTTCGAGTTATATTTGTGTTGTAATTTTTTTTACCACTTTAAATATCTATGACTTTTAGTTTTTTTTATTTTGCTTCAATATAATTTTACAAGTCTTCAAATCTTTCGTATAAATCTCATGTACAAGCATATAAACCTCATTAATAACACTTTAAATCTCTAGAATAAAGCGTATAAACCTCAACAATAACACTTCAAAGTGTACAAACCTCAACAATAACACTGCATTTACGAAGCTCATGTACAAAGCATTAAAATTTTTAATGGTTGTAGACTGAGATTTAGAAACTTTAAAATTTAAAGTGCTCATAAGTTTTACTTTAAAAAAATAAAACAAATGACTTCAAAATTACTCAAAAGTATTTTTTTCATGGGTCTTATTTAAAAGATAAAATCGAATATAAAATGTTCGTGTTTTTAAATTCATAAAATTCACCATGGATCGTCGGAAAAATGAATTAGAATTATCACAGAAAAAGTAAAAAAATGGGTGAAAATAATATTTTATTTTTTGACTTGAAAACAAAAGTAGTTGAAAGTTAAAACTATCTAGAAATGCTTTCAGATAGAGGTTTAAATGTTTGTGAGTAACATTTTCAAATGTTATAAATATAATTTTAAATGTTTTGATATTAGCGCTGAAAATGAAAGTTAGACAATACTGAAAGATTTTTCTGTTAAACTACTTTGGAAACGCGCTCGGATATAATGGCTCGGGTGACCATAACACTTTTCAATTTTTTAAGATAATCTTTTGAAAAAAAAAAATAGCTATTTGATAACAAAATAATAGTATGGCATGACTGGTAAGAAACACAAAATATTTTATACTTGACAAATGATTAATATCAAGTACTAAAGCTAAATAATTTTCTTCTTTTTTTCCTATATTTTATTATTTATTATTTTGTTTAATGGATTGACTATCAATGAGTCGGCAATTAGTACTTATTCTTAGTTATTTTTCACATCATTTATGGGTTCTTTATTTTCAATACTTGAAAGTAAATTTATTAAATTTTTGTATAATTTTCAAATTCTTTGCCAACATTTTAAATCCTTTTTCTAGGTCAAACGAAGGGTCTGTTCGGCCTCTAATTGGTAATGAACATGAGCACATGAATTGAACTAAAAAATATTGTTTCCGTGAGTAAAAAAAAATTTACCAATTTTGTTTTCCACGAGAACAATAATACAGTCCAACAGAACCTAATAATGAACTCCTTCCACTTCCATCAATTAATATTTTATGATCTGGTCCCATAACCTTTCGTTGTTTTGTTTTTTTTGAGGGGAAAGGCCCGTAGGCATGGTCCCATAACCTTTCTAATTTTAAGAATGCACCACTTTATTATTATCCTTTCTCTCTCCTCATCTAAAATTCACATGTTCGTACACAGTTTGTATCCTAATAAAAATGGGATGAGATTGGCATGTTATGTTTTAATATTATATGGCAATAATTTATAATTTAAATGAGGATTACTTCATATCTTTCATATCTCATTATATTTTATATGATATGTATATCTTTGTTTTTAAAGTTCAAACTGTCGATTTGAACTGCTCAACATTATATTCATATTAAAATATATTTTGAGATAAAATTTTATAATATTTGTAATTTTTTTACTATTTTTTAAGATATGTACAAAATTATTCTATCTAAACTGTTCAAAAACAATGATTTTCTGCTTATCTAAAAAAATATAAAAAAGTTCAAAAATTATAATATTTCATCATCAAACATATTTTAGTACGGATAATTGAATATCATACTAAGCAGTTCGAATCGACATGTTAGACTTTAAAAATAAAGATACAAAATATTAAGTATGATGAGATATAAAAGACTTGAAGAATTATAAGTTTGCTAAGTTGCAACCGTCAATTCAAATAGGCACCGGAATTCTTTTGATTAGCTATGAGTTATTCCATCCCCTGCAGTACTGTAGTGGAATCTTAAGAGATATCTTTCTTTCAGGTTCATATTAAATAACCAGGTACGAAGCTTCTAAATAGCTAGTTATAGCAGTTTTGGACCTAAAAAGCTAAGTTACGAAGTAAAATTACACTAATCGAGCTACGGCCGCTATAGCGTGTAGCGCGTAGCGGCAATAGCGGTCCGCTATGCTACACAGGCTTATGATTTTGCAATTTTAATGAGCATTAATATCCACATGAGCTATTTTTTACTTTACCAAACTATATCAATATAATGGAACATGTGTGGGCTATACCACTATATCAATTAAATTTTGTATTATGCATTATTGTTGGGTTTTCCAAAAATGAAAAATTAAAACAATTTCTAGGAATCTTGTCCGTGAGAAATTGAACTTCAATATGAATATTAGAACTTCTTAATCAATTTGTTTTTTTTTCTTGATGAGACATGTTTACTATTAGTAGAAATATAAAATATAATTTTTGAAATAAGAAAACACTATTTGTGATAGCTTCCGCTATAGCTGTGCTATTCGCTAAATCTTTTTTTTTTTTTGTCTCCGCGCTATGCCGCTATAAACGCTATTTAGAACCTTGCCAGTTACACAAATTAAAAAAATCAAATATGTATTCTGTACAAGCTAATAAGATGAAGATATGAATTCAGTTAACAATCATTTCTCGACAATTTTGAGAATCTTTAAATTAAATTTTATATTTGAAATTTTATAATGCAGGCATATCATACATATTATTTTTTTTTTATTTTGTCTCGATATGACTTAGACTTTTGTTGATTTAAAATTACTAATTAATGATGCATCAAAAATGATATTTCATTGTATAAAATTTAATTTTAGACTATCTAATATTATAGGAGGGATCCACTTACAACATTTAAAAGTTACAACATTTTATTACAACTTAGTTTTACGATTTTTAAAGTCCAAACAGTCAATTCAAACCGTTCAACATGTAATTTGTACTAACATGTGTTTGAATATCAAATTTTACATTTATTTGAATATTTTTACTATTTATTGAGTATTTTATAAAATTATTGTTTTCCAGTGATCCAGAATTATCTAAAAGTAGTAGTTTTATAAAATACTCAATAAATAGTAAAAATATTCAAAAAAAATTTGATATTCAAACAAATGTTAGTACAGATTACATGTTGAGTAGTTTGGATCGACTATTTAGACTTTAAAAATTGCAAAACTAAGTTGTAATAAGATGTTGTAACTTTCAAATGTGGTAATTGGATACCTCCTCCTAATAATATACATATGAATTTTTTCTTTAAATTTAAGTCTGAATTAATTTTAAAAAATTGTAGAATTATTAATTTAATTGTTGATGACCATTTTTATTAATAACCAAAAAAATAAACATTTTTATCAAAATAATCTAAAATCCTGAGTTTTTTCAAATTTGACCAAACCGCCAGGATTCTTGGCGGTCCAGTTCCATAGTAGACCGCCAGGAACCTAGGCGGTCCTCCAGGGACCAGACCGCTGGTATCCTTGGCGGTCCACTAGCGATATGAAGTCCCGACCCCACCCGACAGACTCGCCTCCTTCTCTCTGTCCCATGTAAACCCTGGCCAAAGAAAAAAAACCCTCAATCTCCTTAGTCATTACTTGTAGGTCCCGGACGTTTGAGATATGAGGTCTGGTACTAGAGACATGGCATGCCGTCAGTCTACCTTATAGGCCATTACGGCGACACCCTTCGATGTAGATTGATGGAGGATTCATCTAGGAGTTTCTTGCCTTGGGGTCCGATCCATGCTCGCGCGGTAAGTACAACTAAAATATTCTTTAATTAAAAATTGCAAATTTTAATTACTTATTGTTGTCATAATCATGGTAATATGTTGTGTGCAGTTACTGGCAGCTGCGAGAGGAGTTGGACACAGCTTGGTCTATATGGCGAGGGATGCTTGGCGAACCGTAGGATGCCAAATGCTCGAGCACACGGCACCAGTCATGGAGATGGGCGGTTGGGAAGACCGCCTCATTGGCATGATGTGCGATGCTAGTGAGAACATCAATTGGCGGGAGGCGATCAAGACCCATACGCGAAATCCGGATCAACCCCCAGTCCCTATCTACGCCTCCGAGATGCCGCCACCTCCTACAGGTGATTACAATTTAATATTAAAAGTATGACACACATAATCATTTCATTTTCCTCGAATTCTCGGTTTTAATTAAGTTAACTTTCAATTATGCAGCTAATGACTCAGGTTGGGCATTCCATGAGTGGATTCTTAATACCCAAGGATGGGATGCTTACTGCAATAAATATGGAGTTCCGGTGGAGATTGGCCCGGTATGTTAGCTTTCTATATTTTATAGCAGAGTATTTTGTATATAGCAGATCTGACCTTATTTAAATTTAGGATGGAGTACTTGCTCAGCAAGATCCTCTCGGTTTAAGCACGAACGACCTTCCCCCGATGGATACAGATGACGAGGTGATTGCCTCTTGCAGACCACGATACAGAGATACGATGCAGCACGACTATGAGGCTGGTGGGAGTGCATCTCAGAACACAAATGGATTTGTATCTACATTATTTGGCGCACCACCTCCTGCCACGTATGCACCTAGCTGGCCCGAGGATCCATGGGAGATGCGTACGCAGACCGCCAATGCCGAGTTAGCCATTCCATTTGATCTATGGGGAGCCGCTACATGTACGCTGCACATGTATTCACAGGGCCCGAGGGAGGTTGGCCTCACTTGTGATGAGAGTCAGGGTGGAGAGGAGGACTTAGGAGATGTGAATCCTCACTCCCAGCAGATACCGAGGCATGTGCAGCCGGACAGGGAGCTTAAAGGCAAAGCAGCTGCTAGGTTCAGTCCCTCGGGGAAGAAGCATAAGAAATGATTGCATTTTTTTTATGATGTATTTTGAAATGATTGCAGTTTTTTTACGATGTATTTTGGACTGTAGCATTATTATGATTGCAGTTTTATTTTATATTTTATGTTGGTTTTTTTTTTTTTTTTGCTTTACCTCAAAACGGTCTTCTGAAATTACAACGTATCTATTTTGTCAAATTATAACTAATCAAGTGTTAAAACTAAGCAATTCCATCGAAGCGGTCTTATACCTGTAGCAATCGCCCAAAATTATCCAAAATTGAAACGATCTGTTATTTTTTTTTTGGCAAATCAAATAAAACTGACAAATCAAATGAAATCACATCAAATCAAAATGAAATATAACAATGAATACATGTAGCAATCGTCTCAAAATCGTCTAAAATCGCTTCAAAATCGCCAAAATCGCTCTCTCTTTCTCCTTTGTGATTTAACAATGAATACAATGTGTGCTGGAGAGAGAAAGCGCATAAGATAGCTAGTGGACCGCCAAAGATACTAACGGTCTGGTCCCTGAAGGACCTCTCAGGTTCCTCGCGGTCTGCTATGGAATTGGATCGCCAAGGATTCTAGCGGTTTGGTCAGATTTGAAAAAACTCAGGATTTTGAGTTATTTTGGTAAAAATGTTTATTGTTTTGGTTATTAATAAAAATGGCCGAATTGTTGACATTGACAATTGATCCCATATTTAGGGATGGCAATGGGCCGAACCCACGGGTATTTTAGTAAGTCCATGCCCGGCTTATTCGTTAAAAACTGATGGTTCATCTGCCTGGCCTAATCTGATGGGCTAGAAAATCTATGCTTGGCCCACCCATAGGCCTTTTTCCCAAGCCCATGCCTGCCCGTCCCAACCCATGGGCCTACTTGGTCAGTCCATACTCACTGGACCATCCATATTCAACCATATCAAATAAACTGTACAAGAAAGAAAACAATTCATAATGTGATTTTTCTAATGGAAAAAAAAAATCATAGTTTAATAACAAATAACAATGTGATTTTGCTATTGGAGTAACAAAATAATTTATAGTTTAACAACAAATAAAGGCGGCTAGCTTGATCATTTTTTTTAACATAAAGGCCCATAGGCCGTCTGTGGACTTCGGCGTAAGTCTAGATCCGACCTGTCTCTAGACTCACCCTTGACCCATCACAGTGTTGGGCAGATAGGGTAAAAAGCGGGCCGGACGGGTAAGACCGGACAGCCGGACCAATTGGACTTTTTTGCCATCCCTATCCATATTCCCGGATTCAAATTTGCTATTTTTCTTAAAAAAAGGAGCACCCTTCTATTCCTCCATCTGAGCCATTCAAAATTAATTGGACGGCTTCAATTACCTTTTCTTTTATATCAATATAATCTATTAAAACAAATCAGATGTAATTGAAACCGTATGATCGATTTTGAACGGTTCAGATGAAGGAATAGGAGAGTGTAGGAGCAGATTTGAATCCCATATTCCCAACCGATGATACCAATGTTATTTGTGTACCAGGTCTTCATAAACCTGGTTCATCCAGACAATTAAAAGTGGGGCAGTAGTGGAAGGGGCTACCCTATAGACATGCGGCCACATCCTGTCAGGTATCATAGTACGAATAGATTAATCTCAGTCATTCATCTGACTCCAGATCCAACCAAGCACGATTCTCAATTAAATTAAACGGTTACAAATTCTGAGATGGTTGTCAGTTACTGGAGAGGTATAGAATTCCAAATTTCACGCCTTGTCCGCCAATTCAGCTCTTCACTTGACCTCACTCTTTTACACTCCGCCTCTGAATTGGAATCCTCTGAGATACCTCATATTCTGCATGACTTATCGGAAACATCACAACCGTTCAATACGTTATGCACAACTCTCAAAGCTCAAATCACACTGGCCCCTGCGCTATCACCAAATAGAAACCGGACACGTCGGTCACGCAAAATTTGAGATACCTGAGAGGATTCAAATTCGGAGCTCTTTCCTTTTCAAGTTAACCATTGAAATTCTGTCGTCCCTCTTTCTCTCTCAGTCCGCCTTTAAGTTTTCCTCCCTTTTGTTCTCCTCCTAAAACCACCCGCCGCGCTCCTCTCGTCGTCGATCATCGCTTCAAGGTAACCTCGGCTACAAAATCTCGCGATTTTTCTTCCTTTCTCGTTTAGATTGCGCTGTTTTCCTTAGTTGTTGTTAGTTTTTTTCCTCTTTTGTTAACAATTTCGGGAATTTCTTTCGAACAGGTTTCTACTAGTGCTTCTCATCGTCGAACGTTGCTTCAAGGTAATAATCTAGTATATTTTCTTCACTTGTTGTTTACATTGCGCTATTGAATTGTAGTCAGTTCTTGTGAACTTTTTTATACTTGTAAACTATTTTCTTTTCAATGTGATGGTAGATTTTTCGTTTTCCCTCTTTTTTTTGAACTAATATATGATTTATCCTCAGTTATTAGATTCAAATACTTTGAAAAATCTATTTTGGGCGTTTTTTTCTCAGTACACCCTTCTAAAAGAACAAATTCGTTTTTTTATGTTTTTTTTTTCTTCAATTTTTTGCACTGTCAGACTGTCAGTTGCTTGCTATTTCTCTTAAAAAGGTACTTTTGCAATAAGGTTATAATAAGTAAATTTTAATTTCGTTGGTCTTATTTGCATAAGAGTTAACAGAGTGAGCTGGATTGACTATATTTGACTACTTTAGGAGCAAATCTCTTATTCTGTAAAGTGTTTGCCTGATGAGGAAATTCTGGTATTAAAAGAAAATGTCAAAAGTTTTCTACAGTTAATTTAGGATGAAAGGGATAATAGAGTGTCAAATTATTTTATTTTATTTTTTTTACTTTTGGTGAATTTTTGAAATACGATGTCTCTGCTATAAATTTTCATTGTTTGGATGGAGAGTGAATGGAAGGGGACAAAGGGAATGATAGAAAATTTCTCAATTAATTTTTTATTAGTTGGCTAGCTAATTGGAGGGTAAAGTTAATTAATATCTTTTAACCCCCTAAAAGTTATGTTTATTACCACCCCTGCTACTTTTTACCTCTTCTCTTACTTTTCATCTCAATTACACTTAGGGCTGTATAAAAAGCTTGCGACTCGTGATCCGCTCGAACTCAGGTCGGTAGTGAACTTGCTAACAACTCTTTCATTTAAAATTCGAGTTAGTCTGACTCGAGTTGAGTTCGAGATGGACTAAACTTGCTCGCTACAACTCGTGACTCATTTGAATAATGATTTCCTTCGTAACTTTTGGCCCATTTCATTTTCCTGACTAGATTTGACTGACCCATGTTGACCTAACTCATTCATTGTATTCAATTTACCTAACTCGTTTGTTAATTCAATATTTACTTTTCATATTATTACATAACAACAATCATCAATTCAAGTCTTCAATATTTCAACACCTTAAACAAGTTGACTCACGAGTCACGAGGCAACTCAAGTTACTTGTGAGTTGAATTCGAGTCAGTGAGCCAGCTCGGCTCAATATTCTCAACTTGAGTCAACTTGACTCACTATCTTCTGAGTTGAATTCGAGTTATCCATAAGTCGAGCTAACTCGGCTCGTTAGCAGCCCTAATTATACTGTTATTATTTGCAGATGGCGACCCTTGAGGTTTCACCTCTGCTCAACAGTGAGCTGCGTAGGAGTTCGCGGCTCACTAGCAGAGAGAAGCCGTCATACAGTGATATAATACCAATAACTGAACAAATTACTTCTCTGAAAAAACGGGGTCGTCCTAAGAAAGAGAAACCTTCTCCGAAGATAATTCCCAAGAAGAGTCCTGAAAAGAAGGGACGGCCAGTCAAAGAAAAAAAGGTGAAGAAAAGTGCTCCAACAAGGAAAATTGGGCCTCCAAAAAAGAAATCAAGATTGATTAGGAACCCCATTCTAGAAGGGATGATTACGGAAGAGGCGGCAGAGGGTAATGGTAACGTCGCCCCATTACCGGTAGCTGTGAAGAGCTCGAAAACTAGGGTTAAGGAGACTCTTCGTGCATTCACCAGTCATTATCTTTATTTCGTACAGGTTATTATTTGTCTTTTATTTTGATTTATGTACAGTATTTGTATTTTATTGTATTTTCAAGTACCACCAAGTTTTTGATCGTACTTTATAAAGTATCCTGGAATATCTATTTTCTTATAAATGTTATTATTGTTTGTTGGTTTTTAGGCAGAGCAAAGAAGAGCTCAAGAAATTGAGGCTGACATAGAAAAAAAGAGAAAAATTAAGGTAAGAAGCTTATATTTATGTTCAATTTTAACATAAAGAAAGTGGAGGTGATATAATAGTATCTTCAAATTGCTCTTTTTCTTACACATGTTATCATTGTTTGTTGGTTTTTAGGAGGAGCAAAGAAAAAAAGAAATTGATGATGCCAAAGAAAAAAAGAAAAAATCCACGGTAAAAACTTGTATTTATGTTCAATTTTAACATAAAGAAATGCAGCTGATGTGATGTATAACAGTGTATATATGCTGTCTTTACCTTTTTTAAATAATCAGCCTTTGTTGTTTTCTTTTCTCTAAAAGGCTAAGAAGAAAGAAGAGGATGGAAAGGCTAAGGAGGAAGAAAAGGATGAGAAGGCTGAGGAAGAAGGGGATGATAAGGTTGAGGAAGAAGAGGAGGATGTAAAGAGACCGTCGAAGCGACCTGATCTGAAAGCGATTACTAAGGTGACACCGGAATAAATAAATTTACAAAAGAAGATTTATAACTTAATTTTTTCTGTTCACAGTACACTTAGAAGTTTAGTGTTTTGTCAAGCCATTGGATGTGAATTCTTTATTGCAATGTGCTGTGAAAAGTGATTGTAGTTCTTTTGTCAATAGATGCAGGAGGAAATGACGGTTCTAAACCCTGTAAAAAGATTGGGCCATATACCAGGTACGTTATTGACTAGAATCATTGTTGAATCTAACTCCAGGTCTGATCAAAATCTAGTCTAGTAAACCAAGCAAAATTTCTATTTTGTATTGCATTAATTGAATTCTGGTCAGATGAGGGTGTGCCTTTTGTGCTAGTGAGGGGCCTTAAAAAAGTTTTATGTAAGCTTCAGAATCTTTACATGCTTTGTGCTAGAAATGAGAATGGTCAAGTACATATCATTCAAGTCAATTTTGGGTTTGCCAGTAAATAAAACTAAATAGATTTAATTGAATCAAAACTTGATTCTTGTTGATGAAAACAACTCGGATTTTTTTTAGAAACCATAAATAAAAAAAGGATTTTACCAAACTAACTTGATTGGTTTGTTTTTTACAAAAACCATTAGTACCAAGATGGCATCTCGGCACCAAAGGGTTTTTTTTTTTTTGCTTTGCCGAACACACCACCATATTTCACAGTTCTGTGCCGAATAGGCTGTTTGGCCCCAGTATTTTTTCTCGTTGTGCTGAAATGGCTGTTCGGCTCCAAATTGGTAAAGATAATATATAAACTAAGCTACAGATTCAGTTTTGCCATGTCCTTCTGTTTTGGATTTGACAAATTAAATATTACCACCAGGTAGAGAACTAAAGATAATATATACAATTGGAAAATTGACTGATTCAGAGTAGTGATGATGCAAAGTCTGTGCTGAATCAGAGTTAAAAAACTGGGACGAATTGCCTATTCGACACAGAGGCATTACACCAAAGTCACAATGCCTTGATCGAAAATATGTGAAATATGGTGGTGCCGAATTGGCTGTTTGGCACAACAACAAAAGAAAAACATTTGGTGCCGGGATACCATCTCAGTACTTGTGTTTTTTCTAAAAACCAAATCAATGAAATTGGTTTGGTAAATTTTTTATTTTTTTATTTATGGTTTCTAAAAAAAATGCAAACAACTCACACTGCATAAATTACATTATGTCTTTTCAGTTTGTAACAATTGTATTTGTATTATATGCTTTAGGTATTGAAGTGGGGGACCAATTTTTCTCCAGAGCTGAGATGGTAGTGGTTGGCCTCCACAGCCACTGGCTTAATGGGATTGACTATATGGGCAAAGAGTACAAGCATGTGGTAATTATTCTTTTTGGATTTGTGAATTTAGTAGTTTTCTCTTTGCAGTTCTGAATTATTTAACCTAGCATTACTAAGCCATCACATAAAATGATGTTAACATAACAATTGGGCCATTTTGTGGTTGCAAATGAACTTTCTTTCAATTATCTTGAACTTTGCTTCAATTTGAAAAGACCTCTATTCTTTTGATGTACAAATTATTAGAGAGCCTATTATAAAAGTTATTAACAACACATTTTCATTAGTACTTGTTCATATAAATACATGAACAATGTCAACCTATCAAGCTTTTGAATATCACAATATAGTGTGCGATTCTGTATTATATCACGTTTTGGAACCTTGCTGCTAAAACAATTATATATTAAATTACTCACCACAGTTGTACTTTTATGGTTATATTTTATTTACATTACTTTCAAATTATGTATTGTATATAGTAGAATTGATATTTTGCAATATTCCTATGCTTAGACATTAGTAATTATTTGAGCCTTAGAGGGAAAAAATGATTTTACATAACATCCCGATGTCATGTTTTTATTGCCTGCTATATCATATTAAAATGCTTACAGTTAAATCACCCCTGCTATAATACACACTATTTGGACCATTCATTCTGCTTTTTCTTCTATGCAAAACGTTTTTAAGAAATTTTCTTTTTGTTTAATTGTGAATTTGTGATTAGTACGAGGAATATACGTTTCCGCTCGCGAGCTGTATAGTGTTGTCAGGGCAGTATGAGGATGACCTTGACAATGCAGATACAATCACCTATACTGGGCAAGGTGGACATGATTTGCTTGGAAACAAGAAGCAAATCAGTGACCAAAAGTTGGAGCGTGGCAACTTGGCGCTCAAGGTTTGTATTTAATTTTTTAGTTCTTACAATTCATTTAATTCTTTACAGAATTTTTTTTAGTTCATATAACTTCATTTTTTTTTAATTCTTTTAACTTGGTGCTGATTGTAAATTGAATTTTCAGAATAGCATTGACAATAAAGTGCCAGTGCGGGTGATACGGGGACACAAAGCACTTAATAGCTACACCGGGAAGATCTATACCTATGATGGACTCTACATGGTTTGAATTTAGAATGTCTCTCTTTCTCTCTCTATGTTTTTGCCAACAATATATTATAGCTTTACATCTTTCATTCTCTATTATGTAGGTTACTGATTATTGGCCTGAGAAAGGGCTTCAAAAGTTCGTTGTCTACAAATACAAACTTAAGAGGCTTGAAGGACAGAAGCAACTGACCACCTCTCAGGTTAGGGGTGTAAACGGTCGGATACGGATACGGATACAGATTGGATATCGGACGGATATGGATATTTTTCATAATTAGATTGTTGATTACAAAATATCTATTACATTATTAAAATATTAGTCACTAATTATATCATAATGTTACATTGTTCATCAAAATATATATCTATATGCAATTTAATAAATCAATTTAAGAACATATAACACATTGTTGTGGTTTAAAAATATAAATGGTCGGATACGGATAGTTAAATGTCTTACTGTATTCTTATATGTTATAATTTTTCGGATACGGATACGGATCGGATAATTTAGATAATTTTTAGGATTCGGATCCAGACGAAATCGGATAATATCCGATCCGTTTACACCCCTATCTCAGGTTCTTGTACCCGTTATATCTCAAGGTTTTTTTTTAAAGAGAGAGAGAGAGAGAGAGAGAGAGAGATAGAGAAAAAACAAATCTTTTTATTTCATTCTCAAATGTGCAACCTTACAACTGATGTGTTACATCTCTATATAAAGGCAACAGTCTAGTCTCTAATGACTTAGTTAATTACATTCATGCCACTAACTACTCCAACTAATTGCTGTTATTGCCTCGATTGCTAATTACATAATTGCCATCCTAACAGCACTTTATCTACCTACCTAACAGTAAGTATTAGTGCTGCCATAGCACAGATGCCTCTGTGCTATGCAATGCTGTAGCAGCTCCAAGATTTCTCCATTTATCGACCAAGCTGACCGTTTCTGAGTGATGCTCAGCTTGCGGGGGGCGTATTAGACTATAGGAGCTGCTACAGCATTGCATAGCACAGAGGCATCTGTGCTATGGCAGCACTAATACTTACTGTTAGGTAGGTAGATAAAGTGCTGTTAGGATGGCAATTATGTAATTAGCAATCGAGGCAATAACAGCAATTAGTTGGAGAAGTAGTTAGTGGCATGAATGTAATTAACTAAGTGATTAGAGACTAGACTGTTGCCTTAATATAGAGATGTAACACATCAGTTGTAAGGTTGCACATTTGAGAATGAAATAAAAAGATTTGTTCTCTCTCTTTATCTCTCTATCTCTCTCTCTTTATGTTTTTTTTCAGAATTCAGATGCATATCTGATCCTAACTAATCCAAAAACACTCTAAGTTTCACAAAAGGCATATTGATTATTGGTTCTCTGTCTGATTTATACTTGTTTTTTTTACAATAGGTTCGATTTATACGTGAAGATGTTCCCCAATCCACGGCTGATCTGCGAGGGTATAGATGCATTTTTTTGTAACTTTAGATATTGATCTAGTCAATTAATTGTCCACTAAATCAAAGACGGGCAAAGAAAATAGAAAATGTGTAGATGCAGCTCTAACATAAACTAGTTCTTGCACATCATTTATTTTACATTTAACAGTCCCTTTTTTGCCCCCAATGTCCTGTTCAGTCAGTATGGTCAAAGAAAATAGAAAACTTGTAGATGCAGCATTAACATAAACTAGTACTTGCACATAATTTATTTTACATTAACATTTCCCTTTTTGCCCCTTGTCATGTTCAATCAGGTTGGTTATTAAAGACATCAGTAATGGTCAGGAGACAATTCCTATTCCTGCAACAAATACCGTTGATGATCCGCCATGTGCACCATCAGGCAAGTAATCTATAATTTTTTTTTAATTTGTTCAGATTTTGTGCATTAATGAGGTTAAGATGGATGGAAAGATGAAATTATTTCCGTTATACCAATGTGCAGGTTTCGAGTATATAAAGAAACTCCGCATCTCGTCAGAAATTAAAATTCCAAAAAATGAAGCGGGTTGCAAATGCCATGGAGATTGCGCAAGTTCACTCGACTGCCCTTGTGCTAAATTGAATGGGACTGACTTCGCCTATGTCAGGATGGATGGTGGAAGGTAATCAGTTCATTTTCTTTTGAAATGCTTAGGAGATGTATGATTTATCAAATTAGATTAGATTATACTGTAGTCAGATCACATACACAAGGTATTTGAAAAATAGTTGGTCAAGTTGTAGTCCATTTGGCACTTTAGTTAGCTTGTCAAAGAAAAATAGTATACTGTTTTGGTAGGTACTGTTCCAGATCAGTCTACGTGTACTTCTTTTCTTCGGTACCAGTCTCGAATTAGCACTTTGGACCTTACATATATTGTACTTCCTTTGTTTTATTGTTTTTATTTATTGCATAAATTGCTGGAAAATTCTACATATAAATAAAATACTAAATTGATTTCTTCTCAAGTAAGCAATGATTTTTAGAATTGAATTTTGAGGCTATCTTATTTTTTAATTTCTTTTATCACACATAGGCTGGTGGAGGCGAAATCAATTGTGTACGAGTGTGGAGCTGGATGCCAATGTGGACCCGACTGTATAAACCGTACATCCCAGAAAGATATGAGATATCGTCTTGAGGTTTGTAATCTTGACTTGATTTGGGTATTAAAAGCAAACCACAGCTTCAGTCTTTTTCATAAAATAATAAGAGCGAGGCTATTGTAATATGCATATTATAGGTTGACCTGTGCTATGGATCCATATCTCTATTTTTAAGTTTAATTAGTCAATCCGAACTGTTAAGCATATTCTTCATATCAAAATGTACTTCTAGACCAAATTTTTATATTTTTTTAAAATAATTGTACTATTTTTTTAGATAGGTAGAAAATCGCTGTTTTGGATGGTCCATAATTCTCAAATCAAGTGATTTTTTACCTATCTAAAAAAAATTAGTAAAAAAAATCTAAAACACTTGAGATTTTGGAATAGGTGCTGAACAGTTTGGATCAAACTTTTTAACTTTGAAAACAGAGGTACAGAGTCCATAGCACAGGCTGTTGTGTAATATGCATATTACATAGCCTCACTCAAATATATGAAATAAAACTCACCAAAATATGAAATTCTTTTGCGATAGGTGTTCAAAACTCCGACAAAGGGATGGGCTGTTAGGTCATGGGACACGATTCCAGCTGGCGCACCAGTGTGTGAATACACCGGCATTCTAAAGCGTTCTGACGAACTTGATTGCAATCATTTTGAAAACAAGTACATTTTTGACATTGATTGTCTACAAACCATGAAAGGGCTAGATGGGAGAGAGGTACATCTTATTTTCTTCTTTCTTTTTATCGCCTTGACTGGAAAAAATAGAAGTTTATCACACTGTTGATGAAAAAAAAATGGTACTGTCAATATCTTGTCAGCTCTGTGGCTAGTTTGCAAATTTCTAATTTTCTGGTTACTACATGAAAACTTGGAAGGTAATGCCTATTTGGATTATAGTGGAACCTGTTCTCAGATCAAGTGTGGTACTTCCTGTGTAAAATGAGATCTGCAGAGTTCTTTTTTAATCTAGCACGGATATTAAAGCAGATAGGCTCTGAAATTATTACTTCTTGGTTGGGAGCTCATTGTACCGTGCGGTACCCCAAAGAATATGCTTCAAAAAAATAGTATGCCTATTGTGAACTGCATTTAGGCTTATAGGCGATAAAAACATAATCAAGTATTTGTCAATCAATTGTAGAAAAATCTGGTACCTAAAGCAACAGCCTTCAATAGCATTGGGCGATGATTTTATTAGCTTATTTTCTTTTCTTTTGTTGGTAAATAAACATTAGTGAGACTATGGTAATATGCATAGTGCATATTGGTTTGTAACATGGAACAATATCTCCGTTTTTAAAGTCTAAACAATCGATCTGAACCATTCAACATAAAATGTACTTGTAGATCGAATTTTGACAATTAAAAAAAATTACTATTTTTTTAGAATTAGTGATTTGTCAACCATTAAAAAATAGTGATTTTCTATGTATTTAAAAAATGTAAAATTTAGTTTGCAAATATATATTTATATGGAAATCATGTTGAATGGTTCAGATTGACTATTTGAACTTTTAAAACAAATATATTGATCCGTAGTACGGACCAATCCGCGCTATGCATAGTACCATAGCCTCCCTCAATAAGCATTGTAGCCACTACTATTATTCTGTGTCTACGGACAAGCAATTGAGTTTTGGTTGATACATGTCATGTCATTAACTATTACTGTTTCATTCATTGGTGGTTTTAAAAATAAACAGCAAAGAGCAGGGGAGGTTCCCTCAGTGGACCAAAACAGCGAGTCAGAATCACCGGTAGAGTACTGCATTGATGCAGAGAGGGAGGGAAATGTGGCCCGCTTCATAAACCACAGCTGTGCACCAAATCTCTTTGTGCAGTGCGTCTTGAGTTCTCACCATGACATCAAGCTTGCCAAGGTCATGCTCTTCGCTGCCGACACCATTCCGCCCCTTCAGGTCTCATTATTTCTCTCTCTTCTTTTACAATCTTTTAGGCCCAAAAATGTAATGCTAACCCAACTGCTACTGTTGGTATACCATTTTTGAGCCCTGTATTGCATATTTATGTCATTGAAATAAAATTTTATTCCTTTCTGCTACATATAAAAAGTCTATTTTGATATATCTTTTCTTGACTTCAAAATCAAATTTATATTCTATTTAATAGTAGGAAAAAAATAGGATTTTTTTTGTTATTTTGGTTTGACTTGTTAAAAGGTATATTCTGACATTTGAGTCATAGGACAGCTTGGGATTTCAATATTCTAAATAATCATGAAATTGTTAGAGTTTATGGATTTACTAGAATTTGTGGCTTAATAGAAAAAAATAGTATCTTTGAAAAATTTTTGTTGGCTTTTCTTTTTTGACTTTGTATGAACAGATGTGTGAGGCTATTATACTATGCATAGCGCAGATTGGTCTGTACTATGGATCAATATTTTTGTTTTCAAAGTTCAAATAGTCAATGTGAACTGTTCAACATCATTTCCATATGAATATGTACTTTCAGACTGAATTTTATATATATTTTTTAGAATTTTTGTACTATATTTTAGATAGGTAGACAATCACTACTTTTTTTTATCTTGATCCATAGTACAGACCATTATGCACTATGCATAGCACCATAGCCTCACTCCAGATATAATCTGCACCTTTGTGCTCATTTCTAGATCTCTATTGTTTGGACTTTGAACTGATTCTGTTTCTAGATACAGTCTATGCATTTGTTGCATGCTTATTGTTAAGTTTTGGTTGATAAGTGGGGGTGAGCAAGTAAGATGTAACAGTGGTTGCTGTTTGTTTATGTTCATTTGAACATGGATTTTTGTATAGTTTGAGTCAGTATCCTCTGTAATAATTCAAATTTTGAGTTTAAACCCAAATCGTCCGATCAGAATCCATGCCAATCTGATCTGAGGTGATATGAATTTATATAGGTTGGTCCATGTGAATTGTTAAGGATACTGGTACGGATAACAGTGGTGGCTGTTTGTTTAAGTTTATTTGGGCATGGATTTTTGTATAGTTTGAGTCAGTATCCTCTGTAACAACTCAAATTTTGAGTTTAAACCCAAATTGTCCGATCAGAATCCATGCCAATCTGACCTGAGGTGATATGAATTTTTATAGGTTGGTCCTGATATTAGCTTGGTTCATGTGAATTGTTAATGATACTGGTACGGATAACAGTGGTGGCTGTTTGTTTATGTTTATTTGGTTGGGCATGGATGTTTGTATAGTTTTGAGTCAGTATCCTCTAAAGTAACTCAAATTTTGAATTTAAACCCAAATCGTCTGATCAGAATCCAGGCCAATCTGACCTGAGGTGATTGAATTTTTATAGGTTGGTCCTGATATTAGCTTGGTCCATGTGAATTGTTAAGGATACTGGTACGATACTTAATCGCCATGTTTGGTTGTGGCCTAAATGGTGGAATAATGAGTTTAGGTCTCGTTATTTCACCAAACATGTCTTAAATGAGCCGGCCTAAGATGGCATAAGTCGATCTTTAGGCTGGCTTAAATTAAGACACCTCATATGGTGGCTTAATTTTTATTCCACCTCGTAGCCTAACTTGAATGATTAATTGTAATATATTAAATAATTATTATAATAATATTATAATATTTTACAGTTATTATTAATATATTAATATTATATAATTAGTAACTTATTATTAATAATAATTATTAATATATAATTAATAGCCTATATTGTTAATATATTAAATAATTACTCCTCAATAAGAGGAGGGATCAAGTTACAACATTTTTTGAGTTACAAGTATTTTTTACATTTTGAAAGTCCAAATCATCGATCCAAACCGTTAAATGTGATCTCTACAATAAAATGTGCTTGGAGACCAAATTTTACATTTTTTGGAATTTTTTTACTATTTATTAAGATGGGTACAAAATTCAATGGTATAAATTTGACTAGTTTTTGTACCCATCTTAATAAATAGTAAAAAAATTCCAAAAAATGTAAAATTTGGTCTCCAAGCACATTTTATTGTAGAGATCACATCTAACGGTTTGGATCGACGATTTGGACTTTCAAAATGTAGAAAATGCTTGTTGTAACTTGTTGTAACTCAAAAAATGTTGTAACTTGATCCCTCCTCTTATAATGATATAATATTATATTAATATTATATAATTAATATTTTCTTATTCATAATTATTATTAATATGTAATTATGTAATTAATATGTTAAATAATTATTATAATAATATTACAATATATTATAGTTGTTATTAATATATTAATATCATATAATTAGTATCTTATTAGTAATAATTATTAATAATTAATATTCTTAAATAGTAAATTATTATTATAATATATTATAGTTGTTATTGATATATTAATATTATATAATTATTATCTTATTATTAATAATAATTATTAATATATAATTAATATATATATTGTTAATATATTAAATAAATTTTATAATAATATATAATATATTACAATTATTATTATATAATTAGTATCTTATTATAAATAATTAACCAATTTAGGTTTTTAAAACTTTAGTCCTCCACCAACTCTAATCAAACAAGAAATAGTTTAAGCTATAATTTAACTTTAGGTCTCAACCAAACATGTATAATTTTGACCGGCTCAAGTAGGAATAATCAATATAGGCCTCCTTAGTTTTAGATCACAACCAAACATGAAAAATGAGTTGAGATGCAGCAAGGGATATGCTCTCTTCTTGTTAGCTGAGACATTACAAAAACCCTAGTACTAAGCTGAATCAGATTTTAGGGCAGTTTTTAAGAAATTGTGATTGTCTCCAGTTTTTTTTTAAAAGAAATGATAATTTACTGATCTCCCGAGTTCTAATTAGTTCATATTTTATTGTATGCAGGAGTTGACATATGATTACGGTTACGCAATGGATAGTGTGGTGATGCCCAATGGTGAGGTCATAAAGTTGGCCTGTCACTGTGGTGCAGCTGAGTGCCGAAGGAGGCTCCACTAATTTCTCAAAGCACCATATATAGATATTAGTATCTTATTGCTAATTAGTAGAGGTCATATTTTTGTTGCTATTGTTGCATTTAGGCCTATAGATTATATCTTTAACATGAACCTCTAATGTTAGTACCTTGCCCTTTTTTGTGATTAGACTTAGTCTAGTAAAGCCAATGAAAATGCTCCATTGGTAATTTTTGTGGTTGATGAATTGAAGATTGATTAAGGCGCATTTTAACTTGTCTGAAAAATTGTAAGTACTACTTAATATGTAGTGAAAAGCGTATTGACATTGCTTTTGTTTGGCCATAAAGTGCCTAGCTTTAAGTAAAGTTTAGTAGTTTGATTAAGTTTCATGTTGGTATAATGATGAACTGCGAAACAAACATCAGTATTATACAAAATATTTAACCTTTATCACAATAAATTTGGTGTTTACAAATTAAGCACTATAAATCTTAGTAAACAATAAACATAAAATAAAATGAGATCAACTACAAATTTTAGTACCTGATTATTTAATGACATATTTCTCTATAACTAGTTTATTAACAACAACGGGACATATTATTCACACAAATATATTATATTAACTATGCATGTTTTACCGGCTGGGTCTAGGTTTTTAGATACCACATTAATCTAGAAACATATTTCAAATTCTTAGACCCAATATATAGGGGTGATTAATGACTGAGTTTGAGTGGGTTGGAGTATGTTAATATTCAGCTCATTAGCTTAATGAGTGAGTCGATTCGAATTGAGAAGACAATACCGAGTTGACATATGTGATCATACTCGGCTCGTTAAATACTGGAGTTAACTCGTGCTCATTAAGCGACTCATTAAGAAATCAAGCTTGTAGGCAATTTGTTTTTAGTTTTTTTTTTTATTTAAAATACATCATTTAAAAAATAATTTTCATTTATATAATTTGACAAATTATCATAATCCAATCTAATTAAAAAATACATAATTTAACAAAAAATTGTCCTTAAGAAAATTTAACAAAATCAAACAGTTATCTTCTTGTTGTTTCTCACTGCCCTACATGTCACATACAGTTATCTCCTTGTTACATACCTACAAATTTGCATTATCAAAACAATAATAAAAATACATCTTCGACAATAATAGAAAACATGATTTATTTGGGTTTGATTCAAGGAATTGGATGTGGCAGGATTCATGTAACTTAGTTCTTAATGAGCGAGTTTGGGATATGCTCATGCTCGGCTCATTAAGTTAATAAGAGAGTTTTAGCTAGTTGATAATCCGCAATTTTTTTAGTTAGTACCCTAATAAATCAAAATTAAACAACTATCACCCAACCTCTCAAATTTAAGTTTTTACCACGAACGCATATCCAGTCCGTGCACGGATTGGGTATGCGTACCAAAATTATTTTTTATTTTTTATTTTTCTGTGCTCAATATGCACATCGATTTTTTTTTAAAGTTATGTTTTGAATTGTTTGAAAATTTTTGACTAAAACTTTTTTTTTTCTTTTCTGTTTTGCATATAATTTGTAGTATAAAACGTTTATCAAACTGTGCATATAATTTGTAGCAATTTGTGCACCAACTTAGTACAAAATGCTGCTCATATTGTGTGTATAATTTGTTGTAGTAATTTTTAGTTCAAACTTAGTCCAAAAATTTATTTGTTAAATAAATGCATTTTATTTTCTACAATTTCACCGTCAAATTTTATGTGTACATATAATTCTAAATACCACAAAGCGAAATATAATATAATAGAAAAAAATTTAGGCCAAAAATTTCAAATAATTTAGAACGGAACTAAAAAAAAAAAAATCGGTGCACATGCTGAGGGTGAGCACCGAAAAAAAAAATCAATTTTGGTATGCATACGGCATACCCAGTCCGTGCACCAAAAAATTTGGTGCGCGGGTTTGGGTATGCGTTCGTGGTAAAAACTCAAATTTGAAATTTTGGATGGTAATCATTTAATTCTAATTTTTAAGGTGCTAACTAAAAAAAATTTCGGGTTGATAATGAGCAAGTTGTTAATGAATTTTTAACGAGCGAGTTATAAGTGAGTCACGAGTTATGAACAATTTACTCACCCCTACTAATATCCCACTAATTATACTCTTGTAATTCAACATCCAAATACATTTTTTATAATTAATCAAATTAAAACAAAAAATACAGATTATAGATAAATTCGGGATAGCGAAATATTTCGAGAATTCAAATTGGATTGCAATCGACTGTTGAGAATCACTTCAATATAGAGTCAAAACTCCAATTAAACAGATTCCAAAATATACTTTTATGTTTCTATTTTAGTTTTCTCGCTCTCTTTCTTTCTCTCTCTATTTTTCCTTTTTCATTTAACGGATTGATCAATGAGGGGGCGGAGTATTTATAGGTTTTGAGGGGAAAATAAACAGTGGAGTTGTTGGAGTTTAGTTACCATGCACAACGCCAAGTGGCAAGGGGGGCACATTTCCTTCTTTAAACTTCTTACAATTTAAACCTTAAATTTTGGTATTCAAAAATAAAATAAATTTTAAATTTAAGTTCAAAAATTTCTGACATGGAAGATATATATATATATTTTTTGTAAATGGTCATAAAAATTACAAGATGTTACATTCCGAAGGAATTTTTCCACATACGAAAGAGGAAAATAATATGAAATAAAAGTATTAACTTTGGGCAAGGATAAAGAATTTCTAATCTACTACTGGGGTTGTTTTTTGGATTTCCTCCCGGAAAAAAAAAAGGATTGAAGGAGAGGCTAATTTTTTAAATAAAACAATTTGTATAGAAAATTTAGAAAAACGTTGATATATATGTACAACGACAAACTACATGATTAACCGCACAATAATTCAATAGATAAACCAAAAAAATAGATATTACAGATTGACTCATGCTATGGATTTGGATCTTTATATTAAAAGTTCCCGGCAACACTTTGGATCAGCAGTTTATTAGTTGAACCAATGGATCAATCAGTTCAACTGCTAATTTTTTAAATAGTATATATTAATAAGATATGAAGATTGAGTATACAAAAATTTATAAATAATTAAACATCATACATATTTATAAATAAATAGAAATTTTAATAACTAAGAAAGCTATAAAGCTACAATTTAGAAAACATTAAACATGGTTTGATGTAATATTAGTCGATTAGTTTTAATTCGACATTTCATCAAGCAGTTTGAGTGCATTGCAATTGTTCAATCTCATAAAGAGTTGATTAGTTTTGATTTGGACATTTTATCAAACACTTTGAGAGTAGCTCAAAATTGTTATTATAATGGTAACTTATAATAGAAAAATATTTTAGCAGAGTAACAAATTAATAATGAGATAAATTCCATTTGATTAGGTCTATGCCGTAATTTTAATCAATTCCATCAGCGTAAAAGATAAAGAATCTTGAACTAGCTCATAATCCATTAGTGGGAATTCATGAAAGGTAAAAGAAAACTGTGTGAATTTTGTCCCGCGAGAAGAAAAATAATACATAAACTACCAGTATAACTAGGACTACTAAAAAAAATTATAGTTCATAATTTGATGAATTTTGATTCGAAAAATATGTAGTTCGCAATTAATTCGATTCGAAACAAATCAAACCCAGTTCGATTTGAATATTATTCAAACTCTAACTCATACCATAGTAAGTTCAATTCGGTTTGATTCCTTGCCACCCCTGATCACAATATTTTATGTATTACCTAGAAGAGACTTTTAAACCGCGATCAATAACTCAAAAACATTTTTTTTCCAATAACACATAAAGAAATATATTAATTTTTTTTACAGCCTCGAAAAATCTGGCCTGAAAAATATTTATCCGAGTTATTTGTCACAGTCTTTATAATAAATCAAATTTTATATATTTTATCTATTTTCAAAGAAATATATTAAATATTTCTAATATTTCAATACAAAAAATAAAAAAAATTATGTTTTGTAAAGAAAAAATAATAGCAACAAAACTGGTGAGCATCTCACTGGACAAAAAAAATTATATAACCAGTGAGATTCTCACCGGTAAAAAGTTATACAACTAGTGAGCTTCTCACTGGTTTGAATATTTTTCGAAGTGCCGCTTAAAAGCATGTAGAATTTAATTTTTTTTTGGATATTAATAAAAATTTCGGCTCGCTGCACTATTTCGTGCGGAAAAAAAAAAAATAGATTTGAGCTGTTGGATCAAACCTTACGTGTCCCTCTTAATAAAATCAAGCGACTCATGAAACATTTGACGGTGCCCTGATTTCTCAGTGGTTAGGATAACAATATGTATTTAAATCTTGATTATTTTAAATTTTGGTCAATGATCACGGTAATCATCAAATCCAAAAATGATTAAAGTTCTCCTAATGTAAATGTGATGTATTGAAATAAAAATAATTCTCAATTAATCTCGAATTATATCCGAATTATTTTCAAAGAGCAGGGTTCAAATATCTCTATTTTTGTTCCTCCATTTTTTAAAATTTTAATAACTCAAAATTTATAACTTAAAAGTGAAAATAAAACTGTTAGATGTGATCTAATGTTATTTTCTCTATGTGCTCATAATATCACATATTTTGTTTTTTTTGTGAATAAATAAATTGAAAAATTAACGTTTAGAAATTATCTACATTAGTATATTTTTTACAAGCTCAATGATAACCAAAATAAAATTGAAACATTATAATTTTTTGCACGTGCATAGATAAACTATGTAGATCATATCCAAAGGTTTTATTTTAACTTTTAAGTTTTAAATTTTGAATTATTGAAGTTTTTAAAAATAGAAGAATAATAGAGGCACAAAAAATAGGACATTTGAACCCTTACTCATTTTTAAGTTATTAAGTTATCACTATGTAAGATGATGATGAGGGGAGAGATGAATTCTACAAAGGAAGAGGACATTAAAAAAATAAACATTATAAATACATTAATTTTGGATGGGGTGGTACTGTAGAATTAACAGTGTCACCTCTCTTTTGTGCTGTCTAATATCATTCTAAATTATCCAGCATTAGCCTTTCCAATTACTCATGAAAACAAAAATACACTAGCACCACTTGCCTCAATTGGCTCCAAAAATCTTCCTCTCCCATCGTCAGTGTCTGCCCTCATTCCCCTCTCTTCTTCCTCCTACCTCAGCCAATTTTCTCGCAAGCCACTCTTTAACTGTCCGTAGCTTTCCCTGTCTTCTGGTCATCCACTCATCTCCATCCTTCCTAGATACCTTTAGTGTAAGACTGCTCTTTAACTACAGTGACGACACATATTGTTTACCAACTACCTCATTGATGATTATATTAGAGTGCTAAATTACATTGGTTTATTTCACAATTGCAATGCTTAATTAACTCAAATACCGTAAAACCATAAATTAAAAATAAAATTTGAAATTGTTATGCTAAATATAATTAGTTAATCTTGTTTGACATTGCATAAATGATAGGTTATTAAGATTAGTTTATTAATTTTCTCTGATATTTTATTGTAAAAGTTTTGAAACTAATACAAAATTTTGAATATAAAGATGAAAACTATGTTTTATTATCTTTTGTAAATAAATATAAGCTTATATATTGATCACTTTAGAGTCTTTTTCTATATACAATAAATCATAATCAGTAGTATATCTATAAATAATTCAAAAGGTATTCAAAACAAGAAATAAGATATGTATGGTAGATCATCCAAAATACTTCTTCCCTCTTCCTCTCCTCTATACAAACAACAAACATGTTCCAAAGTAAATTTTTAATAAACGCTAAAAAGTTATTGAATTTAATATTAATAATTTAAAAAGGCTAAAAATACCCAACTGAAGAATGATGAAAGGGATAAAATGTATCTTTGTTAATGTCCTTAATTTAGAAATGCCTTCTCACTAGCTATCTGTACCTAGGAGTGAAAACGGAGCTGAATTATCCGGTGGATATCCGCTCTGTATCCGGATATAATCTGAATTCGGATATAATTCGAATCCGGATAATTCAGATTCGGATAATTCCCGAATACAGATTCGGATAATTTTTGAAAATTCATAAAAGATCCAGATACGGATACGGAGTTCTAAACGGAGCGGATATCCGGATTATCCGGATTCGGATAATTTAGCTAGACTCAAATAAAAAAGAAATAAATATTTGCAATGGGATTTGAACCCATATCCTCCCATCTCAATGTTTTTAGACTAAGCTTCAAATCACTACGCCACAACATCTTTTATGGTATCAGCATTATCCGTTCCGTTTTCACCCCTATCTGTACCCCATTCCAAACAATTTTCATGTTTTTTGTAAAAGAGGGAATGCATAATGAAGACAACCTCCACGTGTCAACCGCATGCACCAAGGAGAGCAAGTGGCATTTTCAATTTCATCATGCCGTGAGAAACATTGTTAACTTACAGGTAACTTTTCGATATAAATATTTAGAGTGAGTCTTTGTTATTGTGCTACGGTTTTATATTTGAGTTTTTAAATTTTAACGGTCGATCCGAACCGTTCATTTTGTTCTTCATATTAATGTGTTTGGAGACCAAATTTTACATTTTTTTGAAAATTTTTTAGATATTTAGAAAATCACTTGATCTGAAAATTTTAGACCATTTAAAAATAGTGATTTTCAATAAATCTAAAAAAATAGTAAAAAATTTCAAAAAATGTAAAATTTGGTCTCCAAACACATTAATATAAAGAACAAGATGAACTGTTTGGATCAACCGTTAGGATTTGAAAACTCGAATATAGAGCTGTAGCACAGTGCCAAATCGTAATATGCATAGTACCATAGACTCACTCAAATATTTATATATATATATATATATAAAACTGGCTTAATAAATAGTAAAATCATTAAAAAAATGTAAAATTTGGTTTTCAATTACATTTTAATATAGATTGAATGTTAAACGATTTGAATCGACTATTTCGATTTTAAAAATATAAAAACCAAAACTTTTGTTGCACATACAGTACTCTATAAACAAGCATTTTGATATTAACCAATCGAGTGAGGCTATGGTACTATGCATATCACGAGTTGTTACCGTACTACGGCTCTATATTCGAGTTTTCAAATCCTAACGGTCGATCCGAACCGTTCATCTTGTTCTCCATATTAATATGTGCTTGGAGACCAAATTTTACATTTTTTGAAATTTTTTTACTATTTTTTTGGATTTATTGAAAATCACTGTTTTTGGATGGTCCAGAATTTTTAGATCAAGTGATTTTCTAAATATCTAAACAAATAGTAAAAAAATTTCAAAAAATATAAAATTTGGTTTCCAAGCACATATTAATATGGAAAACAAGATGAACGGTTCGGATCAACCGTTAGGATTTGAAAACTCGAATATAGAGCCGTAGCACGGTAACAACCCGTGATATGCATAGTACCATAGCCTCACTCGATTGGTTAATATCAAAATGCTTGTTTATAGAGTACTATATGTGCAACAAAAGTTTTGGTTTTTATATTTTTAAAATCGAAATAGTCGATTCAAATCGTTTAACATTCAATCTATATTAAAATGTAATTGAAAACCAAAGTTTACATTTTTTTTAAATGATTTTACTATTTATTAAGCCAGTTTTAAAATCGTTGTTTTCAATTATTCAAAATTTTTTTAATTTTTTGTAAATCACCGATTTTAAAATTGATTTAATAAATAGTAAAAAAATAAAAATAAAATAACATTTACTCTCCAAGTCCATTTTAATATAAATATCACATCTAACGGTTTGAATCGACCGTTTGGATTTTAAAAATTAGAAAATCAATTGGTTACACTACAGTTCTTCAACAAATATTTTTGATATTAGCCAATCTCTGTAATCATTCTTGATTTCAGGGAGAAATTTGTTAATTACCAATAAATAGGATTTGGGTAAAAAGTTTTCCGATGTCAAATTAAAAAAAAAGTATGCATAGTGGAATGCACCACAATATGAATTTAGTTTGAGATTATAAATGAAAAAATAATTCGTCTTAGTAACAATAGAGAACGAAAATATATTTAAAAATAATTTTTGATATATAAAAAATATAATATATATAATAGTAATGAGTTTAAGCTCACGAGGTCCTTTGCCCCCTTCAATCAAAAAGTGATGGACATAATCTGCATTGTAAATTGTTTTATAGGGGGCTATTTGAATATAACAGATTTTGAATATATGAATCTTCAAAAAAAAAACAAATTCTCTTTTATTCAATATAACCATGTTCTTAAATTAATTAATCTCTCAATTTTCTTTTCTCTTATTCAATTTAATCATGTTGCTAATTTAAAGAAACATTTTCATTTGAAATTAAAGGGTATATTTGTTTAAATAACAAATTTAACAAGTAAAAAAAAATGAATGTTACATTTGTACAAGGATATTGAATGTTAAGATATTGTCATGAAGAAATTAGTTATTTTAAAAGTTTACATGAATATATCAAAAAAAAAAATCCCAAAATTAAATGCGAGTAGAGATTAACGTCGGTATTATTATTTTTAAATATTAAATCCGATAGGTCATGTATGTAATTTATTTCTATTTTTATATCACACAAAAAAAATATCGGTGTTCGTTGACTATTTTTTACCTTTTTGAGTCTCTTAATTTTATTTTATTTTTGTTGTGACAAGGTATGTAGGCAGGATGGATTCAGAATTTTTCATTGAGAGGCAAAAAAATATTGAATTGAGTTTAAATAGCTAATTGAATTTAAACTCATTAACTAATTGGGTACTCAATAATAAAAAAAACAATACTTTAACTTATATTTTCTAATACTCTAACTTGTAATTTTTGACGATTTAACTTCTAATTCTAATACCAATCATAATTAAACAAAATTATTTTGATTTTAACATTAAATTTAACCCGAATTACAAATTGAATATTCAAATGGGGTCAAAAAAATTTCTAGAAAGGTGCAAAGTCGATCGGTACTGATATATCATCACTAAAACTCAAAATTTAGGAAGACCGACTGTACCGATATTGGAACCATTCAACTCGAATTTGTCGCTCGAGATCGTCCTAAAATTCAGATTCATTGTTCGAAATATGTGCACTCTACTTTAGATTTTTCACATTTTTCCTTGTAGGGAATAAAAACCAAAATCTCAATTGAAGATGTGCATCAAATAATTCAAAACAAAAACCAGTTAATAATTAAAACCAAATCAATTAGATAAGTCATGATAAATGCGCTCACAATTTGGCATAGAACATTGTGTGGAGCAAATGCAGCGACGAAGAAGAATGTTGTAGTTGTTGCCAATGAAGCCTTCACGGACACACATAGTGACGCATTGTTTTTCGTCGCTGGGACTCTTAACACATTCAACCTTGTTCAAGACTGCAACACTCTTTAATTCCATCATTAGTTCTCCTTATTTTACTGCTCACGGACACACACAAGGCATTGTTCTTCGTTGTGGATCAAATGCAGTGTTGAAGAAGAGTGTCATTGCAGTTGTCACCAGTGAAGCCTTTGCGGACAAAGAACAATGCATCACTATGTATTAATGTATGTCCACGATGAAGAACAGTGGGCAGTAAAATTAAGGAGAATAAATGATGGAATTAAATTCTGATGTTTACATGTTTTCAGGGAACAAAATTAAATTCTGATGTTTCTCTTTGCTGGTACCAGTTGTACCAGCACACCCCTCATGTACTGGTACATGTTATTATCTTTTCTGGTAAACTGAGGACCTATCTGTGTAAAGATTTCTATTAGCAAGATCTCAATACAATACCTTTCTACCCAAAATTAATACTGACATATGCCTGTTAATTTTTAAAATAAATTAGCTCCTATATCTAATT
Source organism: Carex pumila (assembly GCA_033356055.1). Taxonomy (NCBI): domain Eukaryota; kingdom Viridiplantae; phylum Streptophyta; class Magnoliopsida; order Poales; family Cyperaceae; genus Carex; species Carex pumila. Next base: position 219,691 of record JARJHM010000164.1, read on the forward strand.
TTACCTCACTTATGCCAATTGAAAATTTGTACAGTAGCTAACAGAGTACATACAACAATACCAGCATTTAATTTTTTATTCCAAATCCAATGAACAAATTTATCCCGTTTCAATAACAATAGTTTTCCAAAGAATTATAAAAGGGGTAACAATTCCCACATTAAGCAGAGAAATTAAAGTAAAATCAAATAGAAATTAAATAACAAATCAAGAACTTGAACAAATTATCAATTCATTCACTATTCCATTAAAACAAAAGAGATACATATTCCTCCAATCCAACCATCATATACACACTCCAATACACAGTTACCAGATCAGCTTACATATTCAAATCACCTAATTGCCCTTTACCAGAACCTCTAATCAAACCCTAACCCTAAAAACCCTAAGCACTGGTAAACTTAGTAACAGCTTTAGTCCCCTCTGAAACAGCATGCTTGGCCAATTCACCAGGAAGAACAAGTCTAACAGAGGTCTGGATCTCACGAGAGGTAATGGTAGGTTTCTTGTTATACCTTGCCAATTTCGCAGCCTCCGTGGCGAGTTTCTCAAAGATGTCGTTGATGAAGGAGTTCATAATTGACATGGCTTTGCTTGAGATGCCAATGTCGGGATGCACCTGCTTGAGCACCTTGAAAATGTAGATCTTGTAGGTTTCAGTGCTCTTCGCCTTCTTCTTCTTCTTCTTCTCACCTCCAGCGCCGTCTTTGGTAGGGATGCGCTTCTCCGCCTTGGGTTTCTTCTCTGCGGGCTTCTTCTCCCCCTTCTCCTCTGCAGGTTTCTTCTCCGCTGGCTTCTTCTCTGCCTTAGGCGCCATTTCTGTTTTTTCTAATTCAAGATCGAGAGAGAGAGAGAGAGATATTGGATTGATTAGAAAGCTGGGATGGGGTTTGGTATTTTATAAGGGAACGGGTTGTGTTTTGATTGGTTGGATGGAAAGAGAGCGGATCGATGACGTGAGAAACATCCAGCCGTTGGTAGGAGGATAGATCAAAGGGTCAGAAATTAGTGAGATGACCGGATTGCGGGATTTGTGAGGTCAAATGCACACAGTCAGGAGCTAGGTTACCTAAAGTAATCTAATTTTTGTGTTTAAATATCGACCGTCATATTCGAATCGAGCCGTCAGATTAAAAGGGTCCGTGCGCTCCACCACAGGCCGGATTGTCCCAGATTCTAATCGGACGATCATTATCTAAAATCAAAAAATTGTGTTACTTTAGGGGATCCGTGCTGCAGAATTAGAGGAATAGAGTTTTTAACAGAATAGATTTTACTTCACTCAGCGCACTAACCATATATGGCGCTGCTTTGATTCTGTATTCTGTGCGCTGCATGAAGTTGAAACTACTCTGTTATACTCTTTAACCAGTCAGAGCTATGAATATTCTATTAATTTATAAAGCCACTGTTTCACATTGGGTCACGTATTATTCTGATAATTAATAAATTTCCAATTCCAATATATTTTCTTATATTTTTTTCGATTTCATAACATATTTTTTTTCAGCGAAAAATAATTAAAGGAATTATAAATAATTAAAACATCCAATGAGGAGTTAATTGAGAAAAAAAAATAGTATTTTGCTTGGCATAGCATTTGGAGTTCCATAACAAAAACTCAAGTTAATAAAAGAATTTTCCTAAATTAGTGGCAATATACATCAACTCATTTTTTTATAAACATTTTGTACAAAGATATGCTGAACAATTATTTAGTGTGCATTCTATTATGTATAAATTTTTAATTTGACAACAATAAACTTTTGCCGAAATCCTATTTATTTGTAATTAGCAAAAATAGCAGTCTTCTCACTTTCATAATTCTTTCAGCCTCCTCCTCAGTAAACAAATTCAGATTGAGGTCAGAAGTGTAAATATCTATATTAATTGAACTTAATAAATCTATACTTCAAATAGCCTCCTATAAAACATTTATAATGCAGACCAGGTCCATCATTTTTTTTATTGAAGGGGTTTTGTTAGTATAAGCTCAATACTAATATTATATTTTTATTTATCAAAAATAATATTTTTAAATAGATCTAGTTCTTTGTTGTTACTAAAATGATTTTTTTTTCATTTATAATCTCACCCATATTTATTGTTATTTGTTGTGTCATTTCATTTTCATTTTCATATTTTCTGTGGCATTGGAATTGTAGGAAATTTCAACTTAATGCTGATGATTAATTTCATAAAAACTTATTTTTAAGTATTACTTATGACATCACCTACAACAGGTAATGTCATAACCAGTTATTAATAAATATCTCCACCATGCTCTGAAATTACGAATAAATATATATTTTAAAAGCTTATTTTTGTTAACCGTCTTAGAATTTTGCATTGCACTTGAAGTTATGAAGTAAATTAAGGACATAAACAAAGGTAACATACTTTCAATTTCATAATTTTTTGGTTCCGTGTTTTTAGCGTTTTTAAATTACAAATAAAAAATCGTAAAATTTTAGATTTTATTAGAAACTGACTTTGCAACAAGTTTTTTGTGTGGACAGAGCGAAAACAAGAGAAGGAGAAAATAGAAGTGTTTCCCATGATATATCATACATTTCTTATTTTAAATATTTCTTGAATTGTATAAATAATGATAATCGATCATTATTTTTGTAGAGAAAAAACAGTAAAATTTTCTCAACAAATAAGCATGTCGTTATTTTTTAGTTATTTTTTTTACTAAAAATGTTGATAAGGCATAACTTTAGTAATTATATTAAAAAATTTATTGTTAATTTCACAATAATATATCAGAGAAAATCAATAAACCAATCTTGATAAACAACTACAATTTCTCTCATCAGCTCTCAATAATGAAAATTCTTATTACAAAACATAAAAACAAGTAAATAACAACTGATTAGAAGAGACGATTTAGGCAGAGAGGAGTTTTATAAGATAGAGCAAATGTGACTTGACCAGAAGAGTTCGCTTCCCTCCGGGTACCTAAAGTACAATCCAAAAAAACAAACGGTCTAGATTAATCTCAGCTGATTCAAATTAATTAGATCTGGTGCCTATTGAAGCTATAGGGGGTTTGCTTTCAGATTCGTGTCAGGTAAAAAGAACAATTCAGATTTGACACTTGCACCTCAGGGATTTGGGGTGATACAGATTCTAAACAGAACAGAGGAGGCTGGTAGCAATAGAGTTGGTAATATCTTGAAAATTCAAATTATTATTGTTCATTATACGACTATTTTGTAATAATATAAAAATATAAGTAAAATTAAAAAAAAAACATTTGTAATAATAGAAACAAAATAGGATTTGGTGAAATAAAAATATACTGTTGATTAATCTCCTGTCAATGCGATGATGGCAGTTCACTTTAAAAAATAAAACTGACAATGTTTACTTTAAAATTAAAATCGCAAATCTAGATGCTCTAACCTGCTTACTGATATTTTGTAAATAGATTTTCCTTCATTATTGTTACTAATATAAATCTTTTTAATATTTATAATCTTAAACATGTTCAAACTTAATTGATTTTGAGGTGCATTAAATAATGTATAAATTTTGAATTCGATATCAATAATGAATATCTCCACCAAGCTCTGAAATTATGAATGAATATTTATATTTTGAAAACTTTTTTTTGTTAACCGTCTTAGAAATTTACATTACATATATACTTGAAATTACTTGAAACGAGATGTAGGAAACGAGTACCACATTAAATTTAGTCTGATGTTCAATTTGAATCGTATTATTTGCTTTAGAATTTGAGCAAAAATTAAAATTATAAACCGCTCCGTGCATCTAAATGAGAGCACGAATCTCAATGCAATCCGACTCCTTAATTAGCTCCCGTTAATGTAAAAATATTGTTTCTCACAACATTATGTAACTGAAAATGCCCCTTGCTCTTCTTGCCACAGAAAAAATGTGCCCCACATTAGTGAAAATAAATCTGCTGTAATTCTTGGGGAATTACAGGACCCTGTAATTCCAATCTGAACCGTTGGTCTTTCTCGAGATTTGTGCATGAAAATTTATTTTTTCTCAAGATCTGTGCAGAAAATATTTGAATGGTTGATATTGGAATTTCAGGGCCCAGTAATTCCTTCCGGGATTACAGTAGATTCGGACTCCACATTAGTACATGTGGTTAACATGCGGAGGTTGTGTTCATTTTGCATTCTTTTTTGTTTGTTTTTTTTTTAATTTTTATAGAGAGACTGTGAAGTTGTGAGTGAAATCCGAACTCTTAATTTTTAGATAGTTATAATTTTAAAATATTTTTTTTAGCTAATTGTACTACTGCATCATCTCGCATTTTGTCTTTTTTCTAAAGTATACAAATATGAGTTTGCATTCTCTGCATTAACTGATTGTATGAGTTTAGATGCAGATTGTTCAATCAGAATCATGACCAATTCAGTCCACACATGCAATGTGCGGAGTTCTTTAATATCCGTACAAATTCTGATCAAACAATTCGTATTTAAGCCAGTCGTAAATACATAAGACATTAACAAAGGTTATATTTTTTTTAGCAAAACTAGGGTGTAATGTGCTCACCAAGATATATTGGTAAGCAGATATCCAAAATGCTATCAAATTGATTTTGAACTACGAATTCAAATAGTTGAAATTCATATATTTCGTGAGTGATGCATGTACATGCAAATTTTTAAAATTTTGAATTTATTTAGCATATGGTCAAGCGGTTAAAACATGAACAACTTATAAATTATTTTTTAATTGTTTTATATATTAATTTTTCATCAATTTTTTGACCACTTAACCATGTATTAAATAAATTCAAAACTTTAATTTTTTTGCATGTAGATGCATCACTCACAAAGTACTTAGATTTCAACGGTTTAGATTCATAATTTGAAGTTACACTGATAGCCTTTTGGAGGTGTGCTCACCAATCTCTTTTAGTAAATACATCACACCCTAGTTTTGCTCATATAAAAAAGAATTGAATTTTGTAACAAGTATCTTGTGCATAGAAGAAGAGAGATGTTTCGCATGATCAATCAAACATATTATGGTTCTAAATGGTGCGCTATAGTGGCACTATAGTGATGGTATAACGTTTTCGGACCATAAAAATTATGGCGTTATTGACATTATAGCGGCGCAATATGACAATAGCGTTGTTCTTTTTAACCATTCAGTTATGATGCGATAAAACGTTATTTAAACATTTGATACATATCATATTTAAAACACCTTACGAATCATATAAATAATGTTAGCTATAATTTAGTGTATATAGAAAAAGAGTAAAGCCCTCTCAAAAAATTAACCTCCAAAAATAAATTCTCAATAAATAAGCACGTCTTTATATTTTACTAAGAAAATCGATAAAACGTAACTTTAGTAATTATATAAAACAAAATTACATAATTTTGTAAATTTTTTAAATATAATATCATATAAAATCAATAAGTATATCTTCTCTTTAGAAATTAACCTACATAGTTTCTTGAAACGCTATCCTCTGTGAAGGTTTTACCTGCGGAGCTGTGTGGTGGTTTTGATCTGGTCTGTTCGTTTCGGATCGGATGGACTAGATTAAGGGTTCATCAAATTTTGAGTTTTTTTTAAATTCGGATAAGATCTGATCTGATCTGTCCAATTCAAAACTAACAGACCATATTAAAACTATCGCACAGCTCCGCAGATAAAACCTCCGCAGATGATACGCTTCCTAGTTTCTTTCCTGTTCTCTGTGATGCCTCGACCATTTTTTTTTTGTCGACAGCTCACTAATGGTGAAAAATAAAAGATAGAAACTATTAGCAACTAGCAACAAGTGTTTAATTATTTTTTTTGTTATTTGTAATTATTAGAATCTTAATTATCTACAACAGGAGATCAAATCATAGTACAGTAAGAAAAAAAATCAGTAAAAATTTATGTTGTTCAATGATTTATTTTTTTAAATAGAATCAAAATTTTATATTTTTAACAAAACAAACACTATTGATTGAAATTTTACAAAAAACAGCTCCACCAATCCGCAAGTACAAATATGTTTGCTCCACCGATCCAGTGGATCGATGGAGCCATTTTATGAGTTATTTATAAAATCTAACCGTAGAAATCAAATCTAACCACAGGAATCAATAATAAATAGCTACACCGATCCTGCGGATCGGTGAAGTTGATTTTTATAAAAACAAAATCAATGATGCTTATTATGTTAAAATATTTAAAATTAGTTCTATTTAAAAAAAAAATCTTGTTCAATCTATTTGATTTAAAAAAGCAAATATGGTATCTATTACAAAATAAAAACAATAATGAGTGACAATCAATCGAGAGATACAGAGAAGTAGACGACGAGAAAGGACGAGTCAGCGGATCACATTTTAAACAACGGTTAAGAAACCCAAGTTTTGAGTTACTTTAGGGGATACCAATTGACATCACACCGTCCATTTTAACTTGACACGAATCTTAATGATCTCCGTGAATCTTAAAAAAAAAAATGAAATGGAAATATTTGAGTTTTATTTGGCAGGATGGGATGTGATGGGAGCGGATCAATGATTTGAGAGAGATCCCGCCGTTGGTAGCAGGATTGATCAAAGGGTCTAAAATTAGTGTGGTGATCGGATTGTAAGATTTGTGTATTTCAGATTCTCTGAAGTAACTCAAATTTTGAGGTTAGATCTGGATGGTCCAATCAGAATTCAGTCTTTCGGAATCCCAGGGTCTCTTTTATTTCGTGCCAAAACAGATCTGACGGTCATAATGTAAACACAAAATTTGAGTTACTTTATATGAATTCGGATTGAGGTCAGAGCTCAAACGCTCAGAATCAGAGCAGTGAATATTTATATTAACTGAACTAAATAAATCATAAAGAGGGATAATTTGGACAAACAAAAACTTATGAAAACTTGTTATATTCAAGTAGCCTCTGTAAAACATTTATAATGTAGATCAGATTCATCGCTCTTAGATATGTACATATGTACATATATATCAAAATAAATTACCATTATTATAACATATGTACATATATATCAAAATAAATTATTTTTAAATAGATAGATCCTCGTTCTTTATTGTAACTAAAATGATTTTTTTTTTCCATTTATCATCTCAAACGTATTAAAATATTATTTTGTGGTGCATTCTATCATGTATAAATTTTGAATTTGACATCAACAAACCTTTATTTGTAATTATCAAAATTAACATTTCAAAGACAATTAATTAATACTTGTCCCGTTGTGCTATTTCATTTTCATCTTCCGTGTGACATATATTGGAATTGTTGTCAATAAATGTCTCCACCATCCTTTGAAATCATGAATGAATATATATACATGAGGAGAGATCCAATTATAAACTTTTTTGGTGACATCAAATTACACTCTCCATTTTCAAAGTTTTCAAATTTTAAACAGTCGATCTAAACTGTTCAACATGACGGATATATTAAAATGTGCTTGCAAATCAAATTTTATATTTTTTTTTGATTTTTTTTACTATTTATTAAGTATTTTATAAAATTGTTGTTTTCAGACTATTGAATTTTTGTACTCATCTTAATAAATAATAAAAAATTCAAAAAAATATATAATTTGATCTGCAAATACGTTTTAACATATCCATCATGTTGAATGGTTTGAATTAATTGTTTAGACTATAAAAATATATAATATAATCCGGTATCACCAAAAAAGGATGTAAGTGGATCCCTCTCTCTATATATGTATTGAAAGCTTATTTATGTTAACCGTCTTAACAAACTGCATGCATGCTTGAAGTTAAATTGAGAATACAAACTAATGTGACATTCTTCTTAATTCATAATAATTCTTAAGTTCGTATTTTTAGCGTTTTAAATTACAAATATATATTTTTTATAGCTTTTAGTTCTTTTTTTTTTTATTAAAATTGACTTTGCAACAAGTTTTTTTGTGTGGGCAGATAAAGGAGAAAAGAGAAGTGTTTCGCATGATCCATCATGCATTTTTTATTTTAAATACATCTTGAAATGTATAAATAATAATAATAATAAATATTATAAAGATAAGTAAAAGTTTCTCAAAAAATATGCATATCTTTATTTTTTCTTACTAATAATGTGAATAAGACATAGCTATAGTAATTAACTAATTATATTTAAAATTTCATGTTAGTTTCTCAATAAAATATCAGAGAAAATCAATAAACCAATTTTTTGAGAGTCCAAATATATACACGGGTTACAAACAATTTTTTTGTTAAAGAAAAACAAAGATTGTAAGGATATAAATTATTTAGGTGAATGAGAAAAAATATGTGCACTAAAAAAAGTTGAGGGTTAAAGATTATTGATATCGTGTTGCAAAAAACATTTTATTCACCAAATTGCTTATGCAAAAATAGAAAAGAACCTGAGGCCATTTGACCACAAAAATGAGGTCAATATATATATAACATTAGAGACACAGACTAAATCGGAGAGGGCAACTACAACTTTTAATTATTAAAAAACTTGGCAAATTTGTCGTTCTTCTATGAATTCTGTTTTGACAAAGAAAAGTGAAGGTCTAGCCTCCATATTTCATTAATAAGACACAAGATGTGTCAAAAGATACAGTTTAATTAAAAAATACGAAAAAGAAAAAAAGAAAAGAAAAAGACTAAAATTCTGAATGAAAATTGAGACAACAAAAGAGTACAAAACATGAAAAGAAAATTACAACCCAATTTGATCTTTGCTGCTCTCTAATCTCCTGTTTACATTTGACTTTCCAGAAACCAGCTTGTATATTCTCTTTTCATTTCATTGGCTAGTATTTGTGGGGGCTTTTGTTCATCCCTAAATATTCTTGTACACCGCTCCCTCCACAATACAAAGCAGAACACCACCTGCATTTGTTTAACTCCTTTCTGGTTCATTCCAATATTGCCCTTTGGTATTCGCTTCTTGCAAAAAAACTATTATGTGCCAGATGTCTATTTGTCCTCTGTATGTCAAGACTTACTGTTTTTCTGTAACTGCACTCTTGAAATATATGCCTGGCCGATTCTGTGTGCCTTTTAAAGAGGACACATCTATTTACCTCGTAGAAGAATTTTACTGATATGAACGCAATGTGAATTATCATGTAAATTTGAATTATAATGTAGTAAATTTGATAAATTATGATTCAATAAGGTAAATGTTTGAGTTGTAAACTTGGTTAATAGTGTGTTGTATCATGTCTTTAACTGGTCAACATAATAAAATAACTGAAAACGCACCTTTATTTTTAAAAATATATTTTTCACAGGAAGAAGCATGCACTAGTGTAAAAACAGGAATTAAGATCGGCCTATTTGGATCGGTTATATGAGCCAGCCGATTCTAAAAGGTATTTGAATAGGTTTTCTTAAAAAAACCGATCTTAAAAACTATTCAGATCGGGTTTTATTGTCAACCGACCCTAATTTATGAACTATCAGGATATGTTTTTTTTTAGAACTGATCCTGATACTATCAAGATCAGTTATTCTAAATAACCGATTTTAATAATTCAACTATCAGGGTCGGTTGTTTATAAAACCCGATCCTGATAGTATCAGGATCGGTTCTAACAAAAAACCGATCCTGATAATTGAAATATCTCAAATAAATCTTATATATTATTTTTATCTCAAATAAATCTTATTAATTAAAATATATCAGAAAATAGCATCTGGATCGGGTCTATACATAATAACTGATCGAGATAACTTAAATACATCTAACAAATTAAAATATATAAGAAAATAGCATCTGAATCGGTTCTGTACATAATAACCTATCCAAATAACTATATGGATCGGTTCTCTGTTACAAACCAATCCAGATACCTTTTTTTCCTTTCAATTATTATTTATAAAATTATAAAAGTAAATTACAAACATAACCATTAGAATAAATAACCTTATAATTATATAATAAATTATTTCATAAAATATACCTTCAAATTTTTATACATATTCGTGATATATTATATTAGAAATTAACTTACATATAATTAACAAAACCAGATTAATAATTTTCCAATTAAATGAAAAAACTATTTGGATCGGTTTTATTGCTAAAAACCGATCCTAAAAACTATCTGAATCGTCTCTTGTGTGAATAACCATGTTTCATGGATATGGATATAGGTATTGCGTCGGATACAATACATATGACGATATACATTAATTTTTAAATTTTTAAATAAAATATAACTATTATATATGTGTGTGCCTACATACAGACATACAAAAAGAGTGGGATTGACTAATATCAAAACATTGGTTTCTAGACCATGAAATAAATGCTTCGGCTTTTATATTTTTAAAGTCTAAACAATAGTCGATCCAACCCGTTTAACATTCAATCGATAATAAAATGTGCTTGGAGACCAAATTTTATATTTTTTGGAACTTTTTTACTATTTATTAAGCTAATTTTAAAATCGTTATTTTCAATGATTTAGAATTTTTTTTAATGTTTATTAAAATCAATAATTTTAAAATTGACTTAATAAATAGTAATTAAACAAGTTCCAAAAAATGTAAAATTTGGTCTCCGTGCACATCTAACGGTTTGGATCGGATATTTGAACTTTAAAAATTAAAAAATCAATTGATTGCACTACGATTCCGGAACAAAAGTTTTGATATTAACCCCTCTCCACATCATATGATAACTTAGATTATATGTGATATATATTGACAGTTTCTAAAGCTAGTTTCATTATGGTAACTTGGAGGTTGAAGAGCAAAATTGTCATTATATAAACCAACACTGTTGTGAGAAATAAAAATGTGAGACCAATAAAGTGCAATCTCAAATTTACTAGTAGTTGTCAACTTGTATTGGTTGGGTCATATAATTGAGTGAGGCTATGGTAATATCCATATTACAGGTCAATATATTAGACGAGGTGGACCGACTAATTGACACAATGAGAGATTCTAATTCTTGTGAGATTTGTAAACTATTTTATGTTGTTAGTTTACTATTATTTAACTTATTTAGTGTAAAATTTGTAAGTTGGGGTAAAGTGAGACTGATTTGTAAGTTATAAACTATTTTCAGATAGAAATAATGGTTCCACGTTGTTTCATAAGCATCGCAGAACAAATATTTCCAATTTTGAAATTTTCTATAATTTGTAGTGAATTTTTAAAATTTTATTTTTTAATTTATTACCCAGAACTTTTGGCTGACAGAAGTGTGTGAAAAAATTGCATAAGAGAAAAAACATTCCTAATGATGAGCTTATTCAGTTATATATATATATTTAAGAGAAAACCATGAAGGTTAGGGAGGTAATTTATTTTGAAAAGATTTTACTTTGAGTTAGTAAATATATATCAATTTATCCATTGGTTGATTTTTGGAAATGATGTCTTTATATTCTGGAGAGTCCTCATTTTTTAGATATTGTTATTTTCATGTACAAACTCTCTTGTCCATAGCATAGTCACAAGATTTGTGAATTAAACTTGAAAAATTTATTTTTTTGGTGATATGAGCCGAACGTCGAATTATTTGCTTGACCGAACTTTGACTGAATTAAATCCGAATAATTTGCAAATTTTCCTAATTTTTCTCGAATTTTACGAATTATCACGAACTTTTTCCGAATTTTTCCCAGAACATTTTTTTTTCTAGTTTGTTTGTTTGTTTTTTTTTTTTTTTAAACTTCTGCTCTCCTGCAGGATTGAGATCTTTGATCCAAATAATTCCAAATTATATTTGAATTCTTTTCGAATCACAAATTTTTAATCTTGCCGAACCGAATCCAAATAATTCATTTGTCAATATGGTCCACAGGGATAACTACAAACTTGAATAATTGATCGATTAATTAGTTTATCACCAGCACTGGACCCATCATATATTGGCTCAAGCATATTACCTATGCTATTAATAAGAATTGCCTTGTAACATATTTAAAAAAAAAAAAAATGCTTTCTAACAATGGTTTTGATGCAAGACAAGACGTACATGTTTTTTTTTTTCCAGAAATGAAGATTTCATTTATCCTGTAATGTATTAACAAAGATATTCTTATAGAAATTGAATTTTACTGATATTGATTTGTTGTGGTAAATACAAAAATAACATTATCAATAATATTGTGGTAAATCTTCTCTATATGTACCTGATCTAGAGATTTGATTTGTTGTGCATATGTACTTCAAGTATGAATCTATTGATAATAAATTAATTTCATAATTCAACATCATAAATTAATTTAAAATAAAATGACTGAATATTGATAAATATCTAACTACAACGAAACATAAATGAAAAGTAACACACAATAAACATAAATTATTATATTAAACTAAACACAAACTAAAAACTAACAAAATGCTTTGTAAAAGCCAACTACAACTGAAATCAATTACAAATTTTCTTTTGATAAGTGAATAATATCGCCTCTTTCTTGTTGCAATTCATCTACCCCGTTTAAGTAAGAAAATATCAACTCAGCAACCAACTTATTTCGAAATAAATCTACAGCAGCCTACAAAATAAGCAACACAAGTTAAATATTCCATAACTTCGAATTATACTAGCATTTGAGGAACATACTCTTTCAAGAAAAAATAATTAATATACCTGTAATAATGGTATTTTAATGTTATCTCAATCTCAAAGCTACATATATTTCCAAAAAAAAAAAAACCGCACGAAATCCCAAAGGATATGTGATGCGCGCAAAAGCGTATGCACAAAGTTTCAGTACAATAAGATATACCTTTTAAACCTTTAACACGCGTTTGAGTTAAATTGCAAGTGCACAATTCTATCAAAGTAGTATTTTAGGTATCGATCCACAGGGAGTACGATAAAAACTTAGTTCAAACTTTAGTAATAAATTTCAGAAAATAAAATAAAGTAAAGTGCAATAAAAGTAAATTGGGGGGTTTGTTCTAACAATTCCTAAGGTTGGGTTCAATACCCAAAAGAAAGGAGTTTGAAACAATAATTGTAAATAAAAGTAAAAGAAAGGAATTGATTTGCTTTCAAGATTTAGAGATCTAGGGGTCTTTGGTCTACAATTCCTTGCTAACTCTATTAATTCGGTATTTGTTTGAATTCATGTATGATTTGACGAGGTTTCTAACCTAATATGTTATTAAGGGTTACTTTCGTAAATTAATAACGTGCCTAGGTAACTCGAACTTCTCAATGAAGTTCCCCACCCTAGCTACCTAGACCTATAAGCTCTTGTTAGTCTCTCCTCTCCTCAAATATTGGTACTTCGCAATTAAGTCCATCATACCAATACCCGATTTGAATTGAGATGTCCTAATTAGGGTTTGACTTCACGATTAGGTTCTTCACCAAATTCCTAACCTTAATTTCTATAGTTCCGGCTTAGATTAAATTGGTTACAATCTTAACCTAAACCTAAGGTATTTGCATTCATAGTTTGGTACTATCCTATTTATCACAGTCAATTTTGGTTCTTTCGAATTCAAAACGGGATACTACAATTCAAGTACTAACTATGTAATTAACACAAATTATTAAATCACATAAATTAACATCAAATCACATAAAACAATCATAATAAAAATAAATAACAGAATAAAATAGAATTAAACAAGTTCATGCATTGACCTAAACCCCTAGAGAGAGATCTACTCCCTCATGGAGAGATCCATTACAAAAGTTGGCAAAAGTAAGAAGAAATGAAATAAAGAAATAATTACACCCTTTATTTGATCAAAGCCCTCAATCTTGCCGACTTCTTGCTCAGGAAACCCTTCTTCTCCTTGCTTGAAAGCTTTCCTTTCTCTAGAATTTATCGCTAAGTATTGTGTGTGTGTGTAGAGAGAGAATGAAAGAATGAATGGGAAGAGATAGAGAGGAGATGTGAAGAGATGATCTTTGCGAAGAGATGCCTTGAATGAAAAATAAACCCCCTCTTTTATAGCCAATGATCATGCCCAATTAAGAGCCTACAAAGTGGAGTTAGTGGGTGTTATATTTGGATTATTTTCCAGGATTTCCTTGTCCACATTCGGATGTAAAAACGTGTCCTTGGTGCGCCAAAAATAGAAACCGTGTTGAAAACGTGTATTTCTGGCTGTCTGCGAGTTTAGTGCATCCGACCGACTCCAAAGTTCCTTTTTTAGTTTCTCATGTTGTAGATATTCTTCCTAGCTTTCCAAAAAGTGGTCGCAATCCTAAATCGGAGTTACGAGTCAAAAGTTATGACCGTTTTAAGTTCAGACTCTATTTTTAGCTGACTGCTACAGTGCGTCCGCACTGCAATCCGCACTGCGGATGCATCGAGATCCGCACTAGGCTCGGACTTTTCCGTGCGACCAGAGTGCAGCTGTATCGAGATCCGTGCATCCGCACGGATTTTGATGTATAGCTTATTATATCTTTTTAAAATTGGCGCGCGTCCAGAAATCCATCTAAGTACTTATTTTGGCCATATTCCAAACCGTGTGTTCGCAGTGGGCATTTTTCTTCGGTTTTGCACGGATTTTGATGTATAGCTTATTATACCTTTTTAAAATTGGCGCGCGTCCAGAAATCCATTTAAGTACTTATTTTGCCCATATTCCAAACCGTGTGTTCGCAGTGGGCATTTTTCTTCGATTTTTCTTCATTTTTTTTTTAATTTCCTGTAAGTTAAAACCAAGCAAACGCAGTAACTTGATCCTAGGTGTAATCTATTCACTTTATATTCAAAATACAAGATATTTGGTGTTATTTCGTGATAAAAATCAGATCGAATATGTATATAATTTAGGCCTATCAATATGATCAGAAATATTAGGTATATACAATTTAGAATCAAGTTAATTAAAAAAACTTGAAATATAACTTGTTAATCATACCTATCAAATTGTTTTGGAATACTGTTGATTATTTTGATGGGTCATAATTTTCTGGATAATTTTCCAATCTTTTTTCAGTACTCTAACCCAAACACATTTGAATTCCCAATATCTGTGCAAATAAAAAAAATATTTTTTAATTTATGTTTTTTCTTTTAGATAACATTATTGGTTTACTTCAATATCTTAATTAAATTAAGACTTCTGATTAATTCATTGTCTTCCATATATATCTAAATTAAAAATATAGTTGTTATAAAGACTTAGATCAAGGGAAACACCAAAAATGTATATGCTAAAAGTTGTTTTTGTTCACAGTAATTGAATGTTTGAGACGCATGTTTATTGCATGTTTCAACTAATATACAAGAACCTTAAAAAAATATATATGCAGGAAAAATACTGTAATTGATTAAATAAAAATGTTAATTAAACTTGTATGACCAAAAAATGACTAGAGAAAATGTAATTTGTAAAAAAATTATTTTTAACTTTGGCTTGATGTATCGAGATAGGACGAAAATGCCCTAGAATGAATGAACTATAATTCATACATGATTTATTGAAAAAATAATGAAATAAAAATGATTGTGTGCATCATAAATATTTTCTTTTACCACTTATTGTGTGCAACGTAGATATATTTTCTTTATTGATCTGAACTTATTTTAAGTAATTAAATCGTCAAAATTGATAGTATAGTATATATATGTTATGGATCTTTATATTTTCTTGGTTTTAGATGAGAAAATTAAAAGTAATAGTAATCGTATTAGTATATGCACATCCTACAATTATAATCTTATATTAATATTAGATGATTTTTTTGAGCCGCAGGTTCAGTCTAGCGGCACGAGCTTCCATCTCTCTGTGGAGAGATACAGTTTTAATTATCAAATTAAATAGCATCTAAAGATGTTGGGTATATCATAACTCTTTAATAAAACAAAATGGAATACTAGATGAAATGCATTTATATTTTGAATATTTTTTTTACCACTTAACTTTATATAAAATTAGTTTAAAAATTAAATTTTTTTACTTGTAAACGCATTACTCGTAAGTAAATGGATTTCAGCAATTTAGATTTATCATTTTAAGATAATTCAATAGATTTTAAATTACGAGTTCACAAAGATAAACTCTACTAAAGGCCCAACAAGCACAACTAAAAAATACCAAATTTGCTTAAATGTTAAAATAATTAGAGTGTGATTATTCAGCCACCTCATGTCTTCATCAAACAAACAAAATAAAAGATATCCAAAGCCAAATGCATTTGCTTTTGGGTTTGGATTGAGATTATCTGATTCGAATCCGTTGTTTGAGATCGCTTCGGAATTAAGATTAGTTGCTCGAGATGTGTGCTCTCCACTTCGAATAAGTTATCACAAATTCGAATTGGACAACTCTGATCTAAGTATGGCAGTAAGTATGGCAGGCGAGAAAAACATTTCAATGGCCATGAGAGATAAAAAGAAAATGCCAAGAAATAAAATTAAAGCGAGAGGGATCGAGCCAGGATCTGGATTCAGGACTCAGGAGTCAGGAAAGATTGAACTGGGATTGTTGACTTCGAACGAATCTGGATCTAGTTTCTACTTCTCTGGTCTCTGTAAATATGCAGAACGTCAAACATATAAATTGTAAATCTGGGCTTAGACCCAAAGGCCCAGATTTCTCTAGCCCATCAATCCTTGGGCCTGAATGATCAATCTCTGGCCCTGATATCTCTGATGGGTTTTCATATTTTGGTTAGATTATTCCAAATATTTGGCAATCCACTTTTTGAGAAGGAAAAGGTCCTTATTCACAGATTGCTGTTCACAGTTTGTCCACAGGCTTTATCTATTTCTCTTATTCAATTCGACAAATTATAAAATCACGACAAAAATATTTTTTCCCAAATTTAGGATTTACTACTTCTCTTACCTTTCGCTCTCCGTTCAAACTTTCCGATCAAACTCGTTACTCTGTGATGAATCAAAAAAGGATAGAATGAACAATCTTCACACGAGGAATGAACACTATGTCCTATGTTCATTGAATCTGTTCATTCGCGATTTGGTCCGTATCTTCACATTTGATTACCTCATGCTGGGTCAAATGATTTGGTCAGAGTCGCTCGCTCGATCCCTTTTCCCATGACAACCTAATTGTTTGTGTTAAATCAGCAACAATTGAAATAGGAACCTTTGCTAAGCTGATAGAATTCCGTATCTTCACATCTGGCGACATGTGGTCAAAGATAATCAAGTATAGGCCTGAAGAAAAACTTCACAAAAAGCTCATTGGTAATTAATTATACTTGTTTTTAAGTTTGTATCTAAATTTTGTGTTTTTGATGAATCGATCTTAACCTAACATTCTAAAATATCGGATCTATCATTTATGAAATTTGATTTGAATTTTACTTGTGTTATTTACTATTCAATAACAGATCTCGCATTATCTCACTGTCTGATTTTAATTTAATATTTTGAATTTGATATTTGAATTCAAAATTACATAGATAATTTTGGAATTTTGTCGATTTGAATTTTTTGATTTAATAACTTACAGGATTCGATATATTATTTTACAGTATTTGATTTCACTTTTGAAAGAAGAACACAATGAATCATCTCTGATCTTCATCATTTGCGATTTGGATTGAAGAGCAGCGACGGCCACGACAACAACCAATCTCTCTCTCCTCTGAGTTCTTGGGATCGGCAATGACAACTGTTGACGTCATCTCTCCATGTGAGGCCTCGTGCTCAACTCCACCATGTGAGTAATATTGGATCTCACATTATTTCAATATCTGATTTGAATTTTTTTATTTTAAATTTGATATTTGAATTCAAAATTACATAGATCGTTTTCGTAATGTTGCCATTTTGACTTTTTTGATTGAATAACTTACATGATTTGATATTTTATTTTACAGTATTTTATTTCACTTTTGAAAGAAAAACACAATGAATCATGTTTGATCTTTATCATTTGCGATTTAGATTGAAGAGCAGCGGTGAAATTTAAATTGAGTGAGTTATTTACGGATTTAAATTTCTAGGATGCATGTAATCAGTTTACATGTTCTATGCATTAATTTACAGGATTTGTCAGTTAGGTTTTAAATTACTGTAGAGTATTTTTTAGGACATGTTTCATAGTTTTACATGATATATCTTATATTTTACATGAGCTATGCATTGTATTGCTTTTCTTTATTTTACTGGATTTGTTTAACAGTTTCACTCAATATATATGCAATAGTTTACAAATATATGAAATATTTACAGGATCTAGTAATAGTTTTACTGATTTAAATTTTCAGTATTTTTCTAATAGATTTACAGGATCTATACAGTATTTACAAGATATATGAATCATATTTAAAAGTTATGTAGATTATTTAACCAGATATAGTTCACAGTTTTGTATGATATATGCATCATTTTACAGTATCTATTATTATTGATATTTAAAGGTTCACAGTATGTAGTTCACAATTTTATAGGACAGTTTATAGTTTTACATGATATGTTGAGTGTTTTACAGGATATAGTTCACAGTTTTATAACCTTATTATTATTTTTTTGTAGGATGATATTTCTATAAAATGCATTGTTCTAGTGCTGAAGCTTCTAACTCATCCAAACAATAATAATCAAAGGGTTATGAAGTAAAAGTTCAACATTAAACAAAAGGTTATGAAGTAAAAATTTTTGTATGTTGAATAGTATGCTTGTGTGGAATGTATGAATTTGTGTTTAGAATGTTATTGTTTGTTTTTGCTACTGTTGAACACTGATGTTTTCAATAGTGATAGTTTATGCTTGTGAACAGTTACTAATGTTTAACAATGTGGTTGTGAACAATTGATGTATTGATATTTTATAGTTTGCATCTATTAGTTTTACTATTTACATCTTTTAAATTTTTAGTATTGAAGTTTGCATTGTGTTTATCTCAGTTTTGTAGTTTACATTTTTATATTTTGCATCTGTTAATTTTATAGTTTACATTTGAGAATTTTACAGTATTGAAGTTTTATAGTTTGTATCTGTATGTTTTACAGTATGTGTAGTGTTGATTTGCATAATATAAATGCATATATAAATATTAATAACTGAAGAAAAAAATTATGAATTTTTTCAAAATAATAAAAATAATTTTAATTTTGAAAAAAAAATTGATTCAAAAAATTTAATTTTGCATAATTTCCGGGGTTAATTTGAAAAAACTACAAGTTTCAGAAGTGATTCAGTTTTAAAATGTTCTAGAAGGTTTTAAAACTGTCATTAATTGTAAGTTAGAGAAGTACACTAAGTGGTCCTACAGCAAGTACAGCTAGTTTGGCAAGTTGTGCAAGTTGCAAGTACACAAAGTGTTCCTGCTGGATGTTATAATTTTAAAGTGTGTTTTGTATATGATTCGTAATATGAGATTACAGTATATAATTGAAATTTTACAGGATTCTCGCAAGTCAAATGACAATTTTTTTGTGTGGATAAACTGTGGACAACTAGTTGTGGACAATTAGACGCTTCATTTTGAGAAATGAAGAGGGTTCAAATGCCTTCAATTTTTGTGTCTCCACCATGTCTCCATTTTCTAAAACTTTACTAGCTCAAAATTTAAAACTTAAAAGTCAAAATATTAGCTAAAACATGCAATAAACATGCGTCTCAAACATTCGATTACTGTGAACAAACAACTTTTAGCATATACATTCAATATCTTTATAACAACTATATTTTTAATTTAGATATATATGGAAGATAATGAATTAATTAGAACTCTTAATTTAATTAAGATATTGAATTAAACCAACAATGTTATTTAACACAAAAAACATTAATCAAAATATATTTTTTATTTGCGCAGATATTGAAAATTTAAATGGGTTTAGGTTTGAGTACTGAAATTTTTTTGGAAAATCCTCTAGAAAATATAATATTATGGCCCGTCTAATCGACAACATTCCAAAACAATCTGATAGGTATAATTAACAAGTTATATTTCAATTTTTTTAAAATTAGCTTGATTCTAAATTGTATATACCTGATATTTCTGATTGTATCCATTAGGATTTTGTGCGACTTTTTTGTTTGAAATATATGTAGCTTTGGGATTGAGATAACATTAAAATACCATTTTTACAGGTATATTAATTATTTTTTTCTTGAAAGAGTATGTTTCTCAAATGCTAGTATAATTCAAAGTTATGAAATATTTAACTTGTGTTGCTTATTTTGTAGGTATGTTGATTTATTTTGAAATAAATTGGTTAATGAATTGATTTTTTTTCTGACTTCAATGAGATAGATCAATTGCAACAAAAAGAGGTGATATTATTTGCTTATCGAAAGAAAATTTAGAATTGATTTAAGTTGTAATTGGCTTTTGAAACTTTTTTAATTAGTTTTTAGTTTGTGTTTAGTTTAATATAATAATTTATTTATATTGTAAAATGGAGATTGATACTAGAGGTCTGATGCTTTAATTTCTTAAACACAGTTCGGGTTTCTTAAACATAATTCGGCCTCAGATAACATATTTCTCACCCACATAACCTTTACTTTTGTCAAAGAAAAAAGAAAATCCAACAACACTTATATGCTTACAAGTTTGTCAGCAAAAAATCGACATTGCCATAAATTGGGTTTGGATTGCTTTAATAATTATTACTTACAAATTAATATATATTCTTATTCAACATTTACATTATTTTGAATTAGGTATATATAATAATGGGGCAGAGTACATGTAATCATGGTTCTGAAAATCGGCCGATTCCTAGTTGACTCGGCCGAGTCGACTCGGAATCGGCGGTGTCCGAGCCGAGTTTTACCCGATTCTCGCGCCCGTGCGAGTTTTTCGACAAAACTTGGATGAACAGTGCCGAGTCAGCTGAGTTTTTCGATTTTTTCGGCCGAGTCAGCCGAGTTTTACCCGATTTTGCCCGATTCTCACTAACCTGTGCGAGTTTTGTCCGATTATCGTAGGCTGAGTTGTGCTGAGGAGAAGAGAAGAAACGGGTTTTGGAGGAAAAAAAACGGGTTGAACAGTGTAGAATCGGCATAGAGGCGAGAGCGGGGGAATCAAATCCCGTCGTTTCTTTCTCCTGGAAGGAAGGAAAAGAGAGAGAGGGAAGGCGGAGTGGGCCCCATGCTCAGTGGCAGAGAAGGAGAGAGAGAGACCACTCTTGTGTGAAAGGGAGAAGGAGAAGGGAAAAGAAAGAAAGGGGGTCTGTGGGGTCCGTCGGCAGAGAAAGAAAAAGAGAAAGGGGTCATGGACCCGAAATTTTAACTCAATGGAGCTTATTCCCCATTTTCAATTTTATTCAAAGATCAAAGGGTGAGATTGCTTTAGGATTTGTGCTTGATTTAATCCAAAGGTTCAAAAAAATTCAGAATTTCAATATGAACTCATCTAATTTAAAATCAAAGGTTGAGATGACTTCAAGATCCGTGCTATGATGAGATCTAAGGGTTAAGACAAATCCAGAATTAAAATGGGATTTCCAACTAAATTGGTTTGAAAAGAAAATTTTCGTTATAATATTCATATATGCATATAAATATCTAATTTGGCTATATAATTCATTATGAACGAGATTTGTAACTTTTATAATTTTTATTAGTACGAGAGATTCGTATTTTTATTCTCCTAATTAGAACTCAATGTATTTATTTATTTTCACGAATTGAATTAATTTGGTTCATTTTCTTTCTTAAGTTTCACGATAGTAACGAATTTTCTTTCTTAAGTATGTTCTATTTATAATGTTTGTAATACATTATATAATTAGTAAATTATGTGAGTGTAATATTGTCTTAATTAACATAGTTTTTTTACAAATTATTTTTATCAATTTTTTCCTATTTTTTGGCTACAAACAAGGGTTCTGCCAAAAAAACCCGAGTTACCGATCCGATTCTTCCGATTCCGGCCGATTCAACCGATTCTGACTTGGCGGTCAAAAATCCGATTCCGATTCCGATTCCGAGTTTCAGAACCTTGCTTGTAATACTGATTTACTTTTATAACATCTGTTATAGCTTTGTGTGATTCTGTAAATGATATAACTTTATGTTGAAAGGATTCTGGTTAACGTTGTTAGATTTTGAAACTAGATTGATATATGAAAACCCAATTTAAATTTGATAAATTGTTAGAGGCCCCAATTGTATTGTTTATTAAAACAAACAAACAAACAAAAAACAGCCCAATAGGTGGAGAGTACTGGACTGTATGTTTTTGGGACAAAAATGCCCCTGCTTCTCCTCCATCGTCCACGTCAGCTTAAATTTCTCTTTTTTCTTTTATAATTTTCTTCTTGAGGAAGTTACAAAAAGGAAAGAAAGATAGTTTCTTTTTTGCCACCTCTCTCGCACGAATTCGCATCCTCTGAGATATCTTAAACTTTGAGTGTTTTTATGGAATATCTCAACCATTCAAATCCGTTATACATGAATCTCAAAGCACAGATACTGCTCAGATGAACATAACTCGTAGTATGGTTCCAGTCGTTTTGAATTAGATTGTTAATTAGGTCCTGTTTTTTTTTTATTTGAATGCATGTTTCCATAGATACAACAAAGTTTCTTTGACCAGTAAGAATTTATTGATAATATTATAAGTTCGGTAATAATCAAGTCAAAGTAAAACAATTTTTCATGAGAAGCATTAAAAAATCTTAAAAGGATGATATGAAATTGACGAGCTTGTCAATATTGATAGAAGAAGATCCATCACTCTTGATGCATAAAGATGCTTCATGTTTCAAAGCTCTTATTCTTTGCCTAATTTCAGCACCAAATTCATCTTCTCTCATTAACCGTTTGATCGCCTTTTCAATCATCCCTCTCTCTAGTTTCCCCTCTAATATGATACCAACCTTCCAAACATCCGTGACATATCGAGCATTCCCCATTTGATCAGCAAACTGGGGTCTACAGATCATGGGAACACCTTCACAGATAGCTTCGAGTGTCGAATTCCAACCATTATGTGTCCAGAAGGCACCAACTGCAGCATGTGCCAAGACCTCATGTTGTGGGGCCCAACTGACTATCTTCCCGTGGCCATTTGTTGCCTCGATGAACCCGTCAGGAAAATCAACCTCATCCTTTCCGAGGATTGAACCCGGTCGAACCACCCAAACAAATGGCTGGTCACTGTTAGCCAAACCCCATGCAGTCTCAATGAACTCCTCATAGTTCATACAAGCGAGGCTACCAAAACTCACATAAAGCACAGAGCCGACAACTTGTGTGTCCAACCACTCTAAGCAACTATGATCTGGAACTAGCAAACTGCTTCTGGCCGGCGGAGTAAACTTGTGGAGAGGACCGATACAAAACACAGGAACTGGTATTGCTTTTTGGAACTTCTCTACCTCTGTACTCTCAATGGCATCAAAAGTGTTTACAATGACCCCTGAGGATGTTCTTATAGCATCCATCTCGTGTGAGTATAAGTCACGTAAGACTTCGTGGCTGCAATTGCCAACACGAATCAAGTCCCCCATTCGGAGAGGGGCAAGTTCGATTACTGGCATGTTCCGTTGTGACTCTGTTCAAATATGAATTCAACAAATAAATATATTAGTTACAATAATGGACATGTAGCAGTCTATAACTCTATATATAGTGGTGTTATTGTTGATGATGAGCAGGAAGTATATATATATATACTAACCTTGCACTGGTATTAAGCCTTTCTGGACTAGCTGAGGATATGTCATGAACCAATTTAGAGTGGCTGCGTTACCTGTCCTAAGTATGAGAGTCGGAACTCGAAGCCTATTCGCAAGATATTGCAAGTTGTACCAGTGCATGTCCATGATCAGGCACGCATTGGGCTCTTCATTTTTTTCAGAAAGTACACTTGTCAAACAATCATAAAATAGCTCCTCACAACTATTGTTCCAAGCTATCATTCGAGGCACCGTGTCATCAACCGTGGATGTGAACCGGTTTGCTATTTCTCCATCTTCAACCAAGATGAAGCGGTATGAAGGGTATTTGGTGGAATCTATTGAGTTGAAGGTGGTGTGAAAGATAGTAATGGAGAAGCCGCGAGAATAGAGAAGTGCAGCAAGTTCTAGTATGGGATTAATGTGGCCTTGATAAGGCAGTGGAAACAATAGCACTCTTTTTCCCATGAGTATATTTAATGCTATTTGAATTGTGGAGTGATCTTTGGAGGTTTGGACTTGAGAAGTAAGAAAGGAGGTTGCAATTTTAGCCAAAAGAGATGCTACATATATATTTACACATGGGACATGATGTTGCATACACTAAGAAATAATCAAAAGAGAAACGAGTTGTAGGTAGAGTGAGAAAAATGGCATAGCAGAGCCGGTTCTAGTACGGAATGGCACGGAACGGTAGAGAGTATACCTACAGAAAGATTAAGTCAAATTTACTTATCACCTAAACTGTAATCAGACAACAAACACCAATTTATTGGGGCATATGCATATATCTACAAGAATTGAACAGTATTTGTGAGGATAAAATTGACTCTTTACAAAAGTATACCTACAAAAAGATATTTTTTTTTATTAGCGACAATAATATCTGTAAAAGTATACCAACAATATCAGTCGCTGATACTCTCTCAAATTACCTTCTACCACTAAACTGTAATCAGGCATGCCGCCGCCCACGTTTGACGAAAAAAAAATCAAGTATGATCACACGACTAAATAACATCTATCTACGTTACAAAAGACGAAAGCATTTTTTTTTTTTTTTTTTGCTTGAAACAAAAGCAAATAAATAGCGTTGACGTATAGGGGTGTCAATAGAACCCTTTTATCCGTTTACACAATCAGTATCGTATTCGAAAATATGGGTAAGAGTAAGATTTTTTTTTCATTAGCTAATCGGGTACGGATTAGGGTAATGATTTTTTTCCGTTATCTTACCCGTTTTCATATAAGATAATTTTTAAAAATAAAATTATATATATATATATATATATATATAGGAATAACGCACTTCCTCTAGTATATTAACAACATGCTTCCGGTCTCTAAAATCTATCGAATTGGCTTCAAATGACAAATCTAAACTATTCAAACCAATGTTCTTAACGAGAGCTTCATTTCCATACAAAAAAATTTAAGTTTCAAATTTATTTACTATCAAGTCAAGCGGTCAAAAGATGAAGGATTTTATATGCATTATAATGCACTATTTTGGTCATTTTTTTGATCACTTGACTTGATAGTAAATAAATTAGAAACTTAAATTTTTTTTATATGGAAACAAAGCTCTCGTTAAGGACATTGATTTGAACAGTTTAGATTTGTCATTTGAAGCCGATTCGATAGATTTTAGAGACCGGAAGCATATTGTTAATATGCTAGAGGAAGTGCGTTATTCCTATATATATATATATAGGAATATGTTAGCATGCTATGCATAGCATAGAGGGCCTCCATGCAACGGCTCAATATTCGACATTTTAAAATCCTAACAGTCAATCCGAACCGTTCATCTTGTTCTCCATATTAATATGTGTTTGGAGACCAAATTTTACATTTTTTTGAATTTTTTTACTATTTTTTTAGATTTATTGAAAATCGCTATTTTTGTTATGGTCCAAAAATATATATATATATATATATATATATATATATATATATATATATATATATATATATATATATATATATATTTGTATGAAGATGATACATGTTACAATAAAAATTTGTATTTTATTAAATTTTCATAATACAAATTAGTTGTATTCATCATTATTTTTTTTTATTTTGAAAAATATTTTATCGAAAGTACAAATCAAAATGTTAATGACACTTTTTTATCTGTTTACCCGACTTGTATCATATTTGAAAAAATGGATAAGGGTAAAAAAAAATTTTCGTTATCATAACGGGTACGGGTATGAAAACCCATACCATACCTGTTGACACCCCTATTGACGTAAGTGATTACGAAGTGATTAGTCCAAACGACAATGATGGTACTAATTAATTAAGTGATAGTCATACATAAGTTCAATTGATTAGAAAAACCGGGACCCAATCTCACATAATTACCCTGAGTAGGTACTAAAAGAAAAAAGAAAAAGAAAAATAAAGTTAAAAGAAATAAACATCATAACCTTTCTCTTTCACCTTTTGTTGGATATGATTCCAGTCTCCAAGTTATCCCCTTAATTAATTGTCTTAATTTTAAGAAACGATTACACATATAAATTGAACAGTATATTTGTACATTATTTTTATTTATTTATTTTGGTTACTAGTTCTATCTCAACTATAAAACTGATAATATTTGAAACAGTTTTAAACTAATCAAATAGATAATGCGAAAGAAAATTTTATGTGCAACTTTGAATGGTCTGAGTAAACAGTTTTTAACGGTCGAATCTGACTAGGTGATGATCTAAAATTCATCACTCATGCATGATCAGTTAATTAAAATTAAATTATTTCTCAAGATAAAAAAAAATGTGATGGTTAAATCAATGGAGGTTTAAACGTTTATTTTAAAATATTTTTTTTTTCTATTTTCTTGATTTCAGATTCATTTATGTTAAAAAAATTACAAACCTTGTATAAATATATTATTTGTGATGTTGATCAATTTGAAAATTTATATCCATACTTCAAGACAGATGCATTTGGATGAACTATTTATATTATTTATTTCTATGTTTATATTATTGAACTATTTATATTCTTTATTTCTATGTTTCAGAAACCGGATCATTTTTGATAAAGATATAATGAGGCAATTTTTGGAGCTGAATATCAAATGCAAAAAATATAAAAATAGTTAGATCCAATCAATGTGGCAGCGTGTGACCCCACGACAATTGAAGAAAGGGTTCATTTTCTAAAAATAAAAATAAAATCCAGGGTAATTTTTATTTTTTTATTTTTACTTTCAGTTGGTGCTGGATTTCAAACATATTAACTTAGAATATTATTTTCTTGATTAATACAAATTCTTGATTTCAAACATTTTATTATACAGCGGTGGAGGGTCCTCTAATACTGCGAAATTAACATTGAACCTAATTTATTGAATAAAATGTTTGAAATTTTATTAAATACTACATAATTAAAAATTAACAAATAGATAAAATCTAACAAAGCAGTACATATTATAATAAATTAACAAAATAATTAATATTAACAAAAAAGAAATGGTCCGTAGTTCATCAAATTATCAAATAAAACAGTACAAATTGTAATAAATTAACAAAAAATAAGTAGTACATAGTTTATAAAATATTACAAACAAGTATAAGGCTTGAGGGATGCAAAAATTAGAAATATATGTTATTTGAGCTACATATACTATAGCGCTAATAGCGGACTGCTATAGCGCAAAGCGTGTAGTGCAAATAGCGCGCGGTATGCAACATGAGTTGTTTTTTTTTTCAATTTATATGGGCTTTAAATAAAGACTTAGATTGAATTTTAACCGTGATTTTTTTTGCAATTGACATACTAAGCTTTATATTAAACTATTAATTATTAAATGAGATATCTATCAAACGGAACCAAATAAGGAAGCTACAGCGTGCTATGCAACATGAGCTGTTTTTTTTCTTCTTCTTTTCAATTTGTATGGGCTTTAAATAAATGCTTAGATTGGATTTTAACTGTGATTTTTTTTTTGCAATTGACGTACTAAGCTTTATATTAAACTATTAATTATTAAATGAAAGATCCATCAAACAAAATCAAATAAGAAAACTACAATGCGTTATGTGATAAGCCTAAATTTCATATACATTTTTGGTAGAATTTG
The DNA here is from genome assembly GCA_033356055.1 of Carex pumila. Taxonomy (NCBI): domain Eukaryota; kingdom Viridiplantae; phylum Streptophyta; class Magnoliopsida; order Poales; family Cyperaceae; genus Carex; species Carex pumila. Next base: position 247,308 of record JARJHM010000164.1, read on the forward strand.
GTCTCTAAAACTATCCCCTTTTCTTTAGTTTAAAGCCATTTTGTTTAGATATCGCACCAAGTTCGAGATACTGCTATATTTTGATGTGTTTTCAGGTATTAGAAGCAAATGAGAACAATTTGGAGCAAGTCTAGACGCAAACAGCTCACTGCCACTTTTTCGCACCATTATTGCGACCCGCAATTCCTATGATTGCGACCCGAAATTTCCTCTCAGCTTCTCCTTTTTGGGGCTGTTAGAGGCCCAGAAGGGTAGATATAGAGGGAGGCTCTTGGGGAGAAAGGGGCAGCCGACATTAGACACTTCTCTCAGCTGGGAACCATCTCAAGAGCTAGGGTTTCAGATCTAAGGCGATTTGGAGAGGGAAAAGCTTGAGGGAGAAGAGATTTGTGCTTAGATTTGTATTCTCTACTCTATTTTCCTTTCTCTAGACCTTGGTAACAACTTGTTTATTATCTTTGTAACTGTTTGTGCCCCCATGAGAGGCTAATCTCCTCTCTAGGGGCGATGGCATGTAAAACTCGAAATTAGGTGCACTCAATCTTACTCGATTTGTGGTTTTTATTGACTATTAGTGATTTACTCTTTTAATGCTTGATTTATACATGGATTGGGTGGTTTAACCTTACTCCTCCGATACATGGATTTAGGGACTTATCCAATGAGTAAAGAATAGGTTATTAGGACGAAGTACTTAACCGAGAAGTCCGAAGTAACCTAAAGGTACGATTTTAGCCCACGAAGTACTTAACCGTGAAGTGTACGCTATTATCAATGACTAAAAATCACTTGAGTTAACTCCCTGAACAAAAAGAGTAAATAATAGGTTATTAGGACGAAGTACTTAACCGAGAAGTCCGAAGTAACCTAAAAGTAAGATTTTAGCCCACGAAGTACTTAACCGTGAAGTGCATGCTATTATCACTTTAAACAGGATGCTCATGTATGCTGTAAAAACACCAATCGAGTAGATCGAGACCCTAGTGGATAGGAATGCCAAAGCCCCTAGAACTCCTACACTTGAATCAGACCCAAGACATTTATTATTTGCTCCTTTCAATTTAATTAGATCTAGAAACCAACTCAAACTCCGGTAGTCTAGCTTAGTGAATTAGCGAGAACCAGTACTTTACGAGTTGTCCCTGTGGATTCGACACCCGAACTACTACTTGACACGGTTGTATGCTTGCAACCAAATTAGGTGTATTAGGGTTCATAAATAGCTATAGAAAAACACTATCATTATGCAACATGAGCTAATTTTTTTTTCTTTTCAATTTATATGGCTTTTAAATGAAGGCTCAGATTGAATATATTAATATATTTCTTGAAATAACAAAATGATACTTACTATATGGTAATTTGAATATTTTGAATAGATTAAGATAGTTAATTATGTCATGATGTCTAGGTTATTTTAAAATTTAAATATAAAAAAGATAGATTATGTCATCACGCTGAATATATTTTGAATAGAAAAATATCGATAATTTATGATATTAGTATTACTATAGATATTTTAAGTCATAATTTGGACTTTGTATTAGTTCAATATGAATATTATATATTTTAATTAATTTGATGTTATTTATTGTTCTATGAGACTTAAATAATGTTGATATTTAGTACAAATATATGATATATTTTTTTATAAAAATAAAAAAAATGCTATGTGGTATAGCTTTCGCTATAGTGATACTATTCGCTATAGTTTTTTTTGTAGGTTTTCCGCTATAACGCGATAAAGCTAGTGTAGACTTAAATTTACCAAGATGGTTATGACTTTTAACTCCAAATGCATCTGTCTTGAAGTACGTATATAAACTGTCAAATTGATCAACATCACAAATAATATATTTATACAAGGTTTGTAATTTTTTTTAACATAAATGAATCTGAAATCAAGAAAATAGAAAAAATTATTTTAAAATAAACAGTTAAACCTCCATTGATTTAACCATCACATTTTTTTTATCTTGACAAATAATTTAATTTTAATTAACTGATCATGTGGGGCGAATTTTAGACTAACTAGCTAGTCAAATTCAACCGTTAAAAACTTTTTAGTCAGACCATTCAAAGTTGTACATAAAATTTTCTTTCGCATTTAATTGGTTAGTTTAAAACTGTTTCAAATGTTACTAGTTTTCTAGTTGAGATAGAACTAGTAACCAAAATAAATAAATAAATAATGTACAAACATATATATATATTTTAAAAAAAGTTGGTATGCCCCACCTGTTTTATATAAAAACGGTAAACATTGTTCATTACAAAATACAATGAGTAAAAAGAACCCCATTGTGCGAAATAAAACCAATATACAGACCACCAAAATAGAAAGCTACTAAGAAAGTTTTAGCAGGGAGCATATTACAAAACAAAGATAATTAAGACTAGTGCTAAGTTGCAACATATACTAAGAAAGCTCAGAATCTGAAGTTGCAGAGGAACAGTCTATATAGGATTCATCAGAAGATGGAGATGTGAGGTCTGGATTAATTGGTTTAGAGGTGGTATAAGTATCAGATTCCATTCTGGCTATAAGGTAGTATGAGAGATCTAGTTCCCCTGACTCAAGTTTTGCGTCTCCTAGTTACCAATGGATATTTATAATTTGAATCAGGGAGGTAGTCTAACAATTTTTATGTGATTGTTTCTTAAAGTTAATTAAGATAATTAAGGGGATCACTTGGAGATTGGAATCATATCCAACAAAAGATGAAAGAGAAAGGTCATGATGTTTATTTCTTTTTATTATTATTATTATTATTATTATTATTATTTTTTTATTTTTTTTATTTTTTTTAGGGTATGTTTGATTGGAATGAGAATAGGTTATTTTTGAGAACAAGTTATTCGGTATTTGATTGAGTTAAAATATATAGTTAGAATAGAGAGTCAAATTTATTTGTCTTATTAGAACCAAACATTCCCTTAGTACTGAAAGGAAGGAAGGGCAAATCTACACAATCACGGTCAACCCACGCCGTTCACCTACTTCAGAAGAACATAATCGGAGAGGAAAAGGAAAGAAAGCAAGTAAATGCGGAGAATACATTTTGCAAAGTTACGAAATTTATATCTTCCAATTAAATTGGAGTGTAGGTTTCACTGTAGAGAGAATAGCAGTGTGGTACTCCTCTTAATTTCTTTTCTTTCACAATACTAAAGTTTTGGAGCACAGCCTTAATCCAAACGACAATGACGGTTTTTCTCATCAATTGAAATAATTATGTATGACTGTCACTTAGTAACAATGCATCATTGTCGTTTGGACTCATCACTTCGATCGTAATCACTTACGTCAACGCTATCTATTTGCTTTCGTGTTTTGTAATGTAGATAGATATTATTTAGTCGTGTCATACTTGATTTCTTTTCGTCATAAAGAAACGTGGGCGGCGGCATGCCTGATTACAGTTTAGGTCATAGAAGTAAGTAAATTAATTTGAGTTTAATTAACTGCGCATGTGCCCCAATAAATTGGTGTCAGTTGTCTGATTAATTACAGTTTAGGTGATATAAGTAAATTTGACTTTAATGGGTATCGAAGCTGTGTGATGCCCTTTAAAATTTGTGCGTACAAATCTCAAAACATAATAGCTCTTATATATACTGTCTGATGCGCTTTAAAATTTGTGCACACTAATCTCAAAACATAACAGCTCTAATTATTTAATATTAAGCACGTTTAATTTAGCAATATTTCTATGTATATCTTTCAGGAATGTTCAGCAATATAATAAATAGCTAAAAGAGTAATAGTTATGAAAAGTATGATTAATTATAGAATGATATTTGAAGAAGTGATGAAAAAAACTGTTATTCGAAATAGTGAATGGAAAAAGAAATATCATTTTTTTCTCTATCCTCTTTTTCTCTTCTCTAATATATATTCAATATTCTTTTAAAATATATATTAAGAAAAAAACCTATTTAATAGAATTCATACCACAAATTGTGTTTAATTAGTAACAACTTCTGTGAAAAATAACATCACTATTCAGGATACTGCAAGGATAGTAAATAACAAGTAATTAACAATCAACATTAAAAGTTTAACACCAATAGGACCCAGAAGTGAATTTATGAGTGTCTTGTATATATATTTTTAAAATATGAGTGTTTTATATATAGTTAAATAGACTGTATATTCTCTTTGAGAAGGGATCCACTTGTACTATTTTTTGGTGACACCAGATTATACCCTACATTTTCAATATTTAAACAGTCGATTCAAACCATTTAACATGATAGATATATTAAAATATGCTTGTAGATGAAATTTTATATCTTTTGAATTTTTTTTACTATTTATTAAGATGAATAAAAAAATTCAATGGTCTAAAAACAACGATTTTTTAAATACTTAATAAATAGTAAAAAAATTCAAATAAATGTAAAATTTGATCTACAAGTACATTTTAATATATCAATCACGTTGAATGATTTGGATCGACTATTTGAACTTTGAAAAATGTAAAAAGTTAGAGTGTAGTTATGTGTCACCAAAAAAAGGGTGTAAGTGGATCCCTCATTATATTTATAGCAGATTCGATCGTTGTGTTCAAAGTATAAGAAAATACATCATGATACTATTTATTAATTATGACAAGTTTAATTTGATAGTCACTACTGTCACTGTCATTGCCACTGTCACTGTCACTGATATTGTTATCAAGTTGAATGTTCCTTCTTCTCCAAGAAAAAAAAAAAGAAAAAAAGAAGAAGAAGTTGAATGTTCCTGCAGCTCATTTCTCTTTTGATTCTTTTTTAGTGTATGCAACATCATGTCCCATGTATATACATATACAGATGCATGTAGGCTGTAGCATCTCTTTGGCTAAAATTGCAACCTCCCTTTCCACTTCTCAAGTCCAAGCTTCCAAAGATAACTCAACAATTACAATAGCATTAAATATATATAGTCATGGGAAAAAGAGTGCTATTGTTTCCACTGCCTTATCAAGGCCACATTAATCCCATGCTAGAACTCGCTGCACTTCTCCATTCTCGCGGCTTCTCCATCACTATCTTTCACACCACCTTCAACTCAATAGATTCCACCAAATACCCTTCGTACCGGTTCATCTTGGTTGAAGATGGAGAAATAGCAAACCGGTTCACATCCACGGTTGATGACACGGTGCCTCGAATGATAGCTTGGAACAATAGTTGTGAGGAGCTATTTTATGATTGTTTGACAAGTGTACTTTCTGAAAAAAATGAAGAGCCCAACGCGTGCTTGATCATGGACATGCACTGGTACAACTTGCAATATCTTGCGAATAGGCTTCGAGTTAAGACTCTGATACTTAGGACAGGTAGCGCAGCCACTTTAAATTGGTTCATGACATATCCTCAGTTAGTCCAGAAAGGCTTCATACCAGTGCAAGGTTAGTATATATAGATTTCCTGCTCAACAATAACACCACTATAGACTCCTACATGTCCATATATTATAGTAACTAATATATATATTTGTTCATTTCATATTTGAACAGAGTCACAATCGAACATGCCAGTAATCGAACTTGCCCCTCTCCGAATGGGGGACTTGATTCGTGTTGGCAATTGCAACCACAAAGTGTTACGTGACTTATTGACACACGAGATGGATGCTATAAGAACATCCTCAGGGGTCATTGTAAACACTTTTGATGCCATTGAGAGTACAGAGGTAGAGAAGTTCCAAAAAGCAATACCAGTTCCTGTGTTTTGTATCGGTCCTCTCCACAAGTTTACTCCACCGGTCCGAAGTAGTTTGCTAGTTCCAGATCATAGTTGCTTAGAGTGGTTAGACACACAAGTTGTCGGTTCTGTGCTTTATGTTAGTTTTGGTAGCCTCGCTTGTATGAACTATGAGGAGTTCATTGAGACTGCATGGGGTTTGGCTAACAGTGACCAGCCATTTCTTTGGGTGGTTCGACCGGGTTCAATCCTCGGAAAGGATGAGGTTGATTTGCCCGATGGGTTCATCGAGGCAACAAATGGCCATGGGAAGATAATCAGTTGGGCCCCACAACATGAGGTCTTGGCACATGCTGCAGTTGGTGCCTTCTGGACACATAATGGTTGGAATTCGACACTCGAGGCTATCTGTGAAGGTGTTCCCATGATCTGTAGGCCTCAGTTTTCCGATCAAATGGGGAATGCTCGATATGTCACGGATGTTTGGAAGGTTGGTATCATATTAGAGGGGAAACTAGAGAGAGGGATGATTGAAAAGGCGATCAAACGGTTAATGAGAGAAGATGAATTTGGTGGTGAAATTAGACAAAGAATGAGAGCTTTGAAACATGAAGCATCTTTATGCATCAAGAGTGATGGATCTTCTTCTATCAATATTGACAAGCTCGTCAATTTCATATCATCCTTTTAAGATTCTTTAATGCTTCTCATCAAAAAATGTTTTACTTTGACTTGATTATTACCGAACTTATATTATCAGTAATTCTTACTGCTGGTCAAAGAAACTGTGTTGTATCTATGGAAACATGAATATGTTTTATTGAGTAAAACTAATATACACTCAAGTGTACCGTACACTTAATCTTAGAATTGTACGATTTTTTTGAAAGTCGTGTAGATTTTTCAAAAGTCGTGCAGTGCAAATCTCAAAGCTAATCCTAGGATTCTAGAGTTAAGTGCATGTATGGTTCAATCGGTACACTTAAGTGTATATTAAATTGACTCATGTTTTATTTACTGATTTTCATTATACTAAAAGGTGTTGCTAATTTTGATAGTATAATTGAGATCAGGACTAAATAAATTATGATAGTATAATTTTATTTTATAAGAGAAGCTAAAATGTATAAGTATTTATATAAATTATAAAATTTTAAGAATTGAAGTGCTAATTTATAATTTATAAGAATACTAAGTCACCTCTAACTAACGAGATCTGTTTGGGTCCGATGTTCATTGGACCCAAAGTGGTTCCAGTGGGTTCAGTAACCGTTGGATCTGCTTTAGGATTCGTGTATACGGATTTTAAAGCGGACGCGAAATTGCAGACATAAATCCTAAAGCAAATTTGACGGTTAGCGAATCCATTGAAGCCACTTTGGGACCCAAGCTGCTTTCCTAACTAACACATAGTTCCGCGACTGAATAGCCCATTCGTTTATTACCTATCTTTTTAGAAATATATTAGAAACTTACTTTAAAACATTGAACCTAATTTATTGAATACAAATGTTTGAAATTTTGCAAAAATATTTAGGAGATTTATATATAATATAGCCAAGAAACTCATTGTATCATGTCATTTTTTCACACACACACACATATATATATGAGTAAAGCTAGGATGTGATGTACTCATCAAGAGAATTTGGTGAGCACAACTCTAAAAGTATGTCGGATCGACTTCAAACACCAAATTCAAACCGTTGAAATCCTTGCATTTCATGAGTGATGCATGTACATATAAAATTTTAAAAGTTTCAAGTTTATTTGCTATACGGTCAAGTGGTCAAAGAAATGATAAAAATTGAATATATAAAACAACTTATAAATTAAGTTATAAAAAATTTCATTGAACTCATTTCATCGCTAGACAAAATAATTTCGGTCAATTAATTTGTGCGGCTGAAGCCCATTATCAAACCCAAGGTATCATGCATTGGGCTTTGTATATCTTTTCTTTTGTTTGTTTAATGAAGGCATGAGATGTTCCAATAATCACACTCTCATTATTTTAACATTTAAGCGAATTTGGTGTTTTTAGTTGTACTTGTTGAGCCTAAAATAGGGTGTTCTTAATTATGTTATCAAGTATTTTTTGTGAAGTTAATTCTATTTTTTTTAATTGTCTTGAAATGATAAGTTTAAATTATTGATCATATATTCAGACGAAATCCAGCTTACAACAATTTAAAAAAATATATATATATTGGGAAAAAAAGGAAACGCTTCTCAGAAGTAAGTGATTATCGGATCTAGTTAATGGTCAGATCCATTGAAATTCTGATTTTTGAAATAGCGGTTCACAAAAGCGATATATATGTATAAATTTATTAATTATTTCTTCATTCAATTACTTTAATTATTTTGTTTTACATATGTTAATCAAGGGTAACCCCTTGAATTGAAACTTCAAATTTCTTCAGTCTAACATGATATTTTGTATTAACCAAAAAAATAAAAGAGAATTCTCTTAATACTTAAACAGCAAGCCATTACAACCTCAAAACTAACAAAGCAATACATTAATTGTATATCTTAGCTAAGAAACTAACATATATCACATGAAAACTCAAATGTATAAAACAACCTAATATCATCTAAGAAACCGTAATTTAAAGTCATGCTCTAGCTTTTCCGACGAAATCTGAAGGTTTAAACATATTTGTTATTAATTTTCAATTTCCTCCCTGAACTTACATATATATATATATTTATAAAATTGGTCTTAAACCCACACATGTAATTGAAATTCAATTCAACAAAACTTGATTGACAAAGAAGAAATGTACCTCAATCTTGTGGTGTTTTCCAAATCATCCAATAATACCTGAACAAGTGGACGTATATTGATATTCTCTGATAGACGGCTCGTCGGAATAAAGTACTTGGCAACACAAGCAAGATCGCTTTATTATCTAACAAAACAAAAAGAGTTTCAAATATAATTTTATTCAATTTAAGTTCAACAATAAAAGAAGAACAAATTAAAAATAATAATAATAATAATAATACCTCAGCCACACTTGTTTTCAACAGTTTGCTATTTGAGCTAAGGCAAGAAAATATGAATCATGTGTTCACCTCATCAAAAGAGATGGTTGTCCTGAGAAAATATGAATAGAAAAAATATTGTAGTTGTTTTTCATTTGTTAGAAGTCCCCAAGACCCAAACTATCTTTCATTAATATAAAAATCAGTTGAAGCCAACAAAATTGTTTCACTAAAAATATTATTGGTTGTTATTGCTACTGTTTCTCATTTAATAATAAAATTTTCCTTAAAAAATATTACTTTATTGGTATGGGATAACTTTTTGGATCCACCATCATCCAATTAAACCTAACAGAAATTAATTGAACCCAACAAATTTGTTTCCCTAAAAAGAGAAAAAAAAAAAAGAAAAAGAAAGGTAAACAAATGAAAGAAATACAAGATTTATTCTGCACCAGTAAGTGGCTTGACTTTGTAATTCAAATATCCAACAACTGAGACAAGAAAATGAAAAATTAGAAGGAAAAACAAAAGTAAAACACAAAATGAGCATATATTAATTAATTCTTACAATGAGATTAATCTAAATGCATATATACCATTTAGAAGGGACCGCCGACACACGAATGCTCTACTATATTTTCATTAACCTGATTAAAAAATAAAACAAAGGAAAAATTATCATTTTTTTAAAACATAAATGTATATACTAATTAATTAATCATTGATCACTGTATGAAGAACCATTTTTTTTTTCTTTTTTTTTATAAAAAAAATGTTAGACCCAAATTAAGACGTACATAACAACTACAATGAATGTTACAAAGCCAGAAAATTCTCTGAGACTGACAAATCTAAACTCTTGATTAGAAAAAATTGCTAAGACAGATGATGCCCTCAACATGTAAAGAGGTCCTAATGTAAACATATAAACTGCAACTGTCTGCCACACATATTACGAAATTTATGTCCCATGTACCATCTTTGGGTAGGAACTCTATTGATTTCCTCAAATATCTTAACGAATCAATACATATTATCTTTTACATCTTTCATGACATGTATTATATATCTTTTTAAAAATTTATTAGCAACTTAATTACTTACAAAAATGAACCTTATTTATTGAATAAAAATGTTTGAAATTTCACAAGATACTTGGGATATTTGTATAGATAAAGTCAGCAAGGAACTCATGTTACTCATTGGATCATATCATTTTAATTTTTCACCTAAAGAGGTATGAACATGAAGTTTCAATGTACTCATTTCAACCTAGACAAGAGGGTTTTGATCATTTAATTTGTGCGGCTAAAGCCTAGAAAGAATTAATTATTAAATTCAATATATCATTGGGCTTTGAATATCTTTTATTTTGTTTGTTTGATGAAGACATGAGATGGCCCAATAATAACAATGTCATTATTTAAACATTTAATCAAATTTGGAATTTGCAATTATATGATAAATAAAAGTAATTGCAATTAACTTCTTTAATTCATTCAGTCACTTTTAATTGTTTGTTTTACATATACATTAATCAAGGGTTTCCCTTAAAGCTTCACATTGATAGTGACAAGGGGTTGGTTGTTCATTGACAAGATGATGTTGTACCAGTATTCAGTTTCAGTTTCACAGAACAGTATTCATTGTAGTAGCCACTAGCCAGTAGGAACTCTGGTATGGTACCAATGTACCAATTAAAAGTATATAGACTGGTACTGGACCTTCATGCTTGATTCAAAGGACGAAGGAAATGGCCCCTGATCTAAACACATAAATGGGCTTTTTTGGGCTCTAAGAACCTCATTAGACCTTTCTGTACTTTTATAGTTTGTTATCTTATTCTTATCTATTTATTGCCTGTGATCTATTTATTGGTTGTTTAAGAAAATGGTTCAATAAAAGAAGGCAGGAAGCCTTCAGCATGTTTTATTGTGAACATAACTCTACAATGTTTTATATGGTTAGTGCGCTGAGTGAAGTAAAATCTATTCTGTTAATATCTTTACCCTTTTGTCCTCCCAAATCCCGCAATCCGATCACCTCACTAATTTCATACCCTTGGATCTATCCTTCTACCAACCGCTAGATCTCTGCCACCTCATCGATCCGCGCCCTTTCCATCCAACCAATCAAAACTCAACCCGTTCCCGTATAAAACACCAATCCAATCGAGTCTCTCTCTCTCGAATTAGAAAAATCAGAAATGGCGCCTAAGGCAGAGAAGAAGCCAGCGGAGAAGAAACCCGAGGCGGAGAAGAAGCCCAAGGCGGAAAAGCGCATCCCTTCCAAAGACGGCGCTGGAGGTGAGAAGAAGAAGAAGAAGAAGGCGAAGAGCACTGAAACCTACAAGATCTACATTTTCAAGGTGCTCAAGCAGGTGCATCCCGACATTGGCATCTCGAGCAAAGCCATGTCGATTATGAACTCCTTCATCAACGACATCTTTGAGAAACTAGCCACGGAGGCGGCCAAATTGGCAAGGTATAACAAGAAACCTACAATTACTTCTCGTGAGATCCAGACCTCTGTTAGACTTGTTCTTCCTGGTGAATTGGCCAAGCATGCTGTTTCAGAGGGGACTAAGGCTGTTACTAAGTTTACCAGTGCATAGGGCATTAAGGGTTAGGGTTTGATTAGGACAATTAGGGGATCTGAATGTGGTAGCTGATCTGGTAACTGTGTGTATCAGATTGTGTATATGATGGTTGGATTGGAGGAATATATATCTCTTTTATTTTGCTGGAATATGAATTGACAATTTGTTCAAGTTCTTTGTTTTGTTAATTAATTTCAATGGAATTTTACTTTCATACCCGTGCTTAATGAGGAATTATCTCACTTTTTGTTTATAATCTTGTGAAAACAATTGTTATTGAAACAGAATAACTCCATTTATTGGATATGAAATGAAAAATTAAAAGCTGTTTCAGAGGGTATGAAGGCTGTTACTAAGTTTACCAGTATGTTGATTTTTTGGGTTATGGTTTGATTAGAGGTTGTAGTTGTTGATATTTAAATTTTCTTTTGTAGTGATAATGAGGAATTATTACCCCTTTATTTTATAATTCTTGTGGAAACAATTAATTGTTGAAGCAGTATAAATCCTTCATTTGACTCAAAATTAGAAGTTATATGCTGTTATGTTGAATTAGTTCAAAATTTGGATGGTATTGTTGTATTTGGTAATAATTTGTTTTTATTCTTATTTAAATTAGTTCTAATTTTAATTTTGGAGTCACAGTTAACTATATAAAATTTCAATTTGCATTAGCAAGGTAAAATCAGATGTAAGACTTTTATTTATTTGCTTTTAATTGCAATGTTGATTTATTGAGATCAGCAAGAAGTAAAATTGTTCTTAATTCATATTTGCATAACAATGTATCTTTCTTTCTTCGTCTTTAGTTTGATTAGAGGTTTTCTAGTTGAGGGTAATTAGGGGAATCTTTAATTTTTCTTTTGTGCAAGGGTGTTATGGGGACATAATATTAGTGATCAAAACTGAAGTTGTTATCTGATCCGGTAACTGAGTGTATCAGTGTGTATATGATGGTTGGATACTTGGATTGGATGAATATGTGTCTCTTTTGTTTTGATGGAATAGTGAATGAATTGATAATTTGTTCAAGTTCTTGATTTTGTTATTTAATTTCCATTCAATTTTACTTTGATTTCTGTGGTTGTGGGAATTATTACCCCTTTCTTTTTATGCCTCTTGGGTAAACAGTTTATTATTGAAACAGTATATAGAACCTGATTTATTTGTTTTTAATTTGAATAAACAGTATCTTAATCTAAAAAAGACAATTGCTTTAAATTCTGGTAAAATGGTATTGTATTGAGATATTGCTGAAAGAGAAGTATTTACTGGTATTTGAAGAAACAATTTTGCATGCTTGGCTTCATGGTATATGTATTGTTTTTATTTTGCTGGAATAGTGAATGATTTGACAATTTGTTCAAGTTATTAATCTGGTCAAAAATACATTTTTTTTTTTTTTAGATTCTGGTACCATACAGATAGGATGACAATTTCTTAGAATTCACAGATAGGTCCTCAGTTTACCAGAAAATATAAATATAATCCGTACCAGTACATCAAGGGTGTTCTGGTACAAATTAGTAACAGCATGGAGAAGCACCAGAACTTGATTTGTAATTGATACTTCCTAAAGAGGTATTAAGCCCAATCAACTTTTTTGGCAATGCCATATCATTGTCATTTTTATCCATTTGATTCAATTTCTCTCTGTTTATATTTCGATTGGATGCCTCTCGTATCATGTTTTTTTTTTATTGATATGACTAGTATTTGATGTGTCTAAGATGGCATTATAACTTCTTAAATAATATAATTTTTATAAGTCCTGGACTTTTGGTACAAACATACGCAAACTTCATAGAATTAAAAATATATAACCCATAATGGAAGAAACCACAAATAGTAGTTTCTCATGATAAAATGAACACATATATAAACAAAAATAAAGAAAAAAAAATAAAAGAAAGAAAGAAAAGATTGTAGTGCCTAGTGAATTGAAAAAATCCAATCGGTCAAACTCGATCCGGCCAAATCATGGACCACCTCTGAACCGGTCTGACCCTAACTAGACTCTTGGATCGGTTTGGACTAACTCTAGAGTTAGATCTAGTGAGGATTTGGGCCAGTTTTTTGAACTAGACCCCCAAAAACCTGACCCGACTAGTCTCGACCTGAACCAACTCGAGACCCGCCTAAACCCGGATCGGATCAAACTTGAACCATACTAGACTAAACAAAAGTAGTGTTGTTTCGGCTAAAAACAGTACATTGTTTCTTTTTTAAAAAAACACAAACTCGGATCAGATTTGGACTCGACCCGCATCCGACCTGTGCTAATTTTGGACTAAAGGTCTAGCATGAATTTGATCCAACTCCCCCAAATTAGACCCGCTGAACCCTCACTAACCTGTAGACCCACCAGACCTGTAGACTGTGAAAACCATGACCCCGGCAAGTTCAGACCGACGGAACCCGACCCGACCCATTTGGTAAACACTAGTAGTGCCCCAAGTGACCCTAACCAATAAGGTAAGTTACCACTTTACCACCACCACCGGTCTTTACTAAATAACTAGCAATTCAATTATTTTATTTGAGGAGGGTTCAAATGCCTCCATGTTTTTGTGCTTTCATCTCTCTCTATTATTTTCAAAGTTTAAACAATCGATCTGAACTGCTCAACCTAACATCCATACTAAAATATAGTTGAAGACCAAATTTTATATTTTTAGGAATTTTTTTGCTATTTTTTTAGATAGGTAAAAAAATACTGTTTTTAGATGGTTCAGATTTACTAATTTTGTACCTATCTAAGAAAATAGTAAAAAAGATTCCTAAAAATATAAAATTTGGTTTCCAAACATATTTTAGTATGGAGGTTAGGTTGAATGGTTTGGATTAACTGTTTGAACTTTGAAAATAATAGAAAGAGATGGAGGCATGATGGAGGCACAAAAACATGGAGGCATTTGAACCCTTCTTCTCATTTTATTTTGCTATTTTTTATATTAGTTAGTGTAGGCAAAGGAGTGTATTTGATGGGCATCAGAATATATCTGCTTGGATATTTCAGTTTAGATCTTTCAATTTGCTTTAAGATTAATGCGAAAACTAAAATTATAAATAATTCTATACATGTAAACGCTAAGCGCAAATTTCAACACAATTCGAACAATTTAGATATAACATCAAATCAAATTTAGTTTGATATCTATCGATTGGAGATTTCGCTCCCGTTAGCAATTGAAAATGCCGCTTAATCTTCTTATTCAAAAGCATTCAATTATGAGTCATCTAGCTTTGCATTAATGTATTGCTTGAGTTTAGTTTCGGATCGTTTGATCAGAATTTAAACTAATCTAACCAATGCCTGTATTGTTCGGGGTCCTTTAATATCCGTGTGGATTTCCAATCAAACTGTTTGTTAATATGAATTCTGCAAATATTGGTTTGGAGTACACAAAGCTCGTAAATTAGAAACATTAACAAAGATATCATTTTTCTCAGTTTCATGATTTTTCAGACCGGTGTTTTTAGCGTTTTTAAATAATTAGTAATATTTTTAATAACTTTTAGTTTTTATAACAAAAAAGTTGATTTTACAATAAGTATCTTGGGTATATAAAGAAGGAGAGGACAAAAAAATATGTTTTGCATGATCAATCACACGTATCTTGTTTTGAATACCTTATGCATTATATATAATAATGTTAACTATCATTTATTGTATATAGAAAACGAATAAAAATTCTCAACAAATAAACATGTCTTTATATTTTACTAAGAAAGTTGATAAAACATAGCTTTAGTAATTATATTTAAAAAAATTAAATGAGTTCCTAAATTTTTAAAATATAATATCAGAGAAAATCAATAAAATATATCTTTATATATAATTGTTATTATTGTCAAAAAAACTAATTGATAAATATATTTATCTAAATATTAAGGCATCCAAACTCCATAATTTAAAACAGTAGCATACATGATTGACAACATTTGAATGGTTGAAGGTAGAGATTATCTTCAACTTATTTTGAAATTTAAGACATATAATTCTACAAAAAAAAGTTTTACAAACAAATAAACAATTACAACAAAATAAAATATCTGATTAAGATTGCCTATCAAATAAATTTTTGTATAACTGTTTCTATTTTGAAACTTTCGGTTCTACAAACGCTATATACCATATTTGCATATTACCACAATACAACTTAGTTATTATATTTTTATTTATTAATTTTCGTGAAAGTAAAACTTTGTTGCTGTGTTTAATAAACTAGACCTTCCATTTTAATATATAAAGTTACAACAAAATAACATATCAGATTAAAATTGTCTACCAAACAAATGTTTGTCTTATAAACATTTAGCTATATCTATTTAATGTAAAAAAAACTATCTTGCAGAGCATCAGCAAATTATTACTTCCTTCTTCTCTTTTTTTCCAAAAAGTTATATTTTGTTTTATATTTACTTAAATTAAATGATTATTTCCTTTTTTCCAAAAATTTTCCAAAAAGTTATATTTTGTTGTATATTTATTTAAACGTCCTTTGACCAGTTATTGGCCATTACACACAATATGGTACATATTAGTAGATGAATGATATCTACAAGTACATCCAAAAAATAACATGCACTACAAGTTGATTTGGCATAACTCAAATTGTTTGTCATGATAAGGTCTCATTCACTTAATAGCAAGACATAATAACATTTAAGATAGATTTATTGATATATTTTAAATTTTTTACAATAATTCTAAAAAATATAAAATTTAATCTACAAGTACATTTTCTAGACCATGTTGAAAATGAAGATATGAATTCATAATACAGACCAAATATGCGCTATGCATAGTATTTTGGATATAATAATTATTTATAAATCTATCTTTATATTTGTTTATAAACATTATATATAACATTTATTCTTTGTCAATCAACAAATAAGCATGTCTTTATATTTTACTAAGAAAGTTGATAAAACATAGTTTTAGTAATTATATTAAAAAAAATTATATTAAAAAAAATTACATAGGTTCATAAATTTTTAAAATATAATATTAGAGAAAATCAATAAAACTATCTTTATAATTGTTATTATATCCAAGTAACTGATGGATTTATAAATCTAATCTATCTAAATATTAAGACATCCGAACTCTATTGATTTCTCAAATATCTTAACGAGTTATTACATTCTATCTTTTAAATCTTTCATCACATTTATCACCTATATTTTTATAAATATATTAGCAACTTAATTACATTAAAACATTAATAATAATTTATTGAATAAAAATGTTTGAAATTTGCAAGATATTTAGGAGATTTATATAGTGATCATAAAGCCAGTAATAAAAAAAATCAAAAACTTTAATTTATTTAATGATTGTTTTTCAAAAAGAATTCTCAAAATAGATACAACTTTTTATAAATTAAATGTACTAGAAATGTCACAATATTTTCTAGATTACCTAGAAATGACTTTTGAACCAGGATCAATAACTCAGAATCTAATTATTTTTATTTTTTTCCAATAACACATAAAGAAATATATTAATTTTTCTTACAGCCGCGAAAAATCCGATCTGAAAAATATTGATCTGGGTTATTTGTTACAGTTTTTCTAATAAATCAAATTATATTGTATTCCATCTATTTTCAAAGAAATATATTCAACATTTCTAATATTTTAATACAAAAAATAAAAAATAATAAAAAATTTCTGTTTTTAAAAAAGAATGCACAAATCCGATTAACGATTAACTGGATTTGTTTTTTTGAGTCCGGGGAGTGGTTAACCGGACATTTGTATCAAATCCAGTTATTGGATAACCGGATTGGGTATTTTTCGAATTTCATTGCAAAACAGAGTAGATTTCGTAATTTGTTATTTGATTTGGATATTTATAAAAATTTCGGGTTTCTTTCTTTAACCACTTCCACTATTTTTATTAATAAATATTTGCCTAGTGGGACCCGTACTTAAGTGGAAATCATTATAATTAATTTCTCAAATAATTACTTGTTTGAATGAACTTGATATTACTATGTTTCCTTTAGATGAAGAAAATGGAATTTTCCTTCAACATTGACCATACTTAAAGTATTTTTATTTTTTCTCATCTAAAACCAAAAAGGAAATATATATTAACTAATCTTAGAACAAGAATTTGTTGAATTTCTTTTTGTTCTAAGATTCAAAGCTTTATTAATTTATTGTTTTATGATCCAAAAAGTAGTATACAAAGGACCATATAAAAAGATGATAATTTAAAACTACTTAAATTTTTTTTTTCTTAAACCAACTGATCATATTCAGACGAAATCAAGCTTACAACAATTTTAAAGCAATTATTGAGAAAAAAAAAGCACATAATTATTGGAACTAGTTAATCGTCAGATCCATTACAAAAATTCTGATTTTTTTAATCAAGCAGTTCACAAAAAAATTATTAGATTCATAATCAAGTCCATTAGCTGCAGTTAATGGTCAAAGTGATATTAGGTACAAGTATATATTTACAATTATATTTTAATAAAAAGAATTGCCATTATCTTTAATTATTTCTTCATTCAATTACTTTAATTATTTTGTTTTACAGACGTTAATCAAGGCTAATCCCTTTAAACTTCAAATTTCTTAAGTCTAACATGACATTCTGTATCAACCAAAAAATAAAAGAGAATTTATAATAAACAATTACAACCTCAAAAATAATCTTATATCATAACTAAGAAACTAACTTATATCAGCTAAAAACCTATTGTACCCCTGATCAGGCTCCAGCTGCTCTTCTCTGTTTGTTTTCCAACCATTTCCGAAATCTGAAGGTTTAAACATTTGTTATTTTCAATTTCCTCCCTACACTTACATTTTTCTAAAATTGGTCTTAAATCCACATATAATTGATAATTCAATTCAACAAAACTTCATTAACAACTTAGAAGAAATGTATCTCAATCGTGTGGTGTTTGTCCAAATCAATAATTTTCAATACCTACTGTGAATTGTTCTTCCTCTGTGCAATATATATGACAGTGCTGTAGCTGTGCCATTTGTATTAAAAACAAATAGGCTATAGTGATATACAATATTATCATTATGAATTGATTTGCGTTATAGATACATATCTCTATTTTTAATGTCTAAACAACGAGCCGTTAAATAATTGTTATATAAAATCATTTTGTATTCTTTTTTACTATTTTATAAAATAAGCACACTTCATATATATAAAAAGTATACACAAAGTAGTGATTTTTTATATATATAATTAGATAAATAATAGTAAAAGTGTAGTCTTTAAGTACATCTTCATATAGAGATTATGTATCGACTGATTCAAATTTAAAAATAAAGATATAAATCCAGAGCACAGGTCAACCCACAAAATGCATATTACCATAACCTCACTCAAAAATAAAAAATATTTATTTCCTATTATTCTAATTATTATAAGCAACTAACTTCATACATTTTTTTTTTCTAAAAACAAATACCGTAACAAAAGAACCAAATAAATCCTGTTAATTACCTTCTTATCCGGCTACAGAAGACCCCTAAATCGGTCCAATTTAATTTTAAACTTGTATTTAATTAATACAATTGCACGACAGGCCACTTCCCGGCACGCGTTTAATGACCAATTCATATCCCTAATTAAATCATATAAATATAGATAGAATAAGGCTTGGGTGCTATATATATATGGATATGGATAGCAAAAGGTTATTCGTGTTACGGCTTTAAAAACTTATCGTATAAACTTGAAATTTCTATTTAAGTATTTAAATAAATTGGTTATATAATAAATTCATAGAATACTAACTTTTATTATTTTTGAAATTTTTTTACTATTTTTTATGATCTATGAAAGATGACCTAGAAATAAAAAAAATTGTCAATATTTTAAGCTATTTTTTTGTCATTTTTCATAAATCATAAAAAATAAAAATAAAAATCCAAAAATAGCAAAAATTAGTATTCTACTATATAACCAATTTATTGAGCTACTTAAATGAAAATTTTTGAGTTTATAAGATAAGTTATTGAGGCCGTAGCACGGATGACCTTATGCTATTCATAGCACCCAAGCCTTGCTCAATTAGCAACCAAAATCAATCTCAAACCCATCTTCATTCAATCAATTAATCATGCATAATATAGCATCAATCCTTCTCCTTCTCTTGCTATGTGTTACAAACATTTCCTTCTCTTGCAGCACACGAACCGAACTGATCCACATAGATGCCGGCACCAACTACACGAAGCTTGAGCTATTACAATGCATGGTGCAGCGTAACAAGACCCGAGAAAGATTCCTTGAATCAAGATACATCGATCCCCCCACTAGTACTAGTCAAATTAGTGTCCCGTTGTCATCCCCAAGTAACGGGCAGTACCTCATATATTTATCTATTGGTACACCGGCTCAACCGGTTGCTCTTGCTTTAGATACCGGAAGCAACTTGATCTGGACTCAATGCCAACCATGCCTCCAATGTTTCAACCAACATCTCCCTCTCTACAACCCGTCTAATTCCTCTACTTTCTCTGACATATCATGCGATTCTGAACTTTGTCAGGCACTACCGAACTCTGCATGTCATAACAAGTGTATGTATCTTTACGGATATGGAGACGGGTCGATAACAGTAGGTTCTCTAGGAATTGAGACTTTCACATTAGGATCAACCCAAGTTCAAAAGGTTGGTTTTGGATGCGGGTTTCTGAACGACGGTATTTTCCAGTCAAATGAATCCGGTATAGCTGGTTTCGGCCGTGGACCCTTTTCACTGATATCGCAGCTTGGGTATCGAAAATTCTCCTATTGTTTCACATCCTTAGGTGAATCCAAGGGCAGCCCAGTTTTGTTTGGTTCGGCAGCTGAGTTAAACAGTACACACACCAGAGGAAGAATTCAGTCGACACCATTCATAATCAATCCTGCTATGGCTACGTTTTATTACCTCAATTTGACTGGTATAACAGTTGGTACGACACTTTTGGAAATACCCAAGTCGGCATTTTCATTGAAAGAAAACGGCAGAGGTGGGGTGCTCATAGACTCGGGCACGAGCATTACTGAACTAGCAGAACCCGCTTACAATCAAGTAAAAT
Organism: Carex pumila; assembly: GCA_033356055.1. Classification (NCBI taxonomy): domain Eukaryota; kingdom Viridiplantae; phylum Streptophyta; class Magnoliopsida; order Poales; family Cyperaceae; genus Carex; species Carex pumila. Next base: position 267,679 of record JARJHM010000164.1, read on the forward strand.
TAGCATTTTTGTCCCAAATAAAATTACCAGTTGTGAACAGTACTGTCGGTGAATTTGATCTTTGCTTCAGGTTGCCTTCTTCCTCATCTGACAAGGTTCAAGTTCCGAAATTCACATTCCATTTTGACGGTGCAGATTTCGAACTACCAACCGGAAATTATATGGTTCCAGATGCCAGTAACGGCTTGATATGTTTGTTCATGGAAATTTCTCTCGACGGAACAACGACAATCGGCAATTTCCAGCAGCAAAATTTTCATATACTGTATGATCTTGAAGGAGAGAAGCTATCTTTTGCCCCGGCACGATGCGACCTGTTGTAATGCTACTGAGTCCTGACTCTATTTCGGTTGAGGCAGCATTATGCCTGGCTGGCCGACGCCTGATATATTGGTCTTACTGCCTTAGACTAATTAATTAGTTTTAGTTGTATACTTGTATTACAAATATTCTTTTGATTTGTAGATTTTACAACTTGTATTAATAGATTTGAGGCAGCATTATGCCTGGCTAGCCGCACCTGATTTCATAATTGATCACGATATGAAGAACTATTTTTTTTCTACCAAAAAAGATTGAGTATTATACTATTATTGTCAATTTTCTTTAGACTCTAAGTGAACTGCAATTTTATTGAGAAATGCTAGTTTCAAGAGATATCACATACACAACGACTACAAAAAATACTGATAAGCCAGAAAATTCTCTGAGGACGACAAAGATTAGCTCTTAAATAATACAATTTGCTAACACTAATGATTTCCTCGAACGATGAAAATGTTCGGTTGCTAATGAACATGTTTCATGACGATTCTCTGGCGAGAGTTACGTCTTATGCACTATAGTATAACTCTATTGATTTTCTCAAATATCTTAATGCATTATTACATATTATCTTTAAAATCTTTTATCACATTTATTATCTATCTTTTCATAAATGTATACTAGCAATCTTATTACTTTAATTATAACATTGATCCTATATTTATAACGTTGATCAAGTCAGCAAGAAACAAATTGGATCATATCATTTTAATTTATAACCTAAAAGGTATATATGAGCATGAAGTTTCTTTTTTTGAAATGCTTGATAATTACAGTCTTTGTTCATGTTAGAAAACACATCTCAGCACTAGTAAGGCAAATGCAACAGTTGCATTTTTACAAAACTACCCAAAGAAAAACAGCCCCATCTCCCTTACTATTCTATGCCACTTCTTTTTTTGGAGCCCCTGCAATGTCACAGTCACAATACTCCACTTTCAGTCAAACATTGATCTACTAGCAGTGTAGGTGGCATCAGTTTATTTCAGAAAATTTTCTCATTCCTTTGTTGCCAAATCAACGATAACACGAACATGAACCTGGATAGTGGATACCCATTCTTTCTTAGGCAAAGATCTGTTACCCCTTGACTTGCACCATGTTTCCTCTACTGTTTCCCCCATGAACAACCAGGTTATAACCCAACCTTGCCTCTATATAGCACCATACCTGACTGGCGTAAGTGCATGAGAAGAAAAGGTGATGTGCTGTCTCGTGGTCACAGGATTCACAGAGAACACATCTCATCTCACAATGCAAATTAATACCGCTTTGCCATGACTTCATGAGTCAGGACTTTGTCTTGCAAGAGTAGATAAGCAAAAATTCGGACCTTAGATGGTGTGTAGCTGTTCCACACTTCATCACACTGCAGCAGAAAGGATTTTCAGGGACCGTTATCAGTGGCCGGTGCTGACGCCAGTTACAGAAAATGATTTTCAGCGACCGGTATCAGCTGCTGCCAAAAGACTCTGTCATTTGATCCAATGTATCATGCATTGGGCTTTGGATATCTTTCCTTTTGTTTGTTTGATGAAGACATGAGATAGCCCAATAATAACACTGTCATTATTTACAAATGATTGCAATTAAATTAACTTCTTTAATTTATTCAACATGATTTGAGAAACCATGAATAAGGTTGGAATCAAAAGAGAGATTTCCTACCTAATGAACACAAAAGTATGATTTAATTGAGAAAACAAGAACTACATCTTAGCAAGCAACCACAATTTCAAATATCCTTACAAATATGATAAATCTAAATTGCAGTATATTTTGTAATTTATACACTATTGGATATTTGATTTCGGCAATGTTTTAAGTTAATTCTTTTTTTGTTAATCCAAAATATTTCATTTATTCTTGTATTCATCTATACTGATGTGGCAACTAAGTGGATAACTTTGGATCCGAAAATAAAAATGAATTCCAAATTATTTTCTTTAATCCATCACTATTACGAATTAAATAACACAATTATTCTCCCTGTATTATTTAATAATAATTTAATTATATAAACAAAAAATTCTGGTTGTGAGCTTTATCTCATTACTACTATTATATTTTGTGTATATACCTAAAAAAAAATTAAATAGATACTCGTTCTCTATTATTGTTACTAAAATGAATTACCTTTTTCATTTATAGTCCCAAACATACTAAAAAAATATTTTGTGATGCATTCTATTATATGTGTATATATATTTTTAACGTTTTTAAATTAGTAATAAAAAATTCGAAAACTTTTAATCTTTATTATAAATGATTCTGCAACAAATTTTTTGTGTCATTAGAAGGAGAAGAGAGAAAGGGACGTTTTGCATGATCTTGTTTTGTATACGTTTTGAATTATACAAATAATATTTGCTACTATTTATTGTCTATAGAAAAGACAAAGAGTTTCTCAAAAAATAAGCCTCCATTTATTATTTACTAAAAAAGTTGATAAAATATAGCTTTAATATTTATACTCAAAATTTTATATTAGTTTTGAAATTCTTTAAAATAAAATATTAGAGAAAATCAATAAACCAATTTTGCTAATCTAGTTACATGGACATTATACTTAACAAGGTTAAACAATCATATTTAACCACATAATTATTTCAAGTTTTACTATTATATAACATTTTTACGGTATTGAAAACCAAGGTTGAAAATATACAAAAAGTCAAACTGCTTAATGATATTAATAGAGTCGATTTTTTTTATTAATATTCTTAATTAAATAAAAAATTACACAAATACTCGTTGCTGTTTTTGTTTTTTGTTTTTTTGTTTTTTAAATCTTCAAACTGCCAGAATTTATGGTAGTCCTGAGTATATTAATTTTTTTTGTTGTTGTCAAATTGAGAAGTATTTGAAAAGTAATTGAGTAGTAATTGAAGATAAATAATGTTATATATTGTTGTGTTATATTGTTTTTTTTTAATATATTGGCCGTTATGTTTGACAATGTTTTTTAGTACATGTTTATTTGTTATTTTTTAATGTTTGATAATGTGTTTTTACATGTTTATTTATGATCTTGTAATGTTTGACGATGTTTATATTAATTTTTTGATACAATTAAAGTTATATTTTGTTTTAGTAAAGAAGCATCAAGATAAATTAATTAAAAGAGGAGGGTTCAAATGCCGGCCATTTTTATTAATATCCCAAAAAAAATAGATAATTTTAAAAATAACCTCGTTTGTTTTTTTTTTTATTAATGCCCTAACTGCTTGGAAGCGGAGCGGGCCAATATCAACACCAAACCGCCCATATAGTGGGCGGTCCAGTGTTTTTTTTTTTTTTTTTTTTTTTTTTTTTTTAAAACAGAAATTTTTTATTTTTTTTATTGAAATATTAGAAATGTTGAATATATTTCTTTAGAAATAGATGTAATAAAATATAATTTGATTTATTAGAAAGACTACAACAAATAACCCGGATCAATATTTTTCAGGCCGGATTTTTCGCGGCTGTAAGAAAAATTAATATATCTCTTTATGTGTTATTGGACAAAAATAAAAATGCTTAGATTCTGAGTTATTGATCCCGGTTCAAAAGTCACTTCTATGTAATCTAGAAAATATTGTGATCCTTCTAGGAAATTTAATTTATAAAAAGGTGTATCTATTTTGAGAATTCTTTTTTAATAACAAATATTAAATAACTTAATTTTTTTATTTTTTTTCAAAAATAAATGCAACTTTTCATAAATTAAATGTTCTAGAAAAATTACAATATTTTCTAGATTACATAGAAGTGACTTTTGAACCGGGATCAATAACTCAGAATCTAAGCATTTTTATTTTTTTCCAATAACACATAAAGAAATATATTAATTTTTTTTACAGCCGCGAAAAATCCGGCCTGAAAAATATTGATCCGGGTTATCTGTTGCAGTCTTTCTAATAAATCAAATTATATTGTATTCCATCTATTTTTAAAGAAATATATTTAACATTTCTAATATTTCAATACAAAAAATTAAAAAAATTAAAAAATAAATATTTTTTTAAAAATAAAAAAAAAATAAAAAATAAAAAATAAGACAACCGCCCCTGTCAGGGGCGGGTTGTGTGGTTTTTTTTTATTTTTTTATTTTTAAAAAATATTAATTTTTTAATTTTTTTAATTTTTTGTATTGAAATATTAGAAATGTTAAATATATTTCTTTAAAAATAGATGGAATACAATATAATTTGATTTATTAGAAAGACTGCAACAGATAACCCGGATCAATATTTTTCAGGCCGGATTTTTCGCGGCTGTAAAAAAAATTAATATATTTCTTTATGTGTTATTGGAAAAAAATAAAAATGCTTAGATTCTGAGTTATTGATCCCGGTTCAAAAGTCACTTCTATGTAATCTAGAAAATATTGTAATTTTTCTAGAACATTTAATTTATGAAAAGTTGCATTTATTTTTGAAAAAAAATAAAAAAAATTAAGTTATTTAATATTTGTTATTAAAAAAGAATTCTCAAAATAGATACACCTTTTTATAAATTAAATTTCCTAGAAGGATCACAATATTTTCTAGATTACATAGAAGTGACTTTTGAACCGGGATCAATAACTCAGAATCTAAGCATTTTTATTTTTGTCCAATAACACATAAAGAGATATATTAATTTTTCTTACAGCCGCGAAAAATCCGGCCTGAAAAATATTGATCCGGGTTATTTGTTGTAGTCTTTCTAATAAATCAAATTATATTTTATTACATCTATTTCTAAAGAAATATATTCAACATTTCTAATATTTCAATAAAAAAAAAAATTTCTGTTTTAAAAAAAAAAAAAAAAAAAAAAAAAAAAAAAAAAACAGTGGACCGCCCACTATATGGGCGGTTTGGTGTTGATATTGGCCCGCTCCGCTTCCAAGCGGTTAGGGCATTAATAAAAAAAAAAAAAACGAGGTTATTTTTAAAATTATCTATTTTTTTTGGGATATTAATAAAAATGGCCGTTCAAATGCCTCCATTTTTTGTGTCTCCATCATGCCTCCATTTTTTAAAACTTTAATAACTTAACATTTAAATCTTAAAATTCAAAGTAAAACCGTTGGATATGAACTATATCATTTTATCTATGCACTTGTAAAAAATTATAGCATTTCAACTTTGTTTTAGTTGTCATCTTGAGCTTGTAAAAATTTATACTAATGTGGATAATTTCTAGACATTGATTTTTCAACTTATTGATTCACATAAAAAAAAATAAAAATGTGATAATTTTTATGGGCATATAGAGAAAATAACATAGATCACATCTAACAGTTTTATTTTGAAGTTTAAGTTTTAAACTTTGAGTTTTTTTTTTTTAAAATTAAAACATGATGGAGACACAAAAAATGGAGGCATTTGAACCCTCCTCAAATTAAAATCCAAATTAACATAAAATATCAAACATAAAGTACCAAACATAAAATACCAAAAAGTATTTGATGTATATGAATTTGAAAGAGATAATTAAAGAAAACAATTCAGACACAGTAAAAATAAGTATTATAAAATAATAGAATAAAAGTTTAAATAACAAAATTGATATGGAAGACTACAAATAGAATATGATATTTGAGTAGAACTAGGGTGCTCTTAAGCTCATCAAAATTTTGGTGAGCTTAACTCTAAAACTCATCAAATCAATTTCAAATGATGAATCTGAACCGTTGAAATCCGCCTTCCTTACGTGTGATGCATCTAGATGTGAAATTTTTAAACATTCGAATTAATTTAGTATAAAGTCAAACGGTCAAAAAACATTCAAAAAATGAATGCACTAAAATTAATTTATTAACCTTCTAATTTTGACCGCTTGACTTTATACTAAATTAATTCAAATGTTTAAAAATTTCACATCTAGATGCATCACACGTAAGGTAGGCGGATTTAAACGGTTTGGATTCATCATTTGAAATTGATTTAATGAGTTTTAGAGTTAAGCTCACCAAAACTTTGGTGAGCTTAAGAGCACCCTAGTTCTACTCATGATATTTATATATGAAGGTGTTCTTCTGGACCGTCCGATCAGCATCTAAACACAAAATTTGTGAACTTAAAGAGGTATGAGCATGAAATTTGAGTTACTCAAGTGAGGATGAAAATGTTTGAACTTAAAAGAGGTATGAACATTAATAATTTATTGAATAAAATGTTTGAAATTTGCAAGATATCTGGGATATTTGTATAGATATATAGATAACGTCAACAAGGAATTAACTCATCATATCATTTCAATTTTTATCACCTAAAGAGGTATGAGCATGAAGTTTCAATGAATTCATTTAAACCTTGACAATAGGATTTTGGTCATTTAATTTGTGCGGCTGATGCCCAAAAGGAATCAATTATTAAATCCAATGTATCATGCATTGGGCTTTGGTAATCTTTTATTTATTTTTTGTTTGATGAAGACATGAGATGACTCAATAATAACACTGTCATTATTTAAACATTTAATTAAATTTGATATTACTATTTGGTGAATGTTGGGCCTAAATAATAGTAGATTAGTAGTCCACCAACAAAGTTAAAAAAAAAAAATTATAGATAGGATATCTGATACATATGAATACAGATTGAATATTAGACGAATTATCGGATATCAGATATCCGTAGATTATATATATAAATATTTTCATAGTATATTTTAAATTATATGGTATATATCTACTATATATTCGGATAAATATAATTTAAAATTGATAACTATAGATACATAGATATTAGACGGATAAATATAGATATAGATCATAGAATAAGGCTTGATTGCTATGGATAGTATAAGGGTCTCTGTGCTACGGCCTCAAAAACATAACGTATGAACTTCAAACTTCGATTTAAGTAGCTCAATAAATTAGTTATATAATAAGCTTGTAGAATACTAATTTTTACTATTTTTGAAAAAAAATTTACTATTTTTTATGATTTATGAAAGATGGTCTAAAAATAAAAATAAAATTTGTCAATATTTTAGGCTATTTTAGGCCATCTTTCATAAATCATAAAAAATAGTAATTTTTTTTTAAAAATAGTAAAAATTAGTATTCTATAAGTTTATTATATAACTAATTTATTGAGCTACTTAAATCGAAATTTGAAATCCATACATTATGTTTTTGAGGTCGCAGCACAGATACCCTTATGCTATTTATAGCACTCAAGCCTTACTCTATATATATCAGATATATGTAGATATATACATAAATATTTTCATAATATATATTAAACTGTATTGTATATATCAACTATATATTCGGATACGAATAATTAAAATTTAAGATCATATATGTACCATTAGGGCCTGTTCGTTTGTTACGGAATTGTGCGGGATGGGATTTAACGGGAATGGGAATGCACTTTTGAAAAATGGGAACCCATAAGTACGGAAAAACACATGACTGATTATGAGAATATACTGAAATGAGTGTTCGGTTATATAATGGAATTAGTTGTGGGAAATTGTATTTTACTTTCTAAATATTTGATGTTATACAATTATTTTTATTAATAAAATTATTAATAATGCAGTTAAATAAAATAGATTAAATATAAATATTACTTATATTATTATTTTATAAAATATATATTTATAAACATTAAACAGTGGCAACTAACTTTGAAAATGTATGCTAGATAAATTGTGTCAACATCATATATTCAACATGACAATCGACATATGCAACCTATAATTTTGTTTTAAATATAACATAATAAAAAGAAGTATCCTTATATATACATATCATGATTTGTATTTGTTTGGCAGAAAAAGAGAAAGAATGTAACATTTCACAAGAGAAAGATCATTCCTTGAAAGGAGAGAAATGCATGTGGGCCCCCTCAAGATAGTCAAGATAGAGAAGAAATGGTGACTTGAGAATTTTGTACCCTCGAAATTACACTGAAATGGAGTATTGCAGGAAGTTCCCTAAAAAGTATTTGGCCTAAAAATTGACTCGCCGAACACGGTATCGGTATATGAATATTCGGATTTTGAATATTCAAATCTAATTTTCAAATATGGGTTCGTTTTCACCCTTGCCTCCAACGGTCATAAACTAGTACCTTGTAGGAAAGCGAATTGGCCGCGTCAAATTGGTCAAATATATGATTTCCAGGTCTTCTTTTGCAATCCACATTGGTTGAAAGTTAAAGTTTAAAATAATAATGTACCAACTATCAAGGGATCTACTGTGAATTGTTCTTCCTCTATGCAATATGCATAGTGGCAAGATTTGCGTATTATATCTGAATTATATCTGAATAATTTGTTTTTTTGATGAAGCATAACCAAATGCCGAATTATTCGGTTGACCGAGCTTTGACCGATTGACTTGTGTTATAGATCTATATCTTTATTTTTAACGTCTAAGTAATGAACCGTTAAATGATTTTTATATAAAAATATTTTATATTTTTTTTATTAATTTATTAAATAGGCACACTTCATATAAAAATTATACACAAAGTAGTGATTTTTTATTTTCTAAATAATAGTAAAAGTGTTTTAAAAAAAAATGTAAAATTCAGTCTTTAAGTACAGATCACGTACAACTTATTCAAATTAAAAAATCAAGATATAAATTCAGAGCACAGGTCAACCCATAATATCCATATTACCATAGTCTCACTCAACAATAAAAATAATTCTTTCCAATTAGAAAATTATAATAAGCAACTAACTTCATTTATTAATTTATTTTTTTCTGAAAACAAATACCATAACAAAAGAACCAAATTAATCCTGTTAATTACTTTCTTATGCGGCTACAGAAGATCCCTAATCCTAATACAAAGTAATTATACAGGCGACCATGTGCAATACAATGGTCTGGCTTAATTATTTAATTTTAAAGTGTAATTAAGCCACATGCTCTGGCTTAATTATTTAATACAATGGAACGACCCCTTTCCGGCCGGCACGCGTTTAATGACCAATTCATATCCCTAATTAAATCATATAAATATATATATATATATATATATATATATATATATATATATATATATATATATATATATATAGTTTCTCAATTAGCAACCAAAATCAATCTCAAACCCATCTTCATTCATTCAATTAATCATGCATAATATAGCATCAATCCTTCTCCTCCTCTTGCTGTGTGTTACAAACATTTCCTTTTCTTGTAGCACACAAACCGAACTGATCCACATAGATGCCGGCACCAACTACACGAAGCTCGAGCTATTACAACGCATGGTGCAGCGTAGCAAGACCCGAGCGAGGTTCCTTGCATCAAGATACATCGACCACACCACTAGTGCTAGTCAAATTAGCGCCCCATCATCATCCCCAAGCAACGGGGAGTACCTCATATATTTATCGATTGGTACACCGGCTCAACCGGTTGCTCTTACTTTAGATACCGGAAGCGACTTGATCTGGACTCAGTGCCAACCATGCCTCCTATGTTTCAACCAACCTCTCCCTCTCTACAACCCGTCTAATTCCTCTACTTTCTCTGACATATCATGCGATTCTGACCTTTGTCAGGCACTACCGAACTCTGCATGTCATAACAAGTGTATGTATCTTTACGGATATGGAGACGGGTCGATAACAGTAGGTTCTCTAGGAATTGAGACTTTCACATTAGGATCAACCCAAGTTCAAAAGGTCGGTTTTGGATGCGGGTTTTTAAACAACGGTATTTTCCAGTCAAATGAATCTGGCATAGCTGGTTTCGGCCGTGGACCCTTGTCACTGATATCACAGCTTGGGTATCGAAAATTCTCCTATTGTTTCACATCCTTCGGGGAATCCAAGAGCAGCCCGGTTTTGTTTGGTTCGACAGCTGAGTTAAACAGTACACAGACCAGAGGAAGAATTCAGTCGACACCATTCATAATCAATCCTGCTATGCCTACATTTTATTACCTCAGTTTGACAGGTATAACAGTTGGTACGACACTTCTGGAAATACCCAAGTCGGCATTTTCGCTGAAAGAAAATGGCACAGGTGGGGTGTTCATAGACTCGGGCACGAGCATTACTCAACTTGCAGAACCCATTTACAATCAAGTAAAATTAGCATTGCTGTCCCAAATAAAATTACCAGTTGCGAACAGTACTGTCGAGGAACTTGATCTTTGCTTCAGGTTGCCTTCCTCCTCATCTGACAAGGCTCATGTTCCGAAATTTACATTCCATTTTGACGGTGCAGATTTTGAACTACCAACCGAAAATTATATGGTTCCAGATGCCAGTAACGGCTTGATTTGTTTGTTCATGGGAAATTCTCACGACGGAACAACGACAATTGGCAATTTCCAACAGCAAAACTTTCATATACTGTACGATCTTGAAGGAGGGAAGCTATCTTTTGCCCCGACACGATGCGACCTGTTGTAATGCTACTGAGTCCTGACTCTATTTCGGTTGAGGAAGCATTATGCCTGGCTGGCCGACGCCTGATATTTCGGCCATAGACTAATTAATTATTTTTAGTTGTATTATAAATATCCTTCTGAGTTGTAGATTTTACAACTTGGTGATGGAAAATGATATGTGTACAATTGTGAATGTAATAAGATCTTATTTGTAAAATTTGCTGCTATCAATTGTTAATGAACTTTATTTTTATTAGTGTGTTAGTTTCTTCAAAAATCAGTATGTTTGTTTCGGTCTTGTTAGGCACTGCACAACAACATATTGAAATGAGATCATAGTCGCTATTTTAAATCCAAGTTGCTAGTATGATTTAATGTAAAAACAACCAACGACTGAGACAAGAACATGAGAAATTGAATTGAAATAAAAAAGAAAAAAAACAATATCAAAATGTATTAATAATGAGGAGGATTCAAATGCCTCCATGTTTTTGTGCCTCCATCATGTCTCCATCTCTCTTTATCATTTTCAAAGTACAAACAGTCAATCCAAACTAGGGGTGAGTAAATCGCTCATAACTCGTGAGCCGCTCATAACTCGCTCATTAAAAACTTGCTCATTTACAACTCGCTCATTCATCCGCTCATTTAAACTCGCTCATTAACAACTCGCTCATTTACTTAATGAGCAAGCATGAGCATACCCATGCTCGCTCATTAATCACCCCTAATCCGAACAGCTCAACCTAACCTCCATACTAAAATATGTTTGGAGACCAAATTTTATATTTTTAGGAATTTTTTTACTATTTTTTTAAATAGGTATAAAAATATTATTTTTAGATGGTTCAGATTTACTAATTTTGTATCTATCTAAAAAAAATAGTAAAAAAATTCCTAAAAATATAAAATTTGGTCTCCAAACATATTTTAGTATGGAGATTAGATTGAGCGGTTCGGATCGACTGTTTGAACTTTGAAAATAATGGAGAGAGATGGAGGCGTGATGGAGACACAAAAACATAGAGGCATTTGAACCCTCCTCATTAATAATTAATAAGGAAGATCGATGAGATAACTCGAATAAAATGCAAATCTTATAGAAGGAACTGTCAATACACACTTCTCTCCCATGTGTCCCTTCACCTTCTGCAGAAATAAAACAATGGAAAAATAGTAAAATACATCAGTTTCTTAAACATAAATTTATATACTAATTAATCATTAATCACTATATGAAGAACTATTTTTTTTTCTACCAATAAAGATTGAGTATTATTGTCAATTTTCTTTAGACCCAAAGTGTACTGCAATTTTATTGAGAAATGTGTGTTTCAAGAGATATGACATAGATAACAACTACAAAAAATACTGCTAAGTCAGAAAATTCTCTAAGGCCGACAAAGACTAGCTCTTAAATAATACAATTTTCTAATACTAATGATGTCCTCGAACGATGAAAATGCTCAATTGCTAATAAATATGTTTCAAAAAATTGGCAACAGTATTGTGGCGAGAATTACGTCTTATACACTATAGTATAACTATATTGATTTTCTCAAATATCTAAACGCATTAATACATATTATCTTTTAAACCTTTTATCACATTTATTATCTATCATTTTGTAAATGTATACTACCAATTTTATTACTTAAATTATAACGTTGATCATGTATTTATAACGTTGATAAAGTCAGCAAGAAACAAATTGGAATATATCATTTGAATTTATAACCTAGAATGTATTAGAGTATTAATTATACCGTTAAGGGTATACCCTACCCTACCCGCCCGTGCCCGTCGCTCGGGGTACCCGTGCCCGAGCCCGGGTATGGGTCGGGTACTCGGATACACAGGTACAGGCAAAAAAAAGGCCGGACCGGTTTTTTTGGACAAATATTTGACCATACCCGACCCGACCATATCCGTACCCGACCTTACCTGTACCCGTACCCTTATACCCGACCCAATAATTCAAACCCCAAATTCAAATTCCCCCCCCCCCCCCAAATTCAATTTAATTTCTGTTTTTAAAATTCTGTTTTTAAAATTCTGTTTTTATTTCTGTTTTTTAATTTCTGTTTTTTAAATTCTATTTTTATTTCTGTTTTTTAATTTCTGTTTTTAAAATTCTGTTTTTATTTCTGTTTTTTAATTTCTGTGTTTTAAAATTCTGTTTTTATTTTCTGTTTTGCAATTTCTGTTTTTAAAATTATGTTTTAATTTTTTTTGAATTTCTGTTTTTTTTATTTATATTTATATTTATATTTATATTTCATTATTTTAAAGTAAAAAAAAAAAAACATAACAAAAACAGAAAAAAAAATAACAGGAAAAAAACGGGAAAAAAAATGAAAACAAAAAAAACCAGAAAAAAATTGCAAAAAAAAAAAATACCCATACCCGCCCTACCCGTCAAGAGTGCACGGGTACGGGTATAGGATGGGTAGGGTATGGTTTTTGAAAAATATATCCGACATACCCTTACCTTTATACTCGTCCTACCCGTCCTACCCGTACCCGTACTTCATGAACATAAATACACTAGAAGGTATGAACATGAAGTTTCAATGAACTCATTTCATTGCTACACAAAAGGGTGCTGGTCATTTAATTTGTGCGACTGAAGCCCAGAAGGAATCAATTATTAAACCCAATAAGGTATCATGCATTGGGCTTTGGATATCTTTTCTTTTGTTTGTTTGATGAAGACATGAGATATCCCAATAATAACAGTCATTATTTATACATTTAATCAAATTTGGTATTACAATTATTTGATAAATACAAATGATTGCATAACTTCTTTCATTTATTAAATTACTTTTAATTGTTTTGGTTTGCAAACCATAATCAAGGGTATACTATTTGATGTATTCTTTCATGAACAATGCCAAATAATTTCAGGATTTTATTGGCACAACATAATTTGAGAAACCATGAATAAGGTTGGAATCAAAAGAAGGATTTCCTACCTGATGAAGACAAAAGTATGATTTATCTGAAATTCACAACAGATACAACTCAGCATCTCCCTAAACAAAACAGAGAAGCAACAGCGGGTTGAACAGTAGGAGGAACCTCAGAAGGGAACTGCACACAGAGGCGAGCAAAAAAGTGGAGATCCACTGTTCTTATTATAAACTCAAGCCAGAAAAATGGGGCCCAGATGTCAATGAGATTGAAAACACTTAAAACGGGTTCTGACCCAGTACTGACTGTCCTCATATGATTGCCCGCTCTGCGCAAGCTAACCGGAACCCTCAACTGGATAACAGCCTCAGTGTTGGTACAATGGTCTGGTAATTTTTCAAGGGATGCTTGCTTCAGATATTTTACTGAGACAAAGCAGCCTGCTCTGGTACAATCTCTATTACAAAGCTTATACATCTCTATCTATAGCTAATTCTCTTTTTCAACCGTTGGTTACTTTCTAATTTGACAAGATTTTATATGGCTTATTGTGGTAATTAGTTTTATACCCTAATTAATCTAATTACAACGGCTAATTGATTGGTATGCATTGTTGGCTAATCTCTCAATTAGCGATAAGCTGTACAAATCACAAAGAAATAGATAGAAAGAATTAAGCGAAGGATACCGAGATAAAAACAAGAGCTACTTGATTGTCAGAATATTATAACCAAAGATTTCAAAGTGGATCCAAAGTCCAAACATTAGATAACATAAATTCACAATTATAAAATAGCAATAGAAAATCATATCATAAATTTGATTAAGATTCAATATCATCTCACCAGCAACTACAACATACTGTTATTGCCTTTGAACTAGGTAATATGTTTTGTATCTCAATTGCTGGTGCCAATTACCCACCGTCCCGTATCTTTAATTAAAGCCACCATTGCTGCCTCCTCCGCTAGCACCATTTGATCTCTTCCTCCTCTAATCAATGGTGGAAAGAACAACCAAAAAGCGGTCACCGCTACAAAACCCAGTGTTAGCAGTGTCGCCATTGCTCTCGGTGGGCACCACCACTTTTGATACTTGGTCCACCACCGTTCCACAAGAACACAAATACTATGCAGCATGAAGAATGCCGTCACTTCTCCTGTCGGCTTTCTTAGCGTGTTGTAATAAAACATAAGTTCGTGCATTAAACCGGAGGTTAAAAACACGGCAAATACTCCAGCGTTAGGTCCAAAATAGATTTTAATGGGCTCATAGATCGACGGTCTGAGAATGGCAGAGACCATTAAGTTCCACCGTCGACCCCAGAAGTCTCTGAGAGAGGTTGTAAAATAAGGTTTGTTAAAATGAGGCTCTAATTCCATGCCAAGTGCTTGGCTGGTAATGGCCGAGGTGGAGAGAACTAATTCTAAGAATAAGTAAATATGAATACAATACACCGAGAGGAGGACATAATAATTTAGTTCTTCCTTGAAACGGTACATGGAGAATAGTGCAGCTAGGAGCGCAGCTCGAATGGCAGTAGAAATTACAAGTTTGGGAGAAAATGTTGTAAATGGTCTTGAGTTTGGGTTGTGATCTTGTAGTTTCACAGGAAGGGTAGAAAGAGCAATGAATTGGATGAGAGGAAGTGACGGGTCAAGTGGGCCACGGCCGAAGGAGAGTAAGATAAGTTTGGTTAAACAAAGCCATGCAAGGAAGAACCCGGAGATGCCACGAAGATGGATTCCAGACAAGGTTAAAGGGAGAAAGGGGAGAAGAGAGACTACGGGAAGAAGAGAAAGGAAGCGTGGAAGGCCAGGGCGGAGAACGGATGAGGCAAAACGGGCATAGGTAACTAAGATGATTACAGTTAGTATTAACTTTGGGAGGGTTTTCAGATCTGATTGAAGGGCTTCCATGGCTTCATCCATTTTGCTTCTTGGAATATATATCAGAGAGGCTTCAAAATTTGAAATGTACTTAAGAGGGACTGTGTGTCTGTGTCTGTATGACCCTTTGGAATTGAGAGTAGGTCCAATGCTCATCGGACCTATTTTGATTTGATGGGTTTAATGACCATCTGATTCACTTTGAGATGTGTGCGTTCTACTTTAAAATTTGTATGTATCGGTTCTAATTTTTGTGCGTAAAGATCTGAAAGCAGATCGGACGGTGTTGGAGCTTATTGGACCCAAAAATCAATTTGATGGGTATAGGACCTACTCCATTCTTGACCCTTTGAGGTTATAATTAATGTTTTTTATTGAAAGGTCAGTAGAACTTAGGCCTGCTAGGATCCAACCCAAAATTCGGTCCGGCTCAATCAACCTTCATTTAAGGTCCAACTCGGACTCAGATCAAATATGAAGAAAATAGTCCAGCTCGACTCAGTCCATTTGCAGGCCCAAACTTTTGATTCAGAGTCAATTTCCTATGCTGGTAGCTTCTGCTGAAATGTTAAACATGAAACATGAATAATATTGATATACCACCAAATCGACCACGGATCAGAGTGCCAAATTATAATCAGCATTGCATGAGGCAACATATGGATTTCTCAGATCATTGTGACTAATAAAGGTTGCACTGGTTGGTTAACAAATTTACAAATAGTGTTACTCAGCATGATCATGGATTATTCAAATTTATTCCATAGAACCATTAAGTATTGACAAGAATACAAAATGCATCAGTATAAAAATATTTCACCAAAATCATAACCATGCTTTTAGAAATTCACTTTGCTACCAATAAAACCAAAGTCACAGAAAGTCGGGGATCATCAGCTAAAATTAGAAGTCAACAATTTAATTACCCTTTTACAGAACCATGATGACATACCTGTAATCGATCGATCCAAGAGATTTCCTCACAGCTAAAAATCAGACCGGAAGTATTTTTCATCAATAAGAACACTCAAGCATGCTGCTCCATTTTCCTCATAGCTTTGAGCTCTAGCCACCTGTTGATTTGACCCATATAATATATTATATCAGCAAACAGTAAACATTCCCAGCAGGTGTGATCAGAAGATAGTTGGGTTTTCAGAGTTTCGATGATCTTTTGGTTCCATTACCAGAATCTTCACAAAGATAGGTGTGATCAAAAAAATTCTATTTTGTAAAAGAAAACAGAAAGGAATTACAAAATAAATAAAGGTTTGTGACAACTGACAAGAGAAAGCGCTCTTCACAAAGAAAAAAGTTAGAAGCAAAAAATTACAGCCAAGCAATACTTTGAAACTTGAAAGTAACTTTTTTTTACTAGAAGTTACTGTTACAACAGAAAAGTATAATTAGATCTAAAAAAAGATGGGTGTTACAGATAATTTCATATCTCAACATGGGTTTTACAGGGGCCAAAACCCAGAATGGTCCCAAATTGTACCAGTATCAGCGCTATGATTGTACCAACTAGCTAGTGTTTTATCCAGTTCAAAAAATCTAAATGCAAGCAAGAAAGAATCTAAAATTTAAATGCAAGAATCATAAAAATACAGACAATTTAGTTAGCAATTAAAACTATATGATTCATAAACTCTTTAAGTTTTCAGGTTATAACTAGGTTATACATTTTTTTTTTTTAAAAAAAAGCAGTTCGAGTTTAGCTACAAAGCACAAAATTTAAACGAGTCATTCAGAATTCTGAAATGCCAGAATGCAACAGAAAAAATAGGCAATGGGGGGGCACCTGTAAAAGGGTAAGTTGAGCAGAGAGAGTGGTAGCCTCGGTCTGAAGGGTTAGCACCTTCCTCTCCAATTCACTTGTGTACTTTATCTTCCTTTCTTTTGACTGAGCAGCTGACAGTCTATTTGCAAGAATCCTAAAAATACAGCCAATTTAATTTAGCAATTAAAACTATATGATTCATAAACTCTTTAAGTTTTTAGGTTATAACTAGGTTTATCCAGAAAATCTGCTTGGTGTCTGTAAATATCAACAGACAATGAAACAGTGCCAGCTGATGCCTTCATTCTTTTTCAGAATACATGGAAGTTAACAACATAGTCATAAGCTCTAAGATAGGCACAGCAACTCAGCGAGGCCTATAGGCTGATTGTTGGCTGAGAAGGTTCTACATGATGTCCTGATTGCATGTTTTGGAAAAGGAAATTTTAATGTGAAAAGTTTGTGAAATGAGCCCCCATAACATAAGAAACCCTGAATTAGATAGAAAGACCAGATAAGGAAAGCAATTACATCATAATTCAATCCTTCATAAAAAGAAGTCAAAGCCATAGCTACCATAATCTACAAAGCCTTAGTAAATTAAGTAAATTAAAGGTCCTAAGCTATATACTATAATCTTCATTACAATAAAAACACAATAACAATAATATAATTGCAGAAAAACCAGACAAACAAGGAAAGAGTAAAGAAATGCACCTCTTGGCCCATTTAGGATCAATCAATGCCAGTTCAGCAAGACGTTCACGTGCCAGCACCTTCTTTACTGTGTAAATTTATATGACTTAAAACTTAAAAGTACCAGTATCATGGCTTTGCCAATATCACTAAAGGTAGGTACCAGTATCATGGTATCAGTTCAACAATTAAAATATCATGGTACCACTGATACACTGTAATCCAAATATCCAAAAAAAAAATTAAAATGCGGATTGTTGCAAAGAATGGACTGTCCAATAAATTTGAATATATTTAGAGTGAGGCTCAATTGTACAATCGGGAGTTTAATTAGATCATAGTGGGGTTTAATTGTTAAATAAGGGAACAGAATATTTGAGCAAACAGGGTCCAGCTTTAAAGCGGGGGATTACAACTACACAAGTCATTCACATTCCTACTGATACTAACACAGAGATCATTTCTTAAGCTCATTAAGTGCATTCAAGAAGTAGGCTAAAAACTAGTAAATTAGGGGAAAAAAAAAATTTCAGTCGAATTGGAGTAAGGAAAAAATATAACTAGCTGAGTGAGAATGAGAAGTGTAAGATTGAAGAGAAAGGGATGGGAATTGAGAAGAAGATCTTACGATTGGTGAGGAGAGAGAGGTATCGCCATGATCTGATGAGGGAGACGGTGTGCAAAGAGAGGCGTGCTGAATAGAGAGCGATCTGGGGAGGCGGAGAAGAAGACGAGGAGGAGAAATTCACATCCTCTGAGATATCTCATATTTTGCGTGACTTTTTGCAAAATCTCAACCGTTCAAATACATCTGCATGAATCTCGAAACAGAAATAATACTGGGCCCCTGCGCTACCTCCGAATAGGGACCGGACACGTCGGTCACGCAAATGTTGAGATATCTCAGAGGATGTGAATTTCTCATTGAGGCGATCAGCTCGGGAACGAAATAGGCTCAATTTGACTCATTAAAGAGCTCAATTCAAAGTCCATGGGCCGGCCCAACTGATTTAGCAGGCCTAGTAGAACTCACATTTTCATTGATCAAGTCAAAAGGTTGTCTACAAAACTAATAATTAACGTTACACAGGTACAGGTACAGATTCTAGATCTGAACTAATAAATAATAAAAATATAACCAACACTTGTAACACTAATTCCGAAAAAGACAAAAGCTAAATTCAATTAATGGCGGGAGTTAGTGAATAGTTAGTGATGCAAGGATTTCTATATCTATTCTGTAAAAACTAAAAGTTCTTTTATTTGGTTTATTTTCAATAAAACTTTTCGAATTTCTAATAAAAAGTGATTTTACTAAAGAACAGGTTTTTACTGCAATTAAATCTATTCTTTTGCTCCAGATATTTCTATGAATATGTTTTTTTTTTTTGACATAAAAGTACGTTTTTTGAAACACCTTAATTAGAGGTGCAAATGGATTATATATGAATATACACGCAGATATGGATATGATTTTGAATTTTAAATTAATCTAATTTATAGAACCAGTCTGCTCTGCCCTAGGTTCAACCCAATCCCATTTTATTTAAAATTTTGTGCAATCTACCATCGTGATTTCATTTGTCTTCTCTTAGCTCTGCTCGCAACTTCCTTTGTCCTAACTCTGATGTCAAATTCATCTTGGCGATGCATCACCTCCTTCGCGATAGCTGCAATTTCTGCTCATCTGCACACAATTTCAGGCCGTCAGGCACTCCTCTACTCCTCTACTCCTCTACTTAATCCATTTGCTCAGCGCAACTCGGCAACTCCTCTTTTTCTTCGTCATTACATGCTTCATTGCCAATTTGAGGGTTAGTTTCAATTTAAGCTTAATTGTGATCTGATTAGCAAATATGAGGGTGGATTTGAACCACTCGCTTTCATAATTTAAACACAATTTAATAATTTCTTGTCCTATTATGATGAAAATTTTGTATCCGTCCCTGATTTTATGGGCTAAAATCTTAGCCACTGGAATTGACAAGTTGGCACCCATGAGTCGGTCAGTAATCTTCAACTCTTACGGCGAGAACCGGTGCTTGCCGTTGATGAGAAGTCCATATCTCTAACATAAAATTTGAGTTTGGATTCAGACCGTTTGATCAAAATTCAAGACTATTCGGTTTGAGATAGAATTCATGACACCTCTTTAATTAATAATCGTCCAGATTTTGATCGGACGGTCTAAGATCAAAACTCAAATTTTGAGTTACTATAGAGGATGTGAGTCTGTGGATCCCCTTTTTAACCACTGTGAACGAGAATTTTTTATTTATATGAATTATTATTAAATTAAAAAAAAGGAATACTGTAGTTTTTTTAATGAATAGATGGATTAGATAAAATTTCAGATTCAAACTTTAAATTAGTATCCACACAAATATTAAAGGAGCCATGGATTCCTCAGTTCCATAATTTTTAGTCCGGTGCTTTTAGCGTTTTTAAAGAAATAGTAATTTTTTTTATAATTTTTAGTTTTTAGTAAAAATTGACTTCAACAAGTATCTTGGAGACTTGCATGTACATAGAAAAAGAAGAGAAGAGAGATGTTTTGCATGATCGATCATACATGTCTTGTTTTAACTACCTTATGAATTATATAAATAATGTTAACTATGATTTATTGTATATAGAAATAAGAGTAAAAGCTTCTCAATAATAAATTATGTCTTTATAATTTACTAAGAAAATTAATAAAATATATTAAAAAAAATTATATGAGTTTGTAAATTTTTAAAATAAATATCAGAGAAAATCAATAAATTAATCTATCTTATTTTGTTATACCTATAGTAAACTTGATAAAATTAACCAGTTAAGTTATGAACAACATTTTCCAATTTTACTAATAATTGATTATTTCATTTATTTTTTATAACTCCTAAACATTATATATAATATTTTTTTCTTGTCCTTTGTAATCTCTATACCACTTTTTTTATTCAACCCATCACTAATTACAAAACAAAATTAATAATGATGAAAAATAAAAGTTATGAATTGTCAATAAATGTAGTCATTCAGTGATGATAAAAAAATGGATGTAAAACAAAACAAACTTTGCTAAGAAATGTTTAATTATTTTCAATTATTTGTAATTACTAAACTCTTAATTCTATATATAAGAGATGAAATCATTGTGAATGTTAAGTAAAATTAATAAAGATTTATGTTTCTGTCTTTCTTTATGCAAAAATAACTGAATTTTTTATTAATATTAAAAAAAATTCAAATTCTACCCACATTTCAACGGGATTTCAGAAAATGTCCAAATAGGTGAGAATCTCACCGGTTCTATATTTTATTTCCAGTGAGATTCTCACTAGATTTTGTTTTTTACAAAACAATTTTTTTATTTTTTTTGTATTGAAATATTAAAAATATTTAATATATTTCTTTAAAAAAGATGAAATACAATATAATTTAATTTATTAGAGAGACTGCGACAAATAACCCAGATCAATATTTTTCAGGCTGGATTTTTTGCAGCTGTAAGAAAAATTAATATATATTTATTTATGTGTTAATGGAAAGAAATAAATATGCTTTAAATTTGAGTTATTGATCGCGGTTTAAAAATCACTTCTAGGTAATACATAAAATATTGTCATCATTCTAGTACATTTAATTTCTAAAAAGTTGTATATATTTTGAATTTTTTTAAATAAGAATCATTAAATAATTTAAAGTTTTATTTTTTTTCAAAATAGATACAATTTTTTTATAAAATAAATGTACTAGAAGGATGACAATATTTTATGTATTTAGTTAGAAGTGACTTTTGAATTGGGATCAATAACTCAGAATTCAAACTTTTTATTTTTTTTCCAATAATACATAAAGAAATATATTAATTTTTCTTACAGTCACAAAAAATTCTACCTAAAAAATGTTGATCCAAGTTATTTGTCGCAGTCTTTCTAATAAATCGAATTATAGTGTATTCCATCTGAAAATAAATATATTAAACATTTCTAATATTTCAATACAAAAAAAATATGCATTGTAAAAAAAAAATCCGGTGAGATTAAGAGATTATAGAACCATTGAGAGATTCTCACTGGTTTGGGCATTTTCAGAAAAGCGGGTAGAATTTTAATTCTTTTTATTTTTTAGATATTAATAAAAAATTATATTACAAAACATAAATAAAGACCAATGACGACCAATCGAGAGATTGAGAGAGAGAGAAGAGACAAGGTAGACAGAGAGATGAAAGCGGCAAGAAATGAAGTGCACTCGACTTGTAAAGGACGGGAGAGGCGAGTGTGGATCAAAGGTAGAAGAAAAGAACAAAAAAAAAAAAACATAAGAGGAGAAAGGACGAGAGAAGAAAATGAGTAAGAAAATATATACTGAATCATTAAAGCCGGTCTAAATTGTTAGTAAATAGACATCAAAATTCAAAAATCAAACTTAAATCCACAATCAAAGAAAAAAAATGTAATGTATATGAATTTGAAAGAGATCATTTTAGAATACTATTCAAGTACAATAAAAATAAAAATAAGTAGTATAGAATGACAGAATAAAATGAAAATAACAAAACTTATAACAATAATAATATAATTTCATGTTTATAATAGATACAAATATATGAAGGTGATTGGCTGATTGTTACTTGTTAGTCTTGAATAAAATTCTAACAATTGAATTTTTAAGAGAAGGGGTTGAAATCTTGAATAAAATCATATTTTGAACCACTGTGAATGAGAATTTGTACAGAATTTCTTATTTTAAATATATGAGATTTAATGAAGAAAATTCATCATCTTTTTACTTAAAATTTGAACAAAATTCGTTCTTTAAATTATAATATTTAATTTTCTGTGCATCAAACATAATACCATGACTGATTGAGAAGGCAATACTTCGCTGGCAGCGTTCAAGAAGAATTTGGATCCCTACAGTACCTCAAAATTTGAGTTTAGATCCAAACCGTCATCAAAACCAACACAAATATTAAAGTAGCTTCTCTAAGACCCAATTGGTCCATATTTTAATAGGACGATCCAAACCCAAACTCGAGATTTGAGTTACTTTAGGGGATTTGGCCCCGCTCAGAAATGGAATTCAGATCCAGTGAGGTACCCTCGAAATAAATCTGCTCTGATTCTAAAGGAATCGTAGCACTCTGTGATTTCAAATTTAGCCTTTAACTTTTTGAAATGCATAAATCTTCATTGTACTTTTTTTGCACGAATCTCTAGATAAATAAATGGATGGATTTGAAATAACAGGATCCTGCGATTCTTTCAGAATCACAGCAGATTTATTTCTGAGGTACCCTACCATGTAGAATGACAGATCTAGATTGATTGTTTTAACATGATACAAATTTTAAAGGAAATTTTTTATTCATAGTAATTATAAAAAATATGTACGAAAATAGATAGAGTATCTCGTTTTTAACTAATATAGTAAGATTGTCAGTACAAATCACGATCCACATTTTATGGATCGTGAACACTAACAACGATTCATCTTTTTTTTTTCTTTAAACTATTTTACAAAAAAGAGAGATGGATCATTATCAGTGCCCACAATCCATAAAAAGTTGGATTGTAACGCGTACTGATGATTTTACTATATTAGTTAAAAACGAGATACTCTATCTATTTTCATACATCTAAATTTAATGATTACTATGAATAAAAAAATTCTCAATTTTAAAAATCTCCGTACATCTAAAGTTGGTCTACAAAAATCGCTCAACTAAAATTGTGTACAAAGAATGTGAGTATGTTTCTATAACTGAAATTTTATTACCTTAAGAGGGAATAATTTGTACGAACAAGAATATATTATGAAAAGCTGCATGTTATATTCAAATTGCCCCCAACAAAACATTAATAATAAAGATCAGGTCCATCACTGTTAGATTGAAGGGGCCTTGGGAGATTAAACTCATTACTATTATTAAAATATTTTTATATATCAAGAAAGAAATTTAAATAGATCTTAGTTCTTAATTTATTGTTACTAAAATGAATTATATATTCATCTATAACATCACACACATTGAAAATTTATTTTGTGGAGCATTCTACTATGTGTATTTTTTTTTAATTTGACATGAATAAATTTTTTAGCTCAAATCCTAATTATTACTGGTAGTTTACAAAATAATATTTTCAAAGACAATTATTATTATAATGCAATTCAAAAGATGCTTAGTCATTTATAAAATTTTAATTAATTTAATTATATTTTGAAAATTTAATAGAAAAAATTCTTCAAGTTATAAATATATTTGTCCCTCTCATAAAATATCTTCTTCTTATTCTTTTTTTTTTTTTAAAGCTTGGTAGCAGCTATCCCTTCTCATAAAATATCACATGTAAGTTTGTAATCGAGTGATTAGAATTACACATTCCAATTGTGAAAGACAAACTTAAATCTCATTTATTACACATTAAAGATTTTTATATTTTACATTTCAGATATTTCTATTCAAATTTTCTAGTTTTGCCTTTTACACTGGACTTTATCAATAATTGTCTTCACTAGGCATTGAAATTACGAATGAATATTAATATTTTGAAAACTTGTTCATTACATACTTGAAAATACCATATATCACTTAATTAGTTAGTGTAAGGAACAAAGTGTATTCGATGGGTATCTTATCAAATTCATTCCGATGTGTGATTTTGACCGTTCGATATATGTATAAGAATATTGTGAAAACTAAAATTATAAATTATTTCGTACATCTAAACAGAAGCGTGAATCTCAACACGAGTCCGACAATCTCAATTGTTAATTACCAATGTAATAAAGGTAACATACTTCTTAGTTTAATAATTTTTCGGCCCATTTTTTTAGCGTTTTCAAATAACTAGTAAAAATTGATAACATGTTAGTTTTATAAAAATAATAATAATTTTTCAACAAGTGTTTTGGGAGAAAAAGAAGATGAGAGAAAAGGTGTTTTGCATGATTAATCATACATATCTTGTTTTAAATACCATATACACAATATAAATAATGTTAGCTATTGTATATAAAAAGGGATAAAAACTTCTCAATAAATAAAAAATCTTTATCTTTTACTAAAAAAAATGATAAAACAATTTCAGTAATATAATTGTTTTTAAGAAATTTACACAGGTTCATAACTTTTTAAAATATAATATCAGAGAAAATCAAAATCTTTATAGCTATTATTATGTTGAAGGAACCGATAGATATATAAATCTGTTGAAATATTCAAACATCGGAACATCCACTTCTCCTTTTCATAAATTCATATATGATAAAAGCAGTTATTTTCTTAAAAATAGTATCCTACAAGATTCATAACTTTTGGATTGTTGAAACTAGATATTATATTCAACTCATCCTGAAATTTAAAACATATGAATTGAAACTCGTATATAAATCATAGAATTGAGAATATAGTTCTACAAAAAAAAACTTATAACAAAATAACATATGAGATTAAGATTGTCTAACAAATAAATTTTTGTCTAAACATGCATTTACCTATATCTATTTCATATGCCGTTTTATATTTATTTACCTACATATTTATTTAAAATTTCATTTATCAGTAAGTGGCCATCACACACAATATGATACATATGAGTATATAGATTGATTATATCTACAAGTACAGCAACAAAAATTAATATGCACTAACAGTTCATTTAGCATATCTCAAATTGTTTGGCATGGTAAATTCTTATGCACTTGATAACGGCTTCCATTTCTTCTCAAATCAACGTTTTTCGATCGGTTGCTTGGGCATAATAACATTCATTTTTACCTCATGAAAATCATGTTGAAAATAAAAATATTGATTCATAGTACGGACCAATATACGCTATGCATGGTACTATGGCCTCTATTATTATGCAAATCCTTAATTTATTTTGTGTGAAACGGAACTAATGACAATTAGATTAGCCTAAAGAAGTTGAGAAAGTGAAAATTTTGAATAAATGAGAAAATTAATTAATTAATTATATGCATGCATCATGATTCATAAATCACTTTCACAATTATGTATTTGAAAATTTTATTTTATTACTCATTATGTTAATCAATTTAGGATTTCAACAATACAAAAAAAGTTGAATTTTTATATTCGTTTTCTTTTATTAAATAAACTTATTTGATTCAAGCCATATATATACACACAAATATACTAATTTTCATTTTTTATTGTATATTTTCTATCAAATTTGTTCCACTTATAATTATTTCTTGTAAATGTTAGCATGTTGCTAATTATCGTCTGTAAAAATTCGCTTATCCTCATTCAGTATTCATCATTTTTTTTTTTTTTTACTTTAAATTTGTACAGAACTCATTCTTTAAATATATAATATTTAACTTTTCAGGCGTAAAAAATAATATAAATACGATGATTGAGAAAGCGATACTAACCATCATCAAAATCTGCACGAATATTAAAGAAATCTCGTAAATACTACCTCGGACCGAATTGGTGCAAATTTGAATCGGACGATTCTAACCCAACCTCAAGATTTGAGGTACTTTAGGAGACCCAGTCCCGCTTAGGAATGGAATTCAGATCAAAAGTGAGATATCCTGTCATGTAAAATGAGATATCTACACCGTCCGTTTTAATCTGACACAAATATTAAAGATCTGTGTGCATCTAAAGTTGGTCCAAAAAAGTTGAAATGGAAAGGTTTGAGTTTTTGATTGGTGGGATGGGATGAAAGCGGATCAGTGACGTGGAAGAGATCTAGCCGTTGGCAGGAGAATAGATCAAAGGGTGTGAAATTAATGAGGTGACCGGATTGCAGGATTTGTGGAGTCTAGTACCTCTGAAGTAACTTCAATTTTAAGTATAGATATGGACCGTCCGATTAGAATTCCGTCCCTCGGAATGCACAGGCATCTTTTATGCCGTGCCAAAACAGATCTGACGGTCAGCATCTAAACTCACAATTTGAGTTACTTCAGGTTATATGATTTCGGAATTTCGGATTGAGATCAGACGCTCAGAGTCAAGAGCCCCAATAAATCTCTAGAAGGAATAATTTGTACCACGAAGAACTTATGAAAACTCTTATATTCAAATAACCCCCTATAAAACATTTATAATGCTGATCAGGTCCATCACTCATTATTGTAATTTTTTTATTTCAAAAAAAAAAAATTTAATTAATATATCTTCGTTCTTTATTGTTACTAAAAATGATTTCTTTTTTCATTTATAATCTTACACATATTGAAATTATTTTTTTGGTGCATTCTATTATGTATATTTTTAATTTGCCATCAAGAAACTTTTTTGCCCAAATCCTATTTATTGGTAATTAACAAAATAAATGTTCCAAAGACGATTAATAATTGTTCCGTAGTGACATCATTGCATTTTCATCTTCTCCGAGGAATTGGACATGGCAGATCTTAGGAACTCATATAGTTTTAAAAAAATTAATTATATATATCGAAATTTAATTTAATTTTTTTTTCGACTTTTTACATATATAAATATCAGTCATTTTCATGAAATGTTTTTTTTAGGAAACATTTTTCATGAAATACCAAATGTGAGTTTGTAATTTAATAATTAGAATTTTACATTGTGGTTGTGAAAGATTAAATCTCAATTATCACATTTTTTTTTGTATTTTACGTTTTGGCCCTTTTCTTATAAATTTTCTAATTCCACCCATTTGGACTTGTTGTCAATGATCGTCTTCACCAAGCACTGAATCATGAATGAATATTAATATTTTGAAAAGTTGTTTTTGTAAGAAACTTAGAAATTTAAATCACATACGTGTATTTGATGGACATCTGATCAAATTTGGCAATTCGATATATGTTAAAATGGTTGTGAAAACTAAAATTATAAATCGTTTTTTAACATCTAAACAGAAGCACGAATTACAACACAAGTCGGACAACTAAATATAACATCAGATCAAATTTAATCTGATATTCATCGGACACTTTGCTCCCGTTAATGTAACAACGTAATAATGGTAACATTTTTCTCAATTTCATAATCTATCGGCCGAATTTTTTTAGCGTTTTAAATAACTATTTAAAAATTATATAATTTTTTAGTTTTTATAAATAAATTAACTTTGCAACAAGGATCTTTGGATGTACAGAGGAGAAGAAGAAGAAGAGAAAAAAAAGATATTTTGCATGATCAATCATACATATCTTGTTTTAAATATCTTATGCATTGTATAAATAATGTTAACTATGATTTATTGTATATAGAAAACGAATAAAAATTTCTCAACAAATAAGCATGTCTTTATGTTTTACTAAGAAAGTGATAAAACATAGCTTTAATAATTGTATTAAAAAAATTATATGAGTTCATAATATTTTTAAATATAATATCAGAGAAAATCAATAAATCTATCTTTATAATTGTTATACGAATAACACACTTGACATGCTTAATTTGTTATATCAAAAACAAAATTTTCTAATTGTAAATTTAATTTATAATTTTATTAATTTTTGATAACTCTCTTCTAATAGGAGCGTACAAGAACTCCATCACTATTTTTCTAATGATGAAATATATAAGTTACCAATTCTCAGTAGGTGAAATTATTTCATTCTGGTATAAATGGACAAAAACAAAATAAATTTTGTTAAGGAATACTAATATTTTTTATTATTTATAACTACTAGACTCTTAATTTTTTTACAAATAGAATATCAAATCACTGTACATGTTAACAAATATTTAATAAAGTTTTATTTTTCTATTTTCAAACCATCTATGCCATCAAGAACTCTTTCTAATTTCCTTTATTATTTGATAATATTTATTCCATCAAGAATTCTTTCTAATTTCCTTTATTATTTGATAATATTTTTACAAATAAAAACTTATCACTGTGGAGCAACAATGATGCTCAATCGTTTGGTTCTACATAGTGTTTTACTGAACTTATTAAATGATAGAGCTCATAGCCATCCCACTAACGCAGAATAAGCAAAAAAAATAAAAATAAAAATAAAACAAGGAAAGTAATATTGATCGCACAATTCATATTTAGAGGTGTATTTCAACAAAAATAATAATAATAAAAGTATGATGGTATTTCAACAAAAAAAAGAATAAAAATAAGTTACAAAATAAGAATCCAAAATTCACAAATCACAATTAGAAATTGATAATTTGGATTCGAATATCCGCATCTTTATAAAGAACTATAAGTGTCGTTACAAGTATTTACATTCTTTTATGATGAGAGATCCAATTACACATTTTTTTGGTAATACCGAATTACACTCTTCATTTTCAAAGTTTTCAAAGTTTTGAAAATTCAAATAGTTGATCCAAACTATTCAACATAATAGATATATTTAAATGTACTTGCAAATCAAATTTTACATTATTTCGAATTGTTTTACTATTTATTAAGTATTTAATAAAATCACTATATTTAGGCCATTGAAGTTTTTGTACCCATCTTAATAAATAGTAAAATAATTCAAAAAAATGTAAAATTTGATCTGGGTCAAGTAAAATATTATTATGTGACCTTACAATTGCACATTTTATATCACAATGCATAAGATGTTGGATGTTGGAAGTGCACATGGATATTTTCAAATAACAATTTCAGATGTAATGTGAGCTTCACTAAAAAAAAAAAAAAAAATGTAGTGTGAGCAATACTGTCAAATTCAAAACTTGTTTGAGACATTCCAATTTATTTTTTGCTCTTCTAGTTTAGACAACTGCTAAAATTAACAAAAAAAATTGCAAATCTTATGGTGGATTTTTTATTCCGTGACATGTCCCACCCAATTAGAATCAAAATTGTTTGAATTTTTTTTTTTGTATTGGTCAAAAGGTCAAAAAAAAAAAAAAGGTTGAATAAAGAGAAAATTGAATGCAACAAATTCAAATAAGCTCATTAAATAAACCAATATGAAATGCTTGAATTTGCAATCCAACATCTTTCTAAAATCAAGCTCATAAACACCTATGATAAAGCTCAATACAGTTTTACTAATTTAACATGTTTAGTACTTATATATTAAGGAGCTGTTCAAGGATTGAGAGCTATACCAAACTATGTATATATAATATAAGAGGAGGGATCAAATGACACCATTTTTTGGTGATATGGAATGACACCGTCCATTTTTAAAGTCCAAACCGTTCAACTTGATGGATATGTTAAAATGTGCTTACAGATCAAATTTTACATTTTTCTGAATTTTTTTTTGGTTTATTTAGAGGGGTTCAAAAATTCAACGGTCTGAATATAGCGATTTTGTTAAATACTTAATAAATAGTAAAAAAATTCAGAAAAATGTAAAATTTGATTTCCAAGTTACTCTTAATATATTCATCATATTGAACGGTTTGGATCGACTATTTGGATTTTGAAATTTCAAAAATAGACATTGTCACACCATGTCACCAAAATAGTGGTGTAATCCGATCCCTCCTCATAATATAATACAAATATCAATATTACTTGGCGGTTGGATTTTCGGTTTTTTTTTTTTAAAAAAAAAATCGTATATGTTTCCTTTGATGTTTCTTTAATCCATTTCCTTTGATTGTAATAATTGGATGTTTCTTGTTGAGTCCGTTTCCACATCAGGTATTTGTCACAATCTAATTTGATAGGGATTTTATGTTCAAATGGTGTAATATGTGCCATTGGAGAGGCAAAAGGGGTAATTAAGAGGAAGAAAGGGTAATTTGGAATTCGTTTGTTGACATAATTGGTACATTTAAAAATTTATTGGTAAGTGATTTCAATTTTGATGATTCTCAGCGACCAAATTATATGAAACTGTTACTAAATTGATATATAAATAATTTACATAATTAAAAAAAATAGAGAACCAGTTTTTGATATGGTGGCAAAGACAATGTTTTCTGTGTAAGAGGTTTCTGGTTGAAAACTTAAATAATAAAATTTGTTGTAGTTATTAAAATAGATAATTGGATGGTTTGAACTCCAACCTTTGCTCAAATAATAATAATAATAATAATAATAACAACAACTTAATAGGTATACAATCCAATTGTAAATCAAAGATATTCCTTTCCTTTAATATTTGAATTTGATTTTTATTTGTACAAGGAAAAATGGAAAAATATACAATAATCGAAGTGTAAACCCAAGACAAAAGAAACATTGTTTTGATTAATGGTACAAAAATAGCTTGTTTCTCTCTCTAAGGAGAGATTGTACAATTTAGAAGAAGATATGAGGAAATCTAACACAGCCCAACTCAACCCAATCTATTCTCAATTTTGACTTTGCCAACTCACCTCATTGATCAATCACAATTAATTAGCTATTCATAGGAGGAAGCTAAGATTGATTCATTCATCATTTATAACCCAAAAAAAGCATTATTCAATTTCAGCTACAATGCCAGCCATCAGCCATGCCACTACATATATATATAATTCCATTGTATGATTGTAGGTCTCTCTCTCTCTCTCTCTTTTTGAGAAAACCTTCGCAGAAGCTGTGAAGTCGTGAGAACGAATCGAACTCTCAATCTTTAAGTATAACAACTCTAGACAAAAGTTCTTTAATTCCCTCATTCTTTCTCAAAATTTTACTGTTCCTCAGTTCTTCGGGATATTTTAAGATGAGACACACATAGTGAGACATTGTTCTTCGTTGTGGAGCAAAAGCAACGAAGAAAATTACAAAACTAATTCTTCGCATATATATTCTTGTTAAAAAAAAACCATGAAGTAAGGAGCAGTAAAATTAAGAGAAAGAACGAGGGAATTAAAGAGCGATGGAGTCTTAAACAAGAGTGTGTTGGAGTTCCAGTGACAAAAAACAATACATCACTAATGTGTGTTTGCGAAGACTTCACCGGTGACCATAGTGACAAATGAATTATTCGGATTCGGTTTCGATGAGGTCAAAACGTTCGTGATTAGGGAATAATTAGGATAGAATTCAGAAATGATTAAAAATTATCCGGATCAGAGATCTCAGTCCTGCAAGAGAGCAAAAAAAAATGTCATGAGAAAAATTTGGAAAAAATTCGCGAATTATTTGGTTTAATTCGGTCAAAGTTCGGTCAACCGAATAATACGGCGTTTAGTTCGGCATCACCAAAAAAATAAGAAGCCTAATAATTGTACCCCAAACAAAATCCCCGAATAAGTCCCCCAAGTACTTATGTCTAACTTTCATTTTTAATACTAATATTCAAGCATTTAAAATTATGTTTATAAGCATTCACAATACTGCATTTAAACCTATATATACAGTCATTTATATTCTAAATTTGGATAATTTAAACTTCTAACTACTTTTGTCGTCAAGCTAAAAAAGGAAAGATTCATTTCACCCACTTTTTTTTCTCTAATCATTCTAGTTTATTTTCTCGACGATCCGTAATTAATTTTGCAAATTTTAAGATACAAATGTTTTCTACTCGATTTTATCTTTCAAATGAAATCCATGAATAAATACTTTTGAGTTTTTTTTTTTCAAATCATTATTTTTTTAAGTAAAGCCCATGAACACTTTACATTCTAAAGCTTAAAAAGCTTAGTCTACAACCATTTAAACATGACATGAAAACTATTTAAATTAACTCATGCTATAGTCAAGTATTAAACCTATATGTTAGAAACTGTAGCAGTACCACTATATGTTAGAAATTACAGATATGCCGAGCATACTTACATATTAACCACCACCCATAAAAATCCAAGGAAAAATGAAAAAAAAGTGAAAAACAGAAAAGCCAAAATAGGAAGACTATCGGTATCAGTAGCAATAGATATTGTGCATACAGTACCATTTACCCATACTTACAAGCTGTATAGAAATTGTATAACCTAAAGAGAAACCAGTGCATGACAAAACAATATCAGTAAGAGAAGTGAATCATTGAGGGTCATACCCTAAGCATTATGATAAAGCATAATCAAGTACCAGAGACCTAATTAACATTACCAGTTTTGAAAGAGCCTTTTGAGCAACTAAATAAATAAAGGATCAATTATAGTGAATACCTATGCCGTTCCAGTCAAAGTCAGTTGCTGGTACTGTACCATTGTATTATTGCCTTAAGCTCGTGTTCTTTTGCATACAGTGTGAATTCAAGATTTTGTTATTTCTATTATTAATATTTTTGTGTTTTTATTACATCAATTGAACATACAAATAGCATAAGAAAAGAACTTTTCTGTGATTTGCAGCCAGATGCATTTCTTTGCTCAGTAAATGAAGTGACAGTGACTCTGGATAGATATGAGTTTGCCTAATCCATACAGACGATAGATATGAGGAGATCCACTTTGGAAACGAGCCAGTGACTCTGCATATACCTAAACAAACAAACAAATATTATTAGTTAATTAGGCTTGATCAAACTTATATTTTTTGAATAAATAATGGAATAGTTCAAACATATATAAGTGACACTGCATTTACAAAGCATATAAACCTCATGTAGAAAGAATTAAAACCTTAACAATAACATTTCAAAGCATATAAACCTCAACAATAAAACTGCATTTACAAAACTCATTTACAAAGCATATAAACCTCATGTACAAAGAATTAAAACTTCAACAATAACATTTCAAAGCACATAAACTTCAACAATAACACTGCATTTACAAAGCTCATTTACCTCATGTACAAAGAATTAAAACCTCAACAATAACATTTCAATGTATATAAATCTCAACAATAACACTTCATTTACAAAACATATAAACCTCGAAGTCTTGAAAATTTTAATGGTTGCAGAATGAAATTTCAAAACTTGAAAATTTAAAGTGCTCATGAGTTTTACTTTAAAAAAAATAAATTATTTTAAAAAAAATTACTTTAAAATTATTCAAAAGTGTTTCTTCATGGATCTTATTTGAAAGATAAAATCGAATAGAAAACGGTCGTATTTTTAGATTCATAAAATTCATCACGGATCATCGGGAAAATAAATTATAAGATCAAAGGAAAAATAAAAAAGAGTGAGTCAAAAGAATCTTTCCGTTTTTTACTTAAAGAAAAAAGTAGTTAGGAGTTAAAATTATGCAGATTTAGAATTTTAATGCTTTCAGACAAAGGTTTGCATGCTTGTGAGTAGCATTATAAAATGTTATAAACATAGTTTTAAATGTTTTGATATTAGCGCTGAAAATGAAAGTTAGACAAAATTAAAAGTTTTTCTGTTAAACTACTCGGGGGACACGCTCGGATATGATGGCTCAGGGTACTAGAACATTTCTCAAAAAATAAATTATTCGGATTTAAAATTAGAGTATAATTTTTACCGATCTAAAGTTGAATCCAAAAGCTTCACCGATCTTTTATGTATAGAAAAAATAAGGTACTTTTTCCCTTTTTCTCTATTATTTTATAATATATTTTATAAGTATTTTGTTTTCCTTATTTGCTCAGCAAAATAGACAACTATTTATTATTATTAAGAGACTGAATAGTCTACCCACAATATTTCTTATTTTCTCAGGTATAGATATTGAAATTTGGAAAACTAAATCTCACCTTCAACTAAAAAAAAAATCATTTCTCTTTCTCTGAGAGCTTTTTTTAATATTTTATTTTTCTTTTATGGCTGGACTTTTAAGAACAAAATACAGGTGCTCATTGAGTTACAAATGAATTGTGCAATTTAAGTATATAACATTCCGTGAAGCTGTCAGGATAATTTTATTGTATGAACTTCAACACGAAAGATTACACCAAATATCAACAGAGTATCTCACAACTCACAAGGGAGGCAAAGACGAATAAAAGAGTAAAAAAGTAAAGCCAGCGAATGCCGATTTTTTTTATAATATTAAAATACAAAAAAATTACATACATGACATATCGGATTTTATATTTTTAATTAGAATCAAATTTGTTCAACACTTATATTGAGATATTTGGAAATTCAATTTATTTCTTGCTCTTCTAATTTAGAGATTTGTTAATCCAGTAAGGCCTCTACCCAATTAGAATCAAAATTGTTCGATATTTTTTTTTATAAATCCAAAATTCAAAATTGTAAAAAATTAAAAAAAATGAATGCAAGGTAGTTCAATTTTAACTCATGAACTTTATATACAAAAAAAAAATCAACAAAATTCAAATTTATAACTTATAATACTGTAAAAGCATATAAAAATAAAAATAAATAGAAATATTGATAGGGTTAAATTGTAATTTCCAATTTTACACAACGAAATAATATTACGGACGTGATAAAATAAAACACTTTTGAAAATATACATAGCATATTTTCTTTTTGCAATAAAAAATGAACTTATACTTAATAATTAAATAAAAAGAAATAATATTTTCTTTTTGTAATATATAAAATTTAATCACTTGTTCATTTTTTTTTTCTTTTTTGCATCAGTAAGTTATAATGTATTTGGTCTGAAAATTGAAAAGATTAAACTAATAGTTCATGGGCTTTCATGGAATTCAATTAATTGGACTAAAAGTCTCAAAAAATAACTTATTTTGACCGCTTGACTTTATACTAAATTAATTTAAATGTTTAAAATTTTCACAGGTAGACACATCACTCGTAAGGTATGCGGATTTTAATGGTTCGAATTCGTCATTTAAAGCCGATTTGACGGGTTTTAGACTTAAGTTCATCAAATAACTTGGTGAACTTAAGAACAACCTAGTTCTATTCTATGCAAGTATGTAACACGAGTAGAACTAGGTTCACCAAGTTCCTTGGTGAACTCAAGTCTAAAATCTATCAAATCGGTTTTAAATGACGAATCCGAACTGTTGAAACCCGCCTACCTTACTAGTAATGTGTCTACATGTGAAAAATTTTAACATTCGAATTAATATAGTATAAAGTCAAGCAGTCAAAATTAGAAAGTAAAATAATTTTAATGCATTCATTTTTTTAATAATTTTTTACCACTTGACTCTATTCAAAATTAATTTCAAAATTAAATTTTTTTCACATGTAGATGCATCACTTGTAAAGTAAACGAGTTTCAACAGTTCAAATTTGTTACTTTTAGCCGATTTGATGAGTTTTAGACTTGAATTCACTAAAAAACTTGGTAAACTTAAGAACACCCTAGTTCTACTCGTGTTATATAACTTCTGGTATGAATGTATGATTGATACGACAGTGAACATTTTCATGTTTATAATTCTTATATTTTATTACTATGCATTATGTTCTATTTAATTTTGTTTGGAGGTGGTATGGTAACAAATATAAGAAATTAATTTGGTGGTTTAGTACTTGGTGAATGTATATCCATTGTCTTACTACTACTATACATGTATTTTTGGCCAAAGTTGTTCACGCTTTGTACATATATTTTTGCATATAATTGATTCATATAATTTTTTTTTCAAGACCACTAAGCTGGACATTACTCTTTGTAATGTCCTGATTTTTTTTCTTGTATCAGGCCGTAATATTTTATAACGTCCATAACTATTATGTAATTGGTTGGTATCTGGACGTTGTGGTCTATAACGTCCTCTGAATGTTATAAACCATCACATTTTTCTTATACATTAATTTTCAGCAAAATATTTTCCTATTGTCGATATTTATTTATTTATTAATAAAAATTTTGGGTTTATGTGTATAGAGAAGGAGAAAGTAGGAGGGATATTTTGCATGATCAATCATGCATGT
The DNA here is from genome assembly GCA_033356055.1 of Carex pumila. Taxonomy (NCBI): domain Eukaryota; kingdom Viridiplantae; phylum Streptophyta; class Magnoliopsida; order Poales; family Cyperaceae; genus Carex; species Carex pumila. The sequence continues at coordinate 304,245 of JARJHM010000164.1, forward strand.
CTTATTTTTTTTGTTTTAATAGTTCTTGAATTATATAAATAATACCAGCTATGATATATTGCATATAGAAAACGGTAACATGTTCTCAACAAATTGAACTGTCTTCATATTTTATTAAGAAATTTGATAAAACATAGCTTTAGTAATTGGATTCAATAGTTTACATGAGTTTCTAAATTTTTTAAATAAAATATCAGAGAAAATCAAAAAGTCCATTTATAAGTATATCACATTTTACAAGGTTAACAAGTCAATTCAATATACAATTTTCAGTTTAACATATGTTATCTTCACAATATTAATAAAATGAAATTAAATAGTTGACATGAGAAAGACTACAACATTAATTAATAGTCTACTGATAGTTTTCTTCTAACAATCACTGTAACTTATTTTTTATTTTCTAGAATGCCTATTACAAAATATCAATAAAGAAGAGCAAAAAGCTGACAACTAATCAAGAGAATGAAAATGGAACAATAAAAACAAATGTAGATATTTGAAATTGTTATTTGAAGATATCAATGTTCACTTCTGACATCCAACATCTGCACTGTGATTAAAAATTTGCAATTTAAAAGTCACATAATAATATTTTACATGAACAAACAAAAAATTAATTGTTTTAATAATAACAATATTTTTTTTGTTTGTGATCAATTCATAAAAAGTTAAAAACCAATATCTTCTTATTTATAGGTGTACATGCAACATTAAATATTCGTTTTGTCTGCGATATGTATTTACATAATTGTTATAATAATAACAATAATTTTAATAATAATAATAATAATAATAATAATATTTATATAAAACAATATAGATATTTGTAAGTACACTTATAATTCTAAAACGATGCAGTTAATTGAATCCGTTTTGTATCTGCCTTCTAGTAATAACAATAACAATAACAATATTTTTAATAATAATAATAACAACAACAACAATAATAATAATAATAATAATATTTATATAAAATAATGTAGATATTTATAAGGAGTTTGGCTAGTATAACATTAGTGTCATTTCAACCTATATAACACCAACTCTAAAACCTATCAAATCAGCTTCAAACGGTGAATCCAAACCGTTCAAACCAATCTACTTCATTAGTTGTGCGTTTACATGCAAAATTTATAACTTTTCGAATTTATTTAGTACTAAGTCAAGCAGTCAAATATGTGAGTTTTTAAGTTAATTTTAATACATTAATTTTTCAATATTTTTACCGCTTGATTTGATACTAAAATAACTTAAAAATATAAAAAGCTTGTATGTAAACGCATCACTCATAATGTAAATCAGTCTGAATGGTTTGGATTAGTGATTCAAAGTCGATTTGATAGGTTTTAGAGTTAGTGTTATATACACTGATGTTATACTGGCCAAACCCATTTATAAGTATACTTATAATGAGTATGGCTAGTATAACATCAGTGTCATTTAAGCCTATATAACATTAACTCCAAAATCTATCGAATCGACTTCAAACGGTGAATCCAAACCAATTTACTTCATTAGTTGTGTGTTTATATGGAAATTTATAAATTTTCGAATTTATTTAGTATCAAGTTAAGCGGTCAAATGAGTGAGTTTTTAAGTTAATTTTAATACATTCATTTGTAACACTTGATTTGATACTAAAATAACTCAAAAATATTAAAAAAAAAATTTACATATAAATGCATCACTCATAAAATAAATTAGTTTGAACAGTTTGAAGTCTATTTAATCAATTTTGAAATTAATGTCACATGACATCAATATCATACTAGCCGAACTTACTTATAATTCTAAATAGATGCACTATAATTGAATCCGTTTTGTATCTGCCTTCTACGTTATCTTCAAATAACAATTTCAAATTCAACACTAGATCGAGACATTCCAATCTATTTCTTGCATATTTTTCATATAAAAAACCTCCACAAATTAAAATATTTAATTAAATTCTTAGCTCATTAAGTACACCAATATCCAAACGCACGAATTTGCGGTTTGAAGACAATCTAACAGTTTATAAAATTAAGCTCACAAATAATGATTAAACAGTTTTACTCATTTAATATTTTTAGTAATATCAAATTATTCCTATCCAACTATGATTAAGCAAATAATTTTTTAACAGCAGATTTCATGAATATCTTGTTGAGTCAGTACCATCCATTTAAGGAGATACATTGGCCATTGTTTCCTAAAACCCTGTACCAGTCTGGTACTGCCAGATAATCCAGTATCTTATAATTCTGATATAGAGGTTACCGAGGTGTTTGGATCAACAGAACCAAACTTATTTTCCAAAACAGATTAGATATCAATGCTACCTAGTCCCTACCAAGGCAAATAACATAGATGTTTCTAGATGTGACATGCATTATACTGGTAGAGGAATCAAATTCTTCAAAATCAAAATGACTGACAATAGATCTAGTTAAATGTTTTGTGTAAGAGGGCGACTTATCGGAAGGAACCATTATATACCTTGTCTCGAATATATTTTACATTCATACTTGTAACTTGGCCCATTATCAATTTTGGATAACGGCTTGTCATACCATTTGAAAACCAAACCAGTAATAGTGCCAGTGATAGACCGCAACAATCTTTTGATTTAATCAAAATTGGATTTTAAAGAGAATCTAGAGTGGTAAGGAAGATCCATATTATGCAAAGAATAATACTGGTAACAGTTGGCCCAGTACATGCCAGAGCCAGTATATTATCTGATAGTCACACAGTCTCTACTCTTTCATCTAGCATTCAAATTTTGTACAGTATTGTACTGGTTAGGCATGTTACCACCTTATGGCAAGGCAATCCTAGTTCCCTAATATAATGACAGGCTAGAAAGATGAATATTTCAATACTGTCAATATAATAAAATCCAGCATTCATGCGAAAGAACAAAGGACCCATAAGCATATATATATAATTGATAAACTATCCATAGATAAGCACATTTTAAAGTACACAAATAAGTGGTCATATCTACAAAAGGGTCAAAATTTGAAACACATTTCAAACATCTCTTCCATATTCACCCTCATAATTTACCAGAATACATTTCTAGAAACAAATTTTTGAGGAGGCTAAGTGCAAAACAACCAAGTATTTTCAATGGCGTATGCAAACTATCTGAGATTCAGAAAACCCTATCTGAGTTGCTCGCTACTGAGGTCTAGTCATTATCAAGTGAGAAGCTAATGCATCCCGCATTCTCACACCGCCTTCATCTCCTTCCCCTTCAAAATCTGCAAAGCCGGGTAAAGGTTCTGGTACAGTCTCTGTACTGAGCAACACCTTCTCTGGTACCGGTTCACCACAATTCTCCAAGAAATTGTGAAGCAAGCAACCCGCAACCACTGCATAAGGCAAGGCCTCGGCTTGTCCCTCCTTCCAACTTTGACCGAGCAAGCGCCACCTGTCTTTTACCAGCCCAAAAGCTTTGTTAACAATCTCCATACCGCACGCATGCACCTGATTGAATACAACATGACCCGAAGGAGACTCAGACCCAATTTTATAAGGTGTGATTAGCCATGGAAGAAGGGGGCAACATGAGCCACCTAACACATACCGGGGCAGGGTTACAAGCTGAGTCTGGAACAAGTTGGTTTGAGTAAGGATCTGAACCGGTTTCATTGATCCATGCCACCCGATAGAGAGATCAATAAACCTCCCGTTTGAATCAACTAGAGCTTGCGCAATCAGAGAACCTCCTAAAGATTGGTGCTTTATGGGGAATCGAGTGTAACCGAGAATGCCACAACAGTTAGGAAGTGAAAGATGGTGAAACCCTTGAGTGAGGAGAGGGATGTCGGAATTGAAACCGAAGAGGTGGCAGAGACGAGCAGTGACAGCATGGCACACTTCGTAGAACGCCTGGCAAGCGAGGGACGGTGACGAGAGGCCGAAGCGGCGAGCAATGATGTGAAACGGCACAGCATGAGCAAGACGAAAGAGAGCAATGCCAAGTCTGTGTTCAGGTGGAAGGGTAGAGAAGGGGAGGTGAAGGGATTGAAGGAGGGAGTAGAAGGTAGGACGGGAGAGGTGGAAGGAGAGAGGGAAGGCAGAGGGGGAAGAGGAGGATAAGAGGCGGAGGAACCAGGAGGAAGTGAAGGGGGGAAGAGGGGAAAGGGAGGTAAGGGAGATGGAAAGAAGAGGTAGAGGGAGAAGGGAAAGGAGACGGGAGAGGGAGAGGGAGGCAGAGAGGAGAGAGGAATCGAGAGGGAGGGAGAGAGGAGGAGGGAGGGAAGGATCAAGAGAGGAGAGGAAGTGGCGAGAGAGGGAGAGGGAAGAGGAGAGGAGGGAGAGGAGGTGAGAGAGACGGGAGTAACTGAGGGGTTTTAGCTTCTTCTTTTTGAGAGGAGGTGAATGGGAGGGAGGGGAAGGGATTTTGCGCTTGGCGCCGACGCTGCCGCTCTTGGTGGCAGCGGCTGCGGTGGCGGAGGAGGAGGAGAGCATGCTTGATGGTTTTTTTGGGGGAGTGTGCGCAGCGCGTGAGTGAGTGAGAAAGGGTTCTGGGTTTTGCCATTTTGGGTTCTTTTCCTTTTGGAATTCGCATTGCCTAAGGTAACAGAATATTTCTGTTTGAATCTGGACCGTCTAATCGGAATCCGCACGAAAATTAAAGCAAACCAGTGCACTCTACCTCGAACCGGATTGGTCCGGATTCCGATCGGACGGCCGTAATCTAAACAGAAATATTCTGCTACCTCAGAGAATAAGGATATGGATCTTCTTTTGGGGAAAGGGAAAAGAAAGACAAGTGACGGAGAGAGAGCGGCGGGATTAATGGATTAGATTGCGTTACTTGATGAGCATCGGAGACCTGTTGGAGCCGTCCGATCTATATCAAGATATGTGTTTAAAACATTATAGTTCGTGATTATGTTTGCAAGAATCTTTATCCCGATCGGACGGCTCCGATCTAAAATCAGATCTGATGAGCGACTCCAGTTAGATGATGATGTTGATAAGGGTAAAATCGTCAATCACAAAACATCTTTAATAAAAAATGAATAGTTTTAAGATTTTAACAGAGTAGTTTTGACTTCATGCAGCACACGGACTATAGAATCAAAACAAAGACGCATATGGTTTGTGCGCTGCATTAAGCCAAAATCACTCTGTTAAAATCTTTACTCTAATTTATCAGAAACCCTCTTTCAGGTGCTGCACACAGCACACAACGCACAAATTGAATTATACAAACTGCCAGGGTTAAGTTGGTTAATTCCTACTTTAAAAAGAAATGTTTGATTGCTTTAATCTAAACTCACTAATTTTGTTTCAAAAAATGGAAGGAAATCAAGACAGACACCTAATTTCTCAGTAAACAACACTAAGCCTCTGCAAGTGCTTCAGAAAGCTTTGACAAAGTAGAATCTATCTTCTCTGCAACCATTGATATCCATGCCTATTAAGGTAAAAAGGAAATTAACCGAAAAAGAAATAAAATGAAATCAACATTTTTGTTTTCGAAGTTCAAATAGTCGATCTGAACTGTTCAACGTGATCTCCATAAGAAAATGAACCTGCAAACTAAATTTTATATTTTTTTTAGAATTTTTTTTACTATTTTTTTTTAGTTAGGTACAAAATCACTAGTTTTGAATGGTCTAAAAATCTTTTGATAAAGTAATTTTCTGCCTATCTGAAAGAATAGTAGAAAGTTTCTAAAAAATGTTAAAATTTGATCTACAAGTACATTTTCATGTTGATATCATGTTGAATGGTTCAGATCAACTATTTAGACTTTAAAAATGAAGATATTGATTCATAGTACAGACTAATGTGCGCTATGCATAGTACCATAGCCGAACTCTTCTCAAAATCATTAATTTTAAAGAGAAATGAAAAAAAAAAAAAAAAACCTGATCAGTAGTTGTGAATCCTTTCACAGTGTCTCCTCCTATAATAGCAACCCCTCTATCACCAATTGGTTGTAATATAAGAGCCTGAATAGAAAAATATAAATGTAATATGAATTTTTACAATGAAGTGTTACCAGTATCATAAAACTTGCATTTTATGTTCGACTTTATTTGAATAATTTCAATATTGCCAGGCAAAGAAAACAATAAACACCTGTGTATTGTTAGGCAAAAATGGAAGCTCTGATCTCCCCGGGTACAAAGGCAAATTTGCCAGATAACTTTCTGAGAAAAATATAAGAAAACAGATAATACAAATTAACAAAGAGTCTCTTAAATACCGGTAACTAAAGAGCAATAAAAGCATGTAACTGTGAGCGATAATTAGAAATCAACTTTTATCCAAGTCAGCATTTTTACCAGTACAGTGCAAACATTTTTACCAGCACAGACTACTCACACTACAACCAGCACTGGTATAGGTATCAATTTGGGTGGTCCTATTTTTTTTTTTTTCCTTTTTTGGATTTATAAAAAAGATAATTCATACGTTTTGAAGATTGCATGCAACTTTTGTAAAGAGACCCTTGGGTTAACTTATTTACATCCACTGCCACTATGCCACCATCTCCCTCAAATGACTCAGCTGCAACTCCAATTTGAAGAAGGCAATCATTTCCATATACTACAACTAGAGATTTACAACACGTGGCAGTTGAAAGAGATTCCCAAAACCTAGAAAAAATTGTACCAAATATATTTTCATCATAAAAAGTTGGTTAATATAAATAAACCATGCCACTGCTTAGATTTTCATGCCGATTAAACATATCGTACCATATCAACTCACGACTGGCATTGGTCGAAATACCAAGTTTAACCCACTTGCATTCTACACCTGATGGGACCACCTAAAAGTAGGTACAGCACAAAAGCAATTAATATGAAATAAAATAGGAAAGTCAAAAATTATATCCATTAAAAATGTCTTCGTATGTGAATAATTGAATAGAACTTAACAATTGAAGAGCCAAGATGCAAATGTTCAGGGGCAATTTTGAAATTTCTCTTGCTTTAGATTTACAAATAAGTAGCAGGATACAAGTTTAAAGTGTCTTACCGGAGGTATATATTTAGGCCGAATAGAGAGCCAAATGAGGCCGGTTAGGATGTCGGTGACAGCCAAAGAGAGAGTTAATATATCGGCACGTGACTGTGAACTTTCCAGAAGGTTGAACAGCAAAAAGAAATGAGAAAGAAAAAGAAACTTAAATTCAAAATGGAGATTATAATTGAGTAACAGTTATCGGGTCGGGTTTTATAGGCAACAAAAGTTTAGTGTAACTCCATATGCTGGTGATTCGGTACGTTAAAATCATTGTGTCAACCGGACCTAATCCGATTAAACCCTCGACTTTTTGGGTATTTAGTTTATTTAATTTTAGAAAAATTCACTCATCAGACCCTGACCCAATCCATCTCTTCTCTTTACCAGTAGTGTGCCAGACCAACTGATAACCATCCGGTACCACAGTGCTTATGACATGAATTTATAGGTACCTATCACGGCAGAACTATGAATTGAAAATTTTCACTTATGACAGAGATAGAGACCTGGAGGCATCAGCAACAGGTGCAATACCAGAGAAGGCACGATTGAGAAGTACTGCTACCAAGGAAAAACCACCAACTAAAATCGGCAAAATCCTTACAAAATCAGCATTGTTAGAAGCCCATTGACCTATCCAGTCCCTTTGCGGCTTCACTCCTCTATACATTCCCTTTTCAGGAAATTAAATTAGAAAAACAAAAAAAAACAAATGTTAACTTAACTAACAAGATTTTCAGAAAGGAAAGAAGCATTTCTTAGCTAGCCTTAAACATCCAAACCTTGTATCACTGACAAGTGGGTCCCACTCTACATCTTTCAATGATAGCTGTGACAAATTTCCACTAGATTACCTTACCAGTGATCTAATTTGAATAAAATCATTTCTTAGATAACCTAAACCGACAAACATGATATTACTGACAAGTGGGTCCCACTCTACATCTTTCAATGATAGTTGTGCTAAATTTCCAAATTATTTACCTAAGGGAACCAATTTGAATAAAAGCATTTCTTAGATAACCTAAACCCTACAAACCTGATATCACTGACAAGTGGGACCCACTCTACACCTTTCAAATGATATCCGTACAAAATTTCCAATTATTTACCTTACCGGTTAGCAGTGTGGTGGTGGTAACTGGTAAGTGAACTTATTTGAATAAAGATTGAAACTTTTGATACCTGAGAAGAAGAAGAAGAAGTGACAGGAGGAGGAGGAGGAGGAGGAGGAGGGGGAGAGGAGGAAGCTCTTGGAACTAGAGAGGAGCGAACAAAGTTGAAATGGAGGGGAACGAACGGAGCTGGTTTAATAGGTCGCGGCGAGAGCAAGGAGCAGGAGCTCGCCTCCATTGATAAAATATCAAACATGAGCTAACTGTTAAAAAAAAAAAAAAGCACTGGTTATATAATCCGATAAGATCTAGTGTGTTATTGGATTTGGATCTGGAACAGAGTCCATGAAACCGATTTGCGATGCAAAATGATCCCAGCAGCCGCTAGAGAAAGAGATCAAATCAATATTAATTTCTTTCAATCATGCCTTTAGTAACCAAGACATGCTCTGCGCGTAGGGGTGAAAACATTATTTAATCACTGAAAAAGTCAATATTAATTTCGTCATGCCATCTCTCTTATTTAGGTTTATCTGTTACTAGGGGTGCAAACGGATCGGATATCCGATATTCAATCCGTATTTTATTTTACCCTCTTTCTCTCAGATTATGGGGCACGTTGGTAGAACTCTATTTAATTGTTTCTCATTGGAAATGGATCCAAGTCAAAAGTCATATTTTGCTGAGGCATGTGAAAGAGAAGGTTACGTACGCAAAGCAACCTATGAGTATATATGCCATTGAGAAAACTGAATGCATCTGAGAGTTGACGTGAAGGGTATATTTGTCATCTAAATTTCTAAAATAATTAAATTAAATATTAAATGAGTAAAAGCGGATATTGGAGATAATCTTAAGATTTAGTGGGGATATATATCAGATATTACGATGTCTTTATGTGAAAGTTGACTATTTTGAAAATTTGCATGAGCACGCTGGAAATTTTTCCTTCATTTTTGATTCTAAGGTTCTCAGTAAATTTGGCATCTAAAAATAAAAGGTAAATTTCACTGGATATCACTAGATTTTGTCGTCTGTCATGAATTGATCACTCAAATTTGATTGTCCCTTTGTAGCCACTGAAATTTTAATTTATCCCAATTAAGTCACCATATAACTTTTTTTATCCAAAAAATTAATAAAATACAATTTTTTCGTTAGTATTTGAACAGAATAAGCACATTCCATTAAAATTTTAGACGGAATGAGTATATACGTTAATATTTTGGACGAAAAAGTTATAAAATGACTTAATTAAAACAAATGAAAAATTCAATAGCTACAACTAGACAGATCAAACTTGAATAAACTCATAATAGAAATCAAAATACAGTGACCTCCAACGAAATTTACCCCAAAATAAACGACCACTAGTTTAAGTGTGTGATTGCTATGTTTAACAACTCAAAACAGAACATCTTTAGAAAATAATCACCCTTTTATGTACTCTTTTTTTTAATGCGTGACAATATTACAAAATACAAGATATATAAGAAAAAAAATATATCGTTAAGATTTCAAAATTTAAACGTTAGAATTTGTCTAAATTTAATTTGATGAATTAAAATATAACTTTGTGATTCTGATTAGGTTTTATTTATAACTTTTGTTATAATTTCCTTAATATTTTTGCACGATCATGAATCAAAATATGTTCCCTTTGAAAATAATGAATCCGTACACTAAATCCCTCAGCCAAAATTTTAATGAAGTATTTTTCTATTGATCATAAACATAGCCGATTTTTTTATTAATACTCTAAAAAAAAAATACCAAATCTGCCCTCTAAATTTTTTTTTTAAATATGCCATGACCGTCCAAACGTGGCACGGTCAGCTTTTTCTACCAAACCATCGTGTGTTGAGACGGTCAACTTCTTTATTTTTCTTTTTTTTGACCAAATCGCCTAGGGGCAGAGCGGTCAGCTACAATAACTTTATTTTTTTATATTTTTATATTTTCATCTAAAAATGATAAAATGAATATTATATCAACTTTGAATGAAGATTATTTGTTAACTTTTAATATATCAATATTTTATATATCGACTTTTAATGAAGATTATTTGTGAAATTTCGAGTGCATACATATTATATCAACTATAAAAGAAAATGACTTAATATGTACGAGACCATAATAACAAAAGAATTTAACTTTAACAATAATAAATAAAATATAACATATCAAATTATTTATTTGAATAAAAAAAACCTTTTAACATTTAACATATATATGAAAGTAGCTCTTTTAATTTGTTCCATTCCATAAGCCGCACCATATATGAATGCATAATCGATCATAAATTAGAATATGAGAAGTCAAAATTAAAAATTATACAATCTTTTTACTAATCTCATTTCTCATTTCTCATATCAATGTAGATAAGAGTTTTAATATTTTCATATACAAAGACATAGCCGATTTTTTTATATATATCCAAAATTTAAATTAAATTTTAAAAAATAACCAATTGCGTACCGGAAATGCAAAAATATCCAAACCGGGTGATGGATAACCGAACAAAAACCAAATTTCCGGTTACCCAAATCCCGGACCCGTTGAAATTAACCGGTTGGCGGCTAACCGGAAATATTGTTGGCCCGGTTAACAAATAACCGGAATTATTGGGCCCGGTTAATGAATAACCGGAAGTGTTGGGTCCGGTTAATTGCTAACCGAAAAGAATCCATTTGTCAGGTTATCTGCTAACCAGACATTTTTTTTTTCCGCGTGGGGGCATGCAGCGTGGGGCTTCGACGCGTGGCATTTACTGTAGACCCGTGGCTGAATTCTGAATTTAGCTGAGTTAGAGGCGGGATTGATGAGTTAGAATCAGCCAAAAAATTTTGGTGACGCGGGGAGAAGAGAAGAGAGAAGAGAAGGTCTCCAAGCAGATCAGGTTTTTTTTTATTTAAAAATTATTAAAATAGTTTGTAATATTTATTACAACTGTTTAAAATTTGTTTAGATTTTTTAAAATTATTTGAAATATATTTGGAATATTTATTTTGAAAATTATTAGAATATTTATTTGAAATTTATTTGAAACTCTAATAATATCCGGGATCAAAATAATTTAAAAGGTGCATAATTGCAACAATGGTTTGTTTTATTTATTTTTTATTTTGATAAATATTGAATTGTTATGAGACAAAATATTTTTTTAGTAAGATAAATTAATGCATACAAAATAAACTATGAAAATGAAAAGTTTAAATTAGACATTTTATGAACTTTTGTCAATTTATTCAACTTTTTTATTATTTTATGTTTAAATTAAACATTTTATTTTCTCTTTTGTGAATTTATTATAATTTTTATTTTATTTTATGGAATTGTCTATTTAATTATAGTTACTTTGGAGGATGTGAGTTGTTTGTGGGGTTTGCCCATTACGGGGGTTCCAGTGACGGGGAGTACAGACGGTAGGAATGCAAAAGGCCGGCTCTTCGAATTGTTAGGAATCAAAGAGCATGAGCAGAGTGGACTTATGAAAAAACGAGGGCCTGAGGGAAATGAAAGAAGCATGGAGTTGATTTTCCTAAAATCTAAGTTTCGTGAACGATTTGACAAGCTACCAGCAGATCGTAACGATCAAACGCTGAAGTGGTAACTATATATATATATTAATTTATTCGTGCTTTAGCCTATCAATAATGTACTCACATTGTCTTAAATTTTTCTAGGTACGTCCGTGCATTTATCTTAGACCTGATGTCATCCAGTTTGTTCCCGGACAGTAGCGGGGACGGGATACCGTTGTGGTATCTCGATCTAATTGTGAATTTGGACCAGCCGGTACCGTACAATTGGGGTGGAGCCGTTCTTGCATATCTGTATCAACATCTATGTGTTGCTACCGAGCCCGATAGAGGATCTATGCATGGTCCGGTAATGCTCCTGTAGCACTGGTCGTGGACTCGCTTTCCAGTTCTTCGGCCCGAGCCTCAAACTAAAAACTGGGAACCTGCTTGGGGTGCTCCAACGCTTGATACATGCGCATCTTTTGCGTACAAATGGTGCTGTCCACACAAATACGTGTCATCCTCCCACTTCAAGACCCAGGGTGCACGTATCCCGAGGGGTCAGTTTCAGAGTTTGACGGAGGATCATGTGAATTGGGAGCCGTACGGGAGGGTCTACAGCAAGCTTCCGACAGTGACCCAGCAGGGAAGGGTATGTTATATGTTATATGTCAATCTATTTATTTATTTAGTTATATGTTACCGTATTTATAAATTATAACTCACATTCTTGATAAATTTATCAGCCATACTACTTGTATCGTGGTCCACTTATATTTTATTGGATCGTTGAGCATACCTATCCGGATCGCTGCATGAGGCAATTTGGATTGTTTCAAGAGATTCCAGTGCTACAACCATTGAATAGGCACACGCATGTTGAGTTGCACAAGTAAGGTTGACTCACCTAAATTTTTCTTATTTATGTTAGTTACCTTTGGGTGTTAAGTTGTTATAAAATTATGAATAGGTTGATGTTGGGCTCGAAGGAGAACGAGTCCTAGGCCACAAGACACGTGACATATGTTCAATTGGCTACTGCATATGAGGCACAAGTAATTAGAGAAGGTCGATCGTTTGAGCCAAACGACCTTCCGCGTTATCACAAGTGGTACCAGAAGAGATGTATGGCATCTATCTATCTGTTTAGTCAGCATGTGAAAGGAATGGATCGTGTGAATTGGCTCCCCAGAGCAAAGCATGGGCCGAGTGGATACATTCCCAGCGGACCACTTGTCACTCGAACTGTAAATATTTTTATTTGCTATCCTCGTTGATTAAAACTCATAATTACTAAAATTGAAACTATTTGTGTACAGGCATTGACTGGGATTGGAGAGTTGGCGCACGGCGTCAAGATGTTCTTAACCAAGGGGTGGCGAAAGATTGGCAAAAAACTAATGAGAACAGGCTGGCGTCTCTGCTGTGATACAGGTTTCGGTGCACGTGCCCGACAAATGATGGATGAGGCGGGGATTCCAGAAAACTGGGAAGCGATCCCATCGGACGAGCCTACTCCTATTGGGGTGTATCCATATCCCGAACCACCTAGATTCGAAGGCCCAGATCCTTTTAAGGGTTGGTTATACGACGGCACCGAATGGAGAAAGTACATCCCATCAGAAGCATTTGCACCGGTAAATCCACCACATCCAGTCACAGACCCTGAACAGGTAATTTGTAATTTTACTTAAAAAAAATTGTTTGTAAACCAAAACTTATCAAACTAAATTCTAATTATAGGTATCTCAGGCTCAGGGGATGCAAGCTTGGAATCCGGACAGCCTTTTGCAGACGCATGGGCCGAGTTACAGCCTACATCAGGACATTGATCTCGGACAGGTGTGTTTTTCATTTAGAACAAGTATTTTTTTACAAACTAAAGCTGTGTATGAGTTACACCCTTCTTTTAGGAATCAAAGCTGTGTATGAATTGCAGGATCAGAGTGGACACAATCCATCTTGGGAAGATTATCAGAGACATGGAATAGGCACAGGCACCGTTGAAGATTTGCTGGATTTGCAAGAGCAAGAGGAAGTCGAGATTGCACGACGAGTGTCTATGGAGACTTTGAGGCGTGAGCATCCGAGGACTAGTTGGTTGTTTGAAGGGCCACCTATAGATATTGGTGACGCAGGGGCATCCACATCCCATTCACGTCCACCTATCGATACTGGTGACGCAGGGGCATCCACATCCCATTCACGTCCATCTGATGGTAGTGCAGGCGAGAGAAGTCCAGAAGAACAACTGGGAAGGGGTCGTAGGCGCCGTCGTGCGACCCGGCGCTTCACGTATGCAGATTATCCCGGCCACATGCCCGGCCTTTGATCTATTTACTTATCTTTTATCTATGTCTGTATAAGTTATATATTTTAGTTGTACTGCCCGTTAGATTTGGAACCAGCTATTCAGTTTTAATTATTTTTATCTCATTATGTCTTTTAATTGGTATTCGAAACCGTTATCTGTAACTTAACCATTTCATCGAAACCGTCTCCTCTAAACTAAAATAGTTCTCGACAGGTACAAATAAAATAGTTCTCGACAGGTACAAATAAAATAGTTCTCGACACGTACAAATAAAATAGTTCTCGACACGTACAAATAAAATAGTTTTCAACACGTACAAGTAAAATAGTTCTCAACACGTACAAGTAAAATAGTTGAACTAAACTTAATTCGACAACGTACTTACTAACAATGCTAGCCAGTCTTTTTTATCACTCCCATAGGACGTGCTAGCCAGACCTTTTTATCTACAAAATCATCATCAGATATTTCAAAATAGTTGTTTTTCTTTTCCTCGGTCTTTTTTCTTTTCCTCGGTCTTGACAGTTGTTTATCTTTTTCTCGGTCTTTTCTCGATTGTTACTGTCCATCTTTATCGTCTACAATTTAAAAATCAGCAAATTAAAATAGTTCTCAACACGTACAGAATAAAATAGTTCTCAATATATACAAATAAAATAGTTCTCAACACATACAAATAAAATAACACACAAGTTAATTTCTACGACGCAGACTGAAATGTTGTCCGAGGGTGCGCCAAACATTTGTACTTGTTCTTGCTGGTTGCTTTGCCGCTGCTTGCGCCTGTCTTGTTGCCTCCTCTACATATAGTGTAGAGCATGTATTAAATTGTGAATTTAGTTAAAACATGTATTATAGTTGATTGATCGGCTATACCTGCAGCATTTCGATCAATTGTCTCACGATGAGGCTGGTGTCCGAGTCTCCGACCACGCATTCTGTCCATTTCCATCGGTATGCGGTCGTGTCGTCTCCGTCCTTTCTTGATCAGATTCGAATCAGGTATAATTTTTGGGCCATTATATGCAGGCCATTCACATTGGTTGTCTTTCGATTCCCAGTGTCCATTCCATGTTTGTACAACTATAGACATACGGTACAAGGGGTTGACGTATAAATTTACATCATATCTCATTTTGCGGACAACCGCCATGAAATGAGAACATGGTATGCCGGTCAATTGAGGCTTCTGACATTCACATTCAACCTTGTTGTTGTCCTTAACAACAACCCTATACCCGAAATCCCTACGAGTATACTCAAGTCTCGGCTGATTACGCCTTGCTGGAATTTTTTCACCCTTAACTAGGACCTCAAAAAGTCCATGACCAGTACGATAAGGAATCACAGTCATGCCCCTTCCCTTCTCGATACGCTTTTGCAATAACTTAGTTACACGGTCGGACCACACCTGACCATGCTGACATGACATTTGAGATTTGCTCCATCGTTCAAAAAACCATTTATTCAATTTATAGAACGTATCCTCCACGACCGCTGCAACCGGTAATTGCCGACTAATTTTGAACACGGCGTTCAGTGACTCTGACCCATTTGTTGTCATTATCCCCCATCGGTGACCTCCGTCCTCTGCTTGATACAACTTCTCTGGACATGGAAGCTCATCTTCATCATTAGGGTTTCTCTTACCTACCTTGTTAAGGTAGTCAATAGCCTCCGGACAACCAATTTCAAAGTCTTGTAACATCTCCTGCAACCTTCTAGGTTTGCATTTGTTCACTCCACCTATGAACCTATCGCTAACCTCTCTCTTACGGCCCACGTGCTTGTACAGATTTTCGGCAACATGTTGACAGCAATACCGATGCACACATTGATCGGTAGTCTCATCCCATCCGAGATTTGGATCCTGGAACACGGCTTTAATTCCCAAATGTCTATCCGATATGACACAAAAGAATCGATTATCTCCAATTACTTCCAACCTTAACCATCTCATAAAAAACCCCCAGTTATCAGCGCTTTCTTTCTCCACAATTGCAAAAGCTACTGGAAGCAGTTGGTTTTCGGCATCGTACATACATGCCATTAGAAGCCTACCTTGGTACCGTCCCGACATGAAACATGCATCGATACTAATCACTGGTCTGAGAAACGGTATCGCTGCAATACACGCTCCAAATGCCCATGCCGCTCTGTGGAAGTGCCTATCAGTTTTTTTGTCAATCGGGGTCGACGTCACACAATACTTAGTTCCTGGATTCGTTCTTTTGATGGCTTCCAATAGTGGAATAAGCAAGTTGTACGAGTTCTCCCAACTCCCAAACAGATTTGCAATAGCAAGCTCACGCCCTCTCCATAATTTGTTGTACTTGGGGGTTACCTTATTATATTTCTGCATGACGATATCTCGAATATGATTTATAGGAGAGCACACATCCCTTCTAATGGTCTTATCAATCGCAAGGGCAACCATCTCTGCTGTAAGCTGACAATGATCAGTACGTGTTGCGGATACTGTGCATGTATGAGGATATGCTTGTTTCGTAATAATCCAAGATTCTGAAAGACCGTTCTGCTTCGCACATACCTTAAATTTACAAAATTTATCTCTGCACCCCACCTCGTAACGTCTAGGTTCGCTTCTAAGGACCTTGCACTCACAATTTTTATCGAGATGGAACTCATTGATTGCTATCTTTAGAGTCGTTTTCGACTCATAAACTACACCCTTAGCCAATGGATTATCGAATGTTTTTTTTGACTTGCCAAAAAAATCGACATCCGTAGGCCGAAAACCGGATATGTCATTGAAACTATCAACCGGATGTGTCATACTTTCCCAAACAGTTATCGGGTACTGTGCTTGATGGGTATGTGTTTGACGGTACTGTGAAGGTGACTGGCTTGGCGGTTCAATATCTTCGTCCGAACCCGATTCTTCACCTGAGAGCATCTCATCTCCACTCTCCAAACTGTCAGAATCAATTGCATCGACAGGGACACGTGAATAATCACGTACCTGTCTACGGACCCGACTGGTACAGGGTCAGGATGTGCTTGGGAGATCCACAGAGTTTCGACTGGTACTGTGTCGGGGTCTAACTGGTAGATCCACAGAGTTGCTACCGATACTAGGTCGGGGTCTCACTGGTATATCCACAGAGTGCCGACCGGTACTAGGTCGGGATCTAATTGGTATTGGGTCGGAATCCACAGGATTCTGACTAGTACTGGGTCGGGATCGAGGTTCAGGAATCTGATTAGTGTAGTTCGGTTCCAATTCTACATATAACTCCAGAATCGGTAACATTTGTGAAAATGATGACACAATTCCTAAAATCATTTCGAAAGATTGTTGGTTTATTACAGGTATTAACTGATGATCACATCCCCTATCGGTAGACATATTAAATCTGGCTTGGATTTCTAGATTTGCTTGACTAACATTATACCCAACCAATTTATAAATCTCATTCCGAAGATAATCAAAGTTGTGGTTCACGGTTAGCGGTTATGAGTATTTAGCTCGGGTACTGTAAAATACCCCATCATTATTGTATTTGATTTCTCCTCCAATATAAATCTTTACACAAATAGTTCTATCCATTTTTAGTTTCAATTAGTCTGGCAATTCAAAAATAACAACATATAAGTAATTAAAAATTGTCCGGACCTATGAAAATTATTCTATATTATTTTACTATTTCCTAAATTATTCTAGCCCATTTTGAATATTCCTAACTTATTCTGCACCATTTTGCAATATCCGTAACTATTTTCGAATTTTATAAAATATTCTAAACCATTTTGGAATGTTTGAAAAAATTCTAAATTATTTGGACAATATCCTAAATCAGTTGAAATGAACTAATTAATTATATTACAAATTAAAATTAAAATAAAAAATAACCTATTTTTAGTCTAAACAATATATGTAATTAACCTATTTTTAGTTTTGATTGGTACAAATAACAACATAAATAATTACAAATTAATTATAAAAAATGACCTTTTTCTTTTTTATCTTCATTTATCTTTGCCTAAGTGTGTTCCTTTCTCTCCGTCTGAGTGTGATTGTGTGCTTCGTATCTGTAGCAGATTACAAAAACGATTAGAAGAAATAATAATTAACATAATTTCAAAAAAAAATAGATAGTTAAAAGATAAAATAATTAACATAATTATTTTCTTACTGATAGAGCAAGTAATATTTGTTTACTGATTTATTTTTGTATGGATGATTATAATTGATTCTAAACAATCTAAACAAATAAATTCTAAATATTCCAAACAAATAAATTCTAAACAATCTAAACAAATAAATTCTAAACATTCCAAACAAATAAATTCTAAACATTCCAAACAAATAAATTCTAAACAATCTAAAAAATATTCCAAATAATTCTAAACAATATTTCAAAAAATTCTAAACAATTATATTTCAAAAATTTTATAAATTTTTGACATAATTCGCATACAAAGAACTGGAGGAGAAATCTTCATTATATTTCAAAATTCGATAGTTAAAAACTTAATAAGTTAATTATAAAAGAAAAACTTACTTTTTTTCTTAGTTTCGTTTATCTCTGAATGAGACTCTGATTCTTCAGATTAAATTATGAGATTTATATGCAGTTTTGTTTCTCTCTGAATGACACTCTGATTCTTTAGAGGGTATATATAACCGAAATGAATTTTTGGTGGACTGTTAACCGAACTATTTTTAGGTGAAAAAATATAAACTTTCTAACTTTCATTAAGCGGAAAAAATATAAACTTTCTAACTTTCCGGTGGTGTGTGAACCGAACAAATAACCGGTTATCCATCAACCGAACAAATTCAACATATCCGGTTACCTGTCAACCGGAAAAATCCACAAATCCGGTCACCCCCTAACCAGAAATATAACAAAGATCCGGTTAACCAATAACCGGATTGGGTACATTTGCAATTTCATCCAATAAATGGGTAAATTACGTAATTTGTTATTAATTTTGGATATTTATAAAAAAATCGGAAGACATAGCCATATATTTTCCATTTATTTATACAAAGACTAGCTATATACAAAGGCTCTAACATTGCTGACTTTGCTAAGCCTCCCGAAAAGATCTCTTACCCTCAGGATGTGCTCCAATTGAGGTTACGCGAAGGGAGAGGAAGGAAAAAACACTATGCGGAGGGGAAGCCTGCCTTAGACCGCAGCTACCAGAAAACTTCACCTGCTTCAGAACTGAAAAAGCGGAAAGGAAGCGGAAGTGAACGCGTACTGATTTTTGGTGACAATCTTCACCCCCTAAATCGAAGTGTAAAGATCACTGTTCGGGGTTACGCTTCTTCCTTCTCTTTCTATTAATGAGGGTTTTCACCCTCAATTGCAAAACACATTCTCAGCAAATCGGTATGTTTGTAGTCAATATCAACAGAAGAACTTTTGCTTCCTACTATTTTCATATGTATATATATATATTTTTAAATGGCACGTTAATAATTAACTTGTTTTATGAATTTTTTAACGATAGCTCAAACTTTTGGTTTGCTTTTAGGAGGGGCAACCTGCAAATAACATAATAGTGCTGGTAATTTAATCATGATGAGAACTAGTATGGTTTATCTTTACGAGTGAGAATTAGGTGCACAGCTAAAATGTTTGGTCTAGTTGCAAAAAGCCATTCAATTTTATCATCTTTATATATATTTTGACACAGTGTTGTAAATAACGGTATGTAGTCGTCGAACAGGCAAGATATCGCCAAGCGATTAATCAGAAATAATCGGTCACAATCGGAAATAATTGATCGATAAGTCAGAAAAATCCATAATGGTTTGATCACTGCCAACGACTAATCGGCCGATTAATCAGCTTAAACTGACGTTTTTTACAACACTGCTTTGACATAGCTGAATTTTTATTTTTATCATCTTAAAAAAATAAAAGTTAAACCAAATAACCATAAATTCCCTTATAAATAATAATAAAGCTCTTAAAAGGAGCATAGAAGGAAGGTGTGTGTGCCTATTAATTAACTAGGACCTTGTAAAACTCTTTTATTTGTCAATCAATTAATTGGAACTTAATTAAAAGGTTACAACCTTAAAAACAATAACTACGAATTCTGATAAATTTTATTTTTGACACAGCTACAGTTTTAAACTAGGGATGAAATTGAGTGTCCGCAGTTTGAAACTGCGAACACATTGACTTCTTTTTTTCCTCAAAATTTTGTTTTTTCAGTGGCTTTGACCAAAATTTTGACTTTTTCACTGCTATAGATTTGTTTTTGGGGGCGAACAAAAAAAAAATCAAAGCAACGGCTTTGATCAAGGAAAAGAAAAATATTTCGTCTGCAGTTTGAGTTCAAACTGTGAACACCTAATTAAATTGCGGCTGTGTGAAAAATAAATTCTGACCAAATCGTGATTATTTAGTTCAACAATTTTTTTTTAAGATGAAAAAAATAAAAATTTCGTTTGATATAGAGTTGTCAAAATATATGCTACCATTGAGTAATAGTGGTTCCGTTCGGCATCATAGGATTAAGAGTGAAAAATTAAGAGTTTAAGAAGTGCTAAGGAATTGATATTCGGTTGTCTTAATTCGTGGATGAAAGCTAAGGAAGCTAAAGGAAGGCATAGAGATGCTTTAAGATTTGGGCAGAAGATTAAGATTCAGACAAAAATTAGCTAAATGAGGTGTTCTTAATCCGTGCTGAGAAACTAGTATTCAGTAAGATTAAGCGGTCAAAAAAACTAAAAAAAGCAAATTAACTCTTAAGGAAGTTTAATCTTTTGTTGCCAAACAACCCTGGTTCTACCAGTACATGGTAAATGAAAAGCCCATAAAAAGAAATTATAATACTTATCTTGGTAGGTAAAGGTGCTACAGATTCATAAAATGGAGAAAATATTAAATTATTTTATCTTGGTAGTGGATTGACATGGAAAATGCAATCTAGTTTCTACCGGTACATATTTTTGTGATGATTGTATTATTTCGGTGTGCAATTGTTACCATAGTGAAAAATGTAAAATTCAAGTTCAGTTCGGCATGTTCAAAAATTTGTGATTCGGATATAATTCGAGAATGGTTCAGTACAATAAAAAAGTTAAAAAAAAAATCTCCAACAAAAAACCCCAGCAAAAAAAAATTTGGCATTTTTATCTCGAATAATTCGTGATTCGCATTTTATTCGTGATTCGCGTTTTATTCGGAGTTCGGTCCAGAAACATCAAAAAATGAATTAAACACAATTAAATGCTAATTAATAATGAATCTTGTTACTATGGTTGTTACCGGCACTAGAGTTAGCTGGTTTCGTTATAGCTTGGTTGTTACCCCAGTATTGTACAATGATCTACTTGTTTATTTTCATTTGCATTTTTTGCCTCTTTTTATTTTGTAAGTTGCTAAGAACATCTAAAATTTCATAGTAGAACTAGGGTGTCTTAAATTTATCAAGTCTTTTTGTGAACTTCAAAACTTAACTGATAAAATCGAACAAAAATTAGAGTTGAGCATATGAGGAGATTTGGTGAACTTAAGAACACTCTAGTTCTATTCAAAATTTCAAAGCCTTTTTTATATCTCTAAAAAAAAAAAAAGTAGCTAACCACCTTGCCCCTAAGCGGTTTGGTCAAAAAAAAGAGAAGAAGTTGATCACCCCAATGCAGAGCAGTTTGGTAGAAAAAGCTGACACATGCTTGGATGGTCAAGGCATTTAAAAAAAAAATTTAGAGCACAAATTTGATATTTTCTTTATTTTTTAGGGTATTAATAAAAAAAATAGGGAAACATAGAGTATGTAACAATGGAATTGAGTGTACTCCAAAAGCATAGTATAAGAATCATTCATTAGATATAGGGTGTGCTCCAGAATAGTTGTGCGGAGAGAGAGAAGGGTAGGGGATGAAAGGTGATCAAGTGGAGTTCATCTCGGCTATATCCCGATTTGAAGGTGAGAGATTTTATTGAGTTTTTACATAGCATTCACCTCTGCTCTTCTCTTCTCTCTTTGTCTTTACTTGCGACTTTTTTTTATTGTGGAGCAAGTAAACTCTCCGGACAACTCAATTCACCTCTCCATATTTATTCATTATATGTAATCATGCTCTATATTTTTGTCTTATAGTTGTTTTTTGTTTTATATGAATATTTTCTAAATAGAAATTTTAGGAAATTTAATTACTTAATAGGAAAATTAAGTTAAAAATAAGTTTGATGAATTAAATTAATCATGTTTAATAAATCATGAGTATAATTTTGTAACATATTGATGAAAATGTAAAACTGTCTGCAAAATTTTAATTAATCAATTGTTGTTAGGTTGTACTTTGTCTATCCAACGAGTGCATGCCGCTATTTATGACACTGATTGTGATAAAATAATACAAAAAAAAACACATTTTTATTTTATTTTTAATTTGCGCATATAGTATTTATACTGTATATGTACGGATGAATTAAAAACGGTTATGTCAAAATATTTACCCAAGTTTTCCTCTTTGTTTTTATTTTTGTGATTTTCTAATTATTGACACTTCTAAGTTTTCTAATTTGTCTGGGTTGCAAAAGGCTGAGCAATTTGGAGAGAATGAAATAGAAGGCTTTTCTTGAATAAACAAAAGCCGGTGTATTTGTTAATCAATGATACGACCAATGATATCATGCGGTGGTTGCACTATATTTAACGACTCAAGAGGCAAAGGTGGTATTGACCAGGCAGGGAAATTTGTTTCATTGCTAACAGTCTTAGATACTAGTTAGAGATTATTCTAAATATGGCACGATATGTTAATAATTTATTTTTCATCTTTTTACATTTTTGTGTATAAATTTTTTTTCTTGATTAATATATGTTGGCTTTGAGCCGACCTTAAAAAACAAAACCTTTATTCACCAATGAAAATTATCTAATTTTAAAGTGCCTAAGCTTAAGTTTAAATTTTGAGATAACTTTATTTAATTGAGAGATATTCCATAAAAAAAAAAATTTGAGTAGAGATAACATGCATATACACCAAACAAACAAGAGATGACGACATGTGATATGTGGATAAGATTTTAGAAGATCAACACCACAAATAACCAACATGGAAAATATATTTTTCTAAGTCTAACAAACTTATGACTTTGGAAGCAATGACAACTTTACTTTGAAAAATCAAACAACAATAAGTCAATAATAAAGAGATTTATTTATTATTGACTTATTGATGCAACAAAAATACAATGCTCAAGATTAAGGACCTAATTTTGAGCACTATATTTTTGTTGCATCTCCATTCATTTAAATCAATATATGAATTTCTAATATTTTGTAACTCGTGATTTTTTGTTTACTATAAGTGTAATTCGATAAATACATGAGAAATTTGTTTGTTTATTTTCTTTTTTATATAAAAGATGTAATACTAAAATTAAACTATATTAAGTGTATTGATACTAAAATTAATTTTGATTATATAATTGTACATATCAAATTCTAAAAATATTTAATTGAGTGGATGATTATACATTGCTAATTGATATCAGAGCGAATTGACAATGCACTACAAAGTAATAAATAAGTGAACTTAACTTAAAAATTGGTCTTATATTATGTTCTATTGAAATTTCTTGTAATTTTAAAATTTCATTTAATTGTTATTCTACTGTTGGAATACTATTTAAGATAATTATTTGCATTTGCATGAGAAATGAGACTACAAATAAACATTTTTTTTTTGTCACGATGTGCACTCTCTTTTTTCACTTCCTCGTGAACTCAATATCGTAGATTTTTTTTTCCAGTATGTGTTAGAAAATAGGAAAATTATTCACATGGGAGTAAGAATATAATAATGGGAAGAAATATAGATAAATTCATTTTTTTTTCGAGAACATCTGCATTTTAGCAACTAAATGAGTTTTTAAATAACTATTAATCACTTTTTTTAGAAACTAGAGTTTCTAAACTTTCACATCATCTTCTTCTTCAGTCTTTATTTTCAGATAAATTGAGATAGGTTAGAAATAAAGTCTAACCGGAATCAACAATACATGGACTTCTCACGAATTCACCCATCCTAGTACTATTCCTGTACAATTCGTGAGAGTTTCATTTCTATAAAGATATATATATATTTTTTACCACTGGCTCGCTAAACCTACTACGAACCCTCCTCCTTTTTTCTAGCTTAGGACAAGCTATGTAGAAACTACACATAGAGTTATGAGTTTCTAAATAAGTAATTAATTTTAGAATTGCCTATCAATTGACCAGCGTAGAATTTATAAACATTTTATAGATAATTTCTAAATAAGAAATTCTTCCACATATTTCAAATCAAAATAAAAACAACAACTTCAGTTATAAACAATGATTTAAATAGCGTTTATCGCGTCATAGCGGCTGGGTTAAAAAAATTCGTTATACCCAAATAGCGGCGCTATAGCCCGAAATAACGTGCTATAGCGAAGCTATTTGGACACAGCGCGATAATTTTTATGGGAGAAAAACGCTATAGCGCGCTATTTAGAACACTGATTATAAACACTAATAATATTATAAATGAAGATTCTCTGAAAGTTCTTGTGGGAACACTTAAAGCCGAACTAGCTTTCTTGTACCGAGTATGAATATGAGTATGAGGTGGAATCAACAGTGAATTTTTTATTTATAAATTTGACTACAAAGCCATGAATTTAGGAATCTTTTAGTGGATGGTGAACAAGAGAAAATTATTAAAGTTTTGAGGAGACATTGACACATAATTTAGCTATTTTAATCATTCTGAGGTCCAAATGATTATAGTAATTAAAAAGGTTTATGCATTGTTTGCAATAGCGATGGTTGATGGAGACATTGTAATTTGGTGGAACATATCATTTTGGGGTAGGTTTTGACTTTGCACTAATATTGATCACCTCTACTTTTTACACATGGAATGGGACTTTTAAATAAATTATTTGATGATGAATCAAGTCTTGTCTTGTCATGTACTCATGTTTAATTCAAATTTAATTTATTCATTAAATTTTTTTTCTATTATTAGTCATGTTTGACTTAGCATAATTTATGAAATAAATATTTTATTCTGCACTTATGACGTTAAATATGAATAAAATGTAATAAAATAGTAACTCTATTTCTCTATTCTATTATTAAGCATGTTGGATGTCCGATCCACCAACGACTATGATTGAGAGATGAAACTTCGGATTTGATCTCAGCTCTCCAATTACATAATTTGTCTTCTTTTGATTAAATGCATCTGTTTTATGTATAGAAGTCTAAATTTAGTTAAAAAGATACCCACCATATATGCTGCCATGCGATACGTTACAATTAAAATTGAATAAAATATGAAATTTAGCGATATATTTATCTATTTCCTTATTTTTTTTGTTTCCATATTTCTCATTTTCAATTGAGAAGACTCCACCTTCTATTTTCTTATTTATTGTTTTCTTACTTCCATTTTCAATTTTCTATATGGATCACAATAGAAATCATTTTTTTTATTTCCTTATTTCTCTTTCTTTGTTTCTATACATATTGGTGTAGGCAATTTAGAATATATTTATGATATAGAATATATCAATGTATGTGTGTGTATTCTAAATTGAAAACAAAGAAGAATATAAATTGGAACATGTATGTGAATATATATTTTCTTATAATATGTGTGTGTGTATCTTATACATACACACGATAACACTTTTTATTTATGTTTTTTAATATCATATTATATGTTAATATTGAATTGTTGTATGATATGTGATATTAGATTCGAATCGAGCTATTATTTGATATTATTGGTACTTAAAAATAAAAAAATCATCACATCATCAAATTGTTATCAGAGATCATGATTAAAGTTAATTAAAAATACAAAATCATATAAATTTTTTATTAACATGTGTTTTAATTTTTAGATAATTATCATTTTCATTGATATTTGTTTCTTATAATATGTCTCTGTTGCAACGCACGAATATGATGCTAATAACATAAGAATCACTTATATTGTCATAAATTAACTCACCTACTGTCTCTCCTCTTTAGATTGCATAATTTATAATTCTTTCATTGTAACAAACACAAAATTTATGTTCATTTAATCTTTCAATTGTTCAAGCTGTAAAATATAAAGTATTCCTCATATAGATTTATTTGCGCCACCAAAAGGGAAGATTTATTTTTAGAAATTAAAAATTCAAATATCAATCGAATAATATATACACTAAACAATTGGATGTTAATGGAGTTATCGTCCAGGGCGAAACTTACCTATAGCTGGGGGTGCTAAGCCACCCCAACTTTGCAATTTTTTTATTATAAGTATATAAAAATTATATTATATTGTTCATTTTACATGTACAAGCCCCCCCTATAAAAATATTTAAATTAGAGAGCTTCAATGTAAATTAAAAAAAAATATATAACTTAACTCATTTGACCTATTTGGGCATGGGTCTTTCATTATTTGCACAATGTAATAAACAAAGAGTGAGTCTATGGTACTATGCATATTACAATTTGGCACCGTGCTATGGCTTTATATTCGAGTTTTCAAATTCTAACGGTCGATCCGAACCGTTCATCTTGTTCTCCATATTAATATGTGTTTGGAGACCAAATTTTATATTTTTTGAAATTTTTTTACTATATTTTTAGATTTATTGAAAATCACTGTTTTTGGATGGTCCAGAATTTTTAGATCAAGTGATTTTCTAAATATCTACAAAAATAGTAAAAAAAATTCAAAAAATGTAAAATTTGGTCTCCAAACATGTGTTAATATGGAGAATAAGATGAACGGTTCAGATCGATCGTTAGGATTTGAAAACTCGAATATAGAGCCATAGCACGGTAACAACCCATGATATGCATAGTACCATAGACTCACTCATAAAGAAATTAGAAAAGAATTGGAAACAAATAATATTTATTATAGCTAATAATATTACTTCAGATGAGATTATTACTACATTCGATCTTTTAGAAAATCATAGGGCAAAATTTAAATAAAAATATATAAATATTATGTGTTTAGTTTAATTTTGATAGACATGACACTTTGTTGGTGTAGTTATTTATTATATATTTTGTGAAATCAAATAGAGAAGGATTTTCTTATTTTGTATTATATTGTGTTATGTATTTTTTTTATATGATATTATTTAGCACCCCCTATGCTCGAATCCTGGTTCCGCCCCTGTTATCGTTAGTCATTTATATGAATGCAATATAAATGCATCACAAGAAGCAATAATCTTGACTATTTTGGTGGTGGTTTTAAATCTTGCACAATAGAAACAGTATATGCTTAAAAACTGTGATATCATCTTGATAATACAATTTTAATTTGATTAATTTATTTACTATATGATTTTCTGAATTTTTACCCTGACAATAATTTAATTAAAATAATATCTGTTAATAATTTTTTTATCAATATTCGTACTTAGTAATATATTGTATTTGTTGGGAACAAATCTAACAAATAGTGAGGTTCCAGTATTCTGGTGCTGTTCTATCTATTTTTTAAAGAAAAAAATAATCAAACTTTTTTCTAAAAATTTGAATTTTAAATTTTTTCTAAAATAATAAACATATCAAAACGGAATGCTACATGTATTGCTTATTTAGAAAAAATTTGAATTTTAAAATTTTGCTAAGATAATAAACATATCAAAATGGAATGCTACATGTATTGCTTATTTGCTCCATAACCCCGCAATTAATGTCATCACTGCTTTCTAACAAGGAAAATGGACCAAATTGCCCCTACTTTTATGCATGTATTTGGGACAAATTTTTTTTTGGAACAAACTAATAAATAGTATTTCTATTTGGAGTAGAACTAAGTTGCTCTTAAGCTTACCAAGGTGTTTGGTAAGCTTAATTCTAAAATATATTAGATTAGCTTCAAACGATAAATCCAAACCGTTGAAACCGATTTACTTAACGAGTGATGAATTTGCATGTAAATTTTTTAAAATTTCGAATTAATTTTGTATAAAGTCAAGGGGTCAAAATACATTATTAATCATAAAAAAATAACATATATATTCTAAAAGTGCAGTGCATAATAATATCCTAAATTAAACTTTCTCAATGAGGAAGGAAATCTTATAATAAATACAAATGCATTTTTTGCAAATAACAAATTTTTATTTTTTGGTAATGAATAATATTTCTCAAATGAAAAAAATAATAATTTGAAATTAAGGAAAATTAACGGGAGATGAATCTGAGATTCAATTATTGGATGCCTTTACCAATGTTAGTAGGAAAAGTGGGCCCCTATTTATTGCTTCCTTATCCAGCGCATTTCAAGCTGATAAGTAATCTTATAAGCAGATCTACTTCTCACCTTATAAGTCAGATCACTTATCAATACGAGCTAATTTAAGTCTTTGTTGTTGTTTTCGCCTCTTTCCTTTCCTGATTTACGAATTACGGTCACAGCTCTCTCCCTTAAAAACCCTAATCTCTCTCTCTCTCTCTCACTTTCTCTCTTTCGATCTCGCGGGTGTCTCCTCTAAAGGTCAGATCCATTCTCTCTCTTTTCTTCCTTCCTTCTAGAATGTACGCGCCATGTGCAACTCATGCACGAAAGCAACCTGTTCGTTTGTTGAAATCAACTCGAATTAGGGCTGTTTCGTGCTCAAATCAGTTGGAATAAGAGTTTTGGTAAAGGGAATAGCGGTGGTATTAAGGTTATCCCGTTGAAAATCTTCTGGAATCAGGTTTTGTTGCTCGTGTCAGATGGGATAGTCTTGTATGTGTTACTTTGCCTGGTATTAATTGGAATTGAGCTGGAATTAGGTTGGAATTAGCCCTTTTTGTAGTCATTTTTTTAGGAATTTGCTTGGTTTACTATTAGAATTAGTGCCTTTGTAAGTACAAACATTACCCAGGCAAAGTTTTGAGGTTGTGCAGAACTAATTTGATCTGTAAAATGCTACAAATGAGAAAATTCTGGCCTTTTCGTGAACTGTTCTTGTTTCTGTATGATTTTACTTTTAGGCTCCATAACAGGAGAGAGTTTATATTTTTTTATTTTTCCTAAAATGTGGTTCACATATAATTGAATGTTATCTCTGCACAGTGTTTACGAGACAATGACATGTGTCAAGATCATTGTATTCTATGCAGCATTTAGAAAATCTCTGATGCTGGTAACAAATTACTGACAGTTTTTTTTGTATAGTTTTGTGGAGTTCAGCTGGAGCTGGGCCTGCAGGAGCGGCCATGTCATCTCTCAGTAGAGAGCTGGTTTTTCTAATACTACAATTCCTAGATGAAGAGAAGTTTAAAGAAAGCGTTCACAAGTAATACCCTTTTTTATGTTATTATATTATTGCACTGAAAATATGCTGTATTACCTAATCTATGTCATGCATACCCTCAAAAGGATATCAATTATCAGAATTGAGAAAGCAGGTGGGGGGTTGGGTAATTTGTGTTGGACTTTGAGATAGGTAGATTGCAGGCAATGTTTCTCATCATTCTAGGAGCATATAATATACTAATAGTTTTACAGCGGTGTATTTATGAATGTAATTTGGTATAACTGTGACTGTAACGCTTCCCCACTCAAACCCAAAAGGGACATAATAAAGAATAAAAAGGAAAAAGAAGAAGGGTCATAGGGCATTAAACTCTTATTTCGAAAAGTTTTGGAGGATATTAGTTACAGCTCACATTTTTTGTTTGGTAGTGTGAGTCAATATTTTGTCTCTTTCTGGATAAATGATGGAAATAGAAAATTTCATTGAATACAGTTCAGCATGTAAACAATAAATGTGCAGTAGAAATGCTAACTATTCATTGTTTTAAAAAATTGATATAAATGCTAATGTAATGTTTTGTTGGCAGTTTTTAGTATGCAAATTTGTCTCTAAAAGAAGTTCTGATATCTTTTATAGACTTTGTTTTTCAACTCGTAGTATCTGTTTACCATGTTTTTTATGTGTTTCTGCCAGAGAATGCTCATTTGAGACAATGGTAATGTATGAGAATGTGTAGGTAGTAGTTGAAGGTAGTTTAAGAAGTGCTTATTTTGCATTATTGTATTTTTGTTTCTATGGAAACATGCGGCACTGGCACCATTTTCTAAAAGAAAAAAATAGAATTTGAAAATGAAGTTGGGCACAACTTGTGTCCTTAATTTCTGCGTTGATAGCTTGATATATTTGTCCTTGGGGAAAAAATGAGAAAAAAATATATAAAACACGTACTTATTCCAGGCATTTTGTAATTCTGGCCAAGCACTCTGATTTATGGCCGTAAATTTGTTATTTCATTTCCAGATGAGTTCATTACTGTTGTAATATTATGGATCTTTTGAGAATTTTTTGGTATGAAGATCAAGGGGAAACTAATATCTTGAGGACAATTGTTAGCAAGCATTTGAAAAACAGCAATTAAATGGATTTTTGATCCCTTGGTTTAAATTTTTTCTAAAAAATGGATTTAACATATTCATCATTAAGCGGATTAAGAGCCTCTGATAACTTTAGTGCCAAAAACAGATTTAACAAATTTTGATGTTTGCAGTTTTGAACTATTAAATATTACATTACTACTTTTTTTTTAGATACCGTAGTGTTAGCCAATTTTAATACTATTTTTCTTTGGGAAATTGAGACCTTGTAGTAGTCAAGTACTAAATTATTGCATTATTATGTTATAATTTATAATGCCAAACATCTAGAATTCATATGCATTGTGTTGTTAAGTACAGATATGTGCTATTAATAACAGTACTGTTTTTAAAGTATTTACTTTCGGTAATAATACCACGTGTTAGTGTTAATTCAGGGACTATACCATGAAGTAAATTATTGATTGCCTTGTTATTTGTAGGCTGGAGCAGGAGTCAGGGTTCTATTTCAACATGAAGCATTTTGAAGAGGAAGTGCAAAATGGGAATTGGGATGAGGTGGAGAAATACCTGTCAGGCTTCACCAAAGTAGATGACAATCGCTATTCAATGAAGATCTTCTTTGAGATTCGCAAACAGAAGTATCTGGAGGCACTCGACAAGTATGCCTTTATACTCCTGTTATATTTTATTAGGAGTGAGGCTATGGTACTATGTATAACGCAGATTGGTCTGTACTATGGATCATTATCTCCATTTCAAAGACCAAACAGTTGATCTGAATTTTTCAACATGATCTCCATATGAAAATGCACATGTAGATCAAATTTAACATTTTTTAATATTTTTCTACTAGTTTTTTGATAGGTAGAAAATCATTTGATCTAAAAATTCTAGATCATTCAAAAGTAATGATTTTCTACCTATCTAAAAAATTAGTAAATTAGTCTACAAGTATATTTTCATACGGAAATCATGTTGAATGGTTCAAATTGACTGTTTGAACTTTGAAAAATGAAGATATTGATCCATAGTATGGACCAATCCGCGCTATTTATAGTATCCTAGTATCTCTCTTTGTTATGTGTACCTGTAAAAACATTAAGGAGTGTCATGTTTGGTTTCATGAAGTATCAAAACATATTGCACATAGGTCCTCATTATTTCCTTCGGAAAGATTAGCAGAGAATCTGACTGCTTCTCTCTAGTTAAATGAGGTAGATGAATGGATTATTTATTTTTTTGGTGGATCTGTTCTTGTTTTTAGTTTGCGCCTTTTTTGTTTATGTGTGTGTGTATGTATATATATTTATATATATATATATATATATATTTATTTATTTTAATCTAGAATTAGGTTTGTTAAATAACAGTGTAATCAGATGAGGCTTTAAGCATCAGATTTGCCTACTAGGGACTAAGTTTTATGTGCCAAGGCAATGGTCATCTGTAATTGATGGTTGCTATTCTCTATTCTAGGCATGATCGATCAAAGGCAGTTGATATACTGGTCAAGGATTTAAAAGTATTTGCTACATTCAATGAGGAGCTATATAAGGAGATAACACAGCTTCTCACCTTGGATAACTTCAGGTACTAAAATTTTGATGCATTGTTCTCTTTTTTCTATGGTTATAACTATGAATTGTTCTAGTAATCCTCAATCTTTTGACCAAATTTATCCTCGATAATACCATTGTGCAATTGCCACAAATCAATTAACACTATCCTAATAGAAGCAAACTTGTGCAATTAAACACCAAAGAAAGGTAGAAGACGAGTGATGAATATTTTTTCTGGCAGAGAGAATGAGCAGCTCTCGAAATACGGAGATACAAAATCAGCAAGGTCAATAATGCTTGTTGAACTAAAGAAGCTAATTGAAGCAAATCCTCTCTTCAGAGATAAACTCCAGTTCCCAAGCTTAAAGAGCTCTAGGCTTCGTACCTTAATCAACCAAAGGTAATATTTGTAATCCAGAATATATTTGTTTCTTAGAATCCATCTTTGTTGCTCCGGGTTTAGTATTTTTTATTTTTTTTATAATT
The DNA here is from genome assembly GCA_033356055.1 of Carex pumila. Taxonomy (NCBI): domain Eukaryota; kingdom Viridiplantae; phylum Streptophyta; class Magnoliopsida; order Poales; family Cyperaceae; genus Carex; species Carex pumila. The sequence goes on from JARJHM010000164.1 coordinate 336,572, forward strand.
CGGCATATTTGATCTTTTTTTTATGATTAATTTACTAAGTTTCTGACATATACTGTGCCATTTATGCACAGTTTAAACTGGCAGCACCAGCTTTGCAAAAATCCAAGGCCAAATCCAGACATAAAGACCCTTTTTGTGGACCATACCTGTGGCCAACCCAATGGTGCGCATGCTCCAGGTCCAGCCAACAATCCATTGCTTGGCTCCATGCCTAAACCAGGAGGCGGCTTCCCTCCCTTGGGTGCTCATGGGGTATCTCTCTCTAGCTGATTATCTGTGCAATCTTAATCAAATAAATCTCTTACGTTATTTGATAAATATGTTTGACCTTATTTGATCTGTACTCGAGTTCATGTTCTTGCCTCTTAAGAAATGATAAATATGTTTTTCCAATAATTCTCATATGTTAGGCTGTTTGAAATTTAAGAAATTTTTTTGAAAATCATGTAGCTGAGGTAATAGATAGCGAGATGAGAGGCACATATAACAGAGGATAATATTCCTTTAAAATTTCGTTAACTAAATATCAGTTTATATTATATCAGAGAACTCACTTGTTTAGCTTGTGAACTTACATAATATTATTTTTCAGCCCTTCCAACCAACAGCAGCACCTGTACCAACGCAACTGGCCGGGTGGATGTCAAACCCTTCTGCTGTAAGTCATCCTGCTGTTTCTGGGGCACCTATGGCACCTATGGGACTAGGCGGTCCCGCTAATCCCGGTACAGTCTTCTCATCAGGCTCTTCAATATTAGGTTATTGTACTAGTTTGTCATCTAATTTTCCATTTTTAATAATTTCAACCGATGCCACCTGCTTGGTCTTATTTAAAAGGAGCAGTAGATGTCTTTGATCTTAGTCTAACTAACTATGCCAAGTAATTGCTTGGGGTTATATTAGTTAATGTTGAAAATTGATTAAAAGTTGCTATAATTAGCATCAGAAGAAGCGTGGATGCTATAATCAATCTATTTTAGTGAAGTCAGAAATTAGAAGCATGATGAGCATGTAGTTTACTTTTGGTCAGCAGGGGCATTTATGGTAATAGGTGCTAATTTTAGATTGTAGTGCAGTTATAGGAAGTAGTGGGTTCTAAAATTAGATAGATGTATTTGCTACAAATCTGTAAGCATGTTATGCAATTGGGTGCAAGTTGTAAGAAAATTTCAGCATATTGGGAAATCAGTTTTTAGGTAAGCAGTAGTTTTCTTTTCCAGCAGTTTTTATTTTACCAGTTCGTACCAGCAAAGACTGCTGCAATTCAGCCAAGTTTCTAACAGTTAAGTAGGATGAATTTCAACAGTAAGTGAAGTTTGGACTAATAAGACTAATTTGTTTATGATAAGTTACTAAAAGGGAAAGTTGGGTTGCCTCTGCAGCTTTAAATCATCCTGCTGTCTCTGGGGGACCCATCGGGTTAGGTGCTCCTTCAAATCCTATTCCAGGTAGGACTATTTTGTTTGTTAAAAAAAATAAAAATAAAAAGAACCTGATATAATGAAGATTATACTGTACCTAATTTATAGTCTGGCATGTTCTTTGGCGCAAGTTGCCATCCTGAGTTAAATGACATTAGTAAAAAAAGAAAAATAGAAGCCTGTTTTTGAGTTTCTTACACAGGTTTTTTTTTTACTCCACGTGTAGTATCAGGTGGTCCTATTGGGCTTGGTGCTCCTACAAATCCTGGTAAGGTTTGCCTTGATATAAAAGAGATGAAAACAAATAAGAAGGTTGATAATTATAAAAGCACACATGCAAAAAGAAGAAGCTGAAAAGGAAAAGAGAATGAACAAACTATAATTGTTGCTGATAACACCAGTCATAACTGCTATAGTTCTATATTATTTTCTTCATTTGATATGGTATTATCTGTTGATTAACATATAGCTCAATTGCTGAAGAGAGCACCTCCAACTGGTTTTCCTGCAGCTGATTATCAAGCAGGAGATTCTTCGGAACACTCTAACAAGCGAATGAGACCTATTGGGGTTTCTGAGGAGGTGTGCTTTTTTATTTTTTATTTTGATTCTTTTTAATTTTTCTTCACCCTTCAATTAACAAAATATTAAACCATAGTACTGTACCATATCAGGGAGCTTTGAGACCTTGTTTTGTGCTTACATGTTTTATTTAATGTCTTCATGTTTGCCTTTATATTTGTGTTATTTAGTTTCACTGTAAAGCTCTTCTAGCAATATTTAATGGTGCAATGACTATTTGAAACCTGTTGTGAAAACAAAAACAGGGTAATTTGGCAGTGAATATTACTCCAGCAAGCTACCCTCAGAGCAGCCACAACCAGGTGATGTATGCCCCTGTTCCGGAAGACATACCCAAGACGGTAGTTCGCAACCTTATCCAGGGATCAAATCCCATGAGCATGGATTTTCATCCTGTCAACCAGACTATTCTTCTTGGTACGCTTTAACCTCTCTGTCTCTGTACAGAACTGGTACAATAGTAGGTAAACTGGAAGGGGAGCATGAGATGAATTTAGGGTTAATGCGCCACTCATGCATGATGTCCTTATCTTTGTTTTGAAAGTCCAAACAATCGATCTGAACCACCCAACATAATCTCCATATTAAAATGTGGTTGAAGGCCAAATTTTATATTTTTTGGAAATTGTTTACTATTTCCATAGATAGGTATAAAATCACTGTTTTTGGATGGTCCAGAATTCTGAAAAACTGGAAGGGAAGCATGAGATGACTTTAGGTTTAGTTTGATTTATCGCTTTATGGTTATATTGAAAAGATTGTAGTTGTGGTGCCAGAGGCAATTTGAAATCATGCATTTATTTAAGTAGAAACTTAGTATGAGAACTTAGATGATTTGAAAGAAGAGCACATTGAATGTTTTAAAAATGCAACTTTTTTGTTGCTAGTGAACTAAGTGAAGGCATCTTGAGTTGTAACATTTCTGTATTATATTTTGCCCTTCTTTATGTATATAGTTGGTACAAATGTGGGAGATATCGGACTTTGGGATGTGGGTACGAGGGAGAGATTGGTTTTAAGGAACTTCAAAGTTTGGGAACTTTCACAATGCTCCATGGTCTTACAGGTATGTATTCTCATCAAGTTGCTTTACCTGGTTTTGGCATTTACACTCTGTTTTTTGGTTGGATATTTAATGATAAGAGGGTAAGGTTATATGGAGGTTGTGGAGCAAGAAAAAAAGTCATCTTTGTTGATGGCATTGGGGAGCAAGAGAAAAAGTCAATACTAGGATATTTCTTATCTGTTTGGCACTCAGTACTAATGAAATTGATCTGTGGCACATTATTTTTGATCAGATGTCCATTATGTATTTTTTTTTCCGCATTATGTTTAATCTAAATACATATCATGAATAATTGTTTGACAGATTATGCAATCAAATTTCAGGGTTCCCTAGTTAAAGATCCCGCAGTGTCTGTCAACCGTGTGATATGGAGCCCCGATGGATCACTCTTTGGTAAGATTATATGTTTCTATTTGAACCCATGGATCCTTAAGACCGATGTGGTGCTCTCTTCATTTTGCATAAAGGTGTTTCTTAAATATTTTGTCTGACTTGGATGTGCCTTGTTGATTTTAGAAACTTTCAGCGTATCTGTGCAATGAAATATCTATTCAGAAATTTATCTACCTATTCAACAGGAAATATCCCTGAAAAGTTCATTATATATTCTTTTGTCAAGTCTCTAATAGAAAGTACAGAAGTTGTGAAATACATTAGGTTTTTTTTTTTTTTATTTGAGTGAAATACATTAGTAAACACAAGCAATGAGATGTTGCAGATGAGGGTTTGTGTTAAGGTCTTAGTGTTAGTAGTTGAGAATGACAAATTTAGGGCATGCATTAAAATTTGCTGGGTTTTATCAAAAAATCTATATTATTTTAATAAATCTTAGACAACACTTCAAGTGTATAGCATTTACTTTACCCTGACTGTAATGTAACAATCTGTTGTAATACAGGTGTCGCTTATTCAAAGCATGTTGTACAAATATACTCATATCATGGTGGTGGTGATATTAGACAACACTTAGAGGTATGCTTTCTTGGTAGGCAATGACTTTAGAGAAGTCTGTATTGCAAAATCATACAAATGGAGATTCAAATGGATAGATGGATCTCAAGCAAATCAGAAATATCAGGCAACAAAAGATTAAAAAGAAAAGCAAGAATCTGATATCCAATATACCATACGGAACCAGTGTAGCCTGAAATAAGCTGACCAATGGACCTCTTTGGATTGATATTCAATAGTTCCTCTTGAACTGAGATTCTATCCATAGTTGATTCCTAATATTTTCTGCCTCCTTTTGGTATTGAGTTGTAACAGATAGATGCTCACACCGGGGGTGTAAATGATATAGCATTCTCTCACCCTAACAAGCAGCTGTGCGTAATAACCTGTGGAGATGACAAAACAATCAAGGTCTGGGACGCGACGAGCGGGGCCCGGCAGTACACTTTTGAAGGGCATGATGCTCCTGTTTACTCTGTCTGTCCCCACCACAAGGAGAACATCCAGTTCATTTTCTCTACGGCCTTGGATGGCAAAATAAAGGCATGGTTGTATGACAATTTGGGGTCTAGGGTTGATTATGATGCGCCTGGGCATTGGTGCACCACCATGGCTTATAGTGCTGATGGCACCAGGTCAGTTTTTTTTTTCTTTATCAAGAAAAGGAATATGACATGGGTCACTATAATTCATGGAAGAATGACCTATATCTTTTTGTTTGAATTACCCAAGTTGAGGAAAAAAAAAAAAGGGAGAAAAAGGAATAATTTGTACTACTTCCTGAAAAGAAGGGGGAATGAGGGGTATTTTCAAGTCTTTCATGGGATACATGTGATGTTTTTAATATTTCTTGCATTCTAGACCTCATCTTAAATATCAAATATAGATACATTATTTAGTTCCTCAGCTCAAAAGTTTCAAAGTTGTCATCCTCTTCTTTTTTGTTATTATTATTATAGGCTGTTTTCTTGCGGGACAAGCAAGGAGGGGGAATCATTTATAGTGGAGTGGAATGAGAGTGAGGGGGCAGTGAAGAGGACATATCAGGGCTTCAGAAAGAGGTCCCTTGGTGTGGTGCAATTTGATACCACTAAAAACCGGTACCTAGCAGCTGGAGATGAGTTTGTGATCAAGTTTTGGGATATGGACAACACTAATCTGCTCACAACTCTAGATGCTGAAGGTGGCCTCCCGGTATGATTTTTTTTTTTTAAACCAATAATTACATTCTATTGTTATGGGTCTGCTTTCAAGTATCAGTTTTGCTTTATTGACCACAGAATTATTGCATATCTGATATACGTGACTGATTTGAGGAATAGCAGAGTGCATAGTTTTTTTTCTTCTGTTTGTTGTTACTAGGTGTGGCAAGCCAACGATAAACCAATGGTCAAAAAACAGCCACTCTCATGAAATGAAATCATCCAACACCACTTGAGATGGTTTGGACATCTCCAACGGAGGCCTCCTGAAGCACTGGTGCGTACTGGAATTATAAGGTGTATCGAAAATACAAGGAGAGGCTGAGGTCGGCCATGGTTGACATGGGACGAAGTAGTAAAAAGGGACTTGAAAGAGTGGAATGTATCTAGGGAGTGCGCTTCGGACAGCAGCGTGTGGAAGCTAGCGATCCACGTACCAGAACCATGACCTAGTAGTAGTTAGGGATTATTTAGGAGTAGTATTATAGGTCTTAGGTCATAGGACCGGTAATTTGGAGGCAATGATGTAAGCTTAGGACTTTGACCTCTACGATTGATAGTTTAGGTAGAATATAGTTAATATTAGTATTTGTATCATTACTATTATTATTGATACCGGTATTACTATTAGTATGCCTACTCTTACTATTATTATTATTATGACTATTTTTATTATTATTATTATTATTATTATTACTACTACTTTATTACCACTTATCTTGATTTTATGATTGTGATTGGATTTCATTTGTAGCCTACCCCAACTTGTTTGGGACTAAAGGCTTGGTTGTTGTTACTAGAAATTTAAGTATATGAATACTTGTTTCAGTTCAGATTGTAAACTTTTTTTACTTTTCTTTGCACATTTTTAAAATTTTTTTGGCCTTGATTGTGGCTTAAAGATCAAGTTCAGTTAAAAGTAACATAAGAGTAAATTTTATCTGACTTGGCATGCTGCACTTGTTAGTTCCATTACTGTTTTATAACATGTACTAGGCAGTACTTTTCTTGAGATGGCGTAATGCTTATGTATGCATTGCTGTTTATTTAAACAGGCTAGTCCACGAATACGCTTCAACAAGGAGGGAACACTATTGGCTGTGTCTACTCATGAAAATGGTATAAAGATATTGGCAAATGCTGATGGATTGCGACTACTACGCACCTTTGAAGGTCAAAGCAGACAATTTGATGCTTCCAGGGCAATTTCGGAATCAAATACTAAGGTAGCATTATTATGATTTTGCCCCTTTTTTGGGCACTTGATATGGTACCATACCTGAACCATGTTTGTATTATTATATTCACAGCCTATAGTAAATCCATTGGTGGCGGCAGCTGCTGCTGCTGCTGCAGCATCTGCTGGGGCTTCGACAACTGGTGCACCAAATACTCCTCAGACACCAATCTCTGCATTGGTTAGTTCTTTCTTTTTCGTTCTTTTCTCCAAAGTTTAACTTTGTTTATTGTTTCATAATTTCATATATACCCCTCAAAAACCGACCAATCACAAGTAATGGAATGAATCATTTGCCATCGAAAACTGACAAATCATAAGACTGATTTTTTCTTGAACTGGCTACATATTTTTATTATCTTAATAAAGGGTAAGATGGGTACTTTATAAATTTAAAATGAGTTTTAATAGAAAGGCATTAAAATGGGTAAATTTGTGAGTTTTTGAAATTTAGAAGGATAAATATGATATTATGAATTTTAGAGGGGGAAATACATAATTTTGAAGTTTTTGAGGGATATACATGAAATTCCCCCTTCATATTGTGATCTTCCAGGATGGAATCCATACCGACTGGATAGAAAAATGAGAATTGACAGGCTATATTGAAGCCTTAAACATCAGGTTTCATAAAAAAGATGATTAAAACTTTAGAAACAAAGTAGAAAAATCAAGTTACATTGGATTTTACAAGTATTAATGGTACACATAATCAAGTCTTTTCCTGTTGTCCACTGTACTTTATAATACGATACTATCTTATTAGATTAACTCTTTTGAAAGATCCATAGCAATTCTATCTTCTTTGTTATTGTTTTGTCTGATTAGTTTCATTGTTTAAACTCTCACTGGCACTGGTAAAATTGAATAGAATGGGGATATGAAAGGCATGGTAGATATAAAACCCAGAATAGTTGAAGATGCATCTGACAAGTCTAAGATGATGTGGAAGCTTACTGAGATTAATGAGCCAGCACAATGCCGATCTCTTAGGCTCATGGATAATTTGAGAACAAGCAAGGTACCAGTTTGTATTGTATTAAGTTATCAAAATGAAATGTTCTCTTGGAAATGCTGGTACCACATTGTATCATGTGACCAGTACTGGTATGAACCACCGCATGGTATATGTCTAAATGAAGTTTTAAATTACAGATCTCAAGATTGATTTATACAAACTCTGGTGTTGCTCTTTTGGCTCTTGCTTCAAATGCTATTCATCTCCTCTGGAAATGGCCACGTAATGATAACAACCCTAGTGGAAAGGTAACGCCTATTGTGACCATGTTTGTTTCAAAATGCGATAAATTGCTTATACATGACTTGTGCAACCCATCTGGTGACTGTTCTTTTTTCTTTTAAAAGCAATAAATGCCTGTTTCCATTGATCAACAGATATAAACCGATAGCAGTTCCTACTGGTTATTTCTGGTTATTGAATGCAATATATCCAGGGCAGAAAAAAGGAAAAAAAAGAGAGTATTTTCCAAGAGTGATTGATTCTGACCAGTATCAATTTAAATTTGAATTTTCAATATGTAGGCAACTGCTGGGGTAACGCCACAATTGTGGCAACCACCGAGTGGCATTCTTATGACAAATGACGTAACTGATTCAAATCCTGAGGATGCTGTGCCATGCTTTGCCTTGTCGAAGAATGACTCTTATGTCATGTCAGCTTCTGGTGGAAAGATTTCTCTCTTCAATATGATGACCTTTAAGGTACATATAGTCTATACCAGGGTAATTTTGACTGGATAATGATACTATTATATACTGGAACAGTCAAAACTTCTTTTTTATCTCTCCCCCTTTTTTTTTGGTTTTTCGTGGTGTTTCTATTATTTAGTTGCTTCTAAAAGGATTCTTTAGATTTTTGTTGTACTTCAGTGGATCACAGGAGCCAAGACTTTGCTTTAAAATTTATTTAAGCTATGTTTTGTATTTTGTTTACATTTTAAGCACATGGCTGAGAGGTACATTGGCTCCTAGTAGGTAGCATGGATATATGAACCAACAACTTGATACAATCGAAAATAATGAGAGGAATATTAATTCACATCTGCTTTTGTTTACAGACAATGACTACCTTCATGCCGCCTCCACCAGCTGCCACTTTTCTAGCATTCCACCCGCAAGACAACAACATAATTGCCATTGGAATGGATGACTCCACCATTCAAATCTACAATGTCAGAGTTGATGAGGTTGTTGCTTGTTATCCTATTTTTTTTTTTTTTTAATTAAGGTTTTGAACTTTGATCCAGGCTCAATTGAGGATTTAAGAGCTTGGTGGTGTTTGGTTGAGGCCTAAGTTGGTTATTTCAGCTGGCCTAAGCGATTCATGTTTGGTTGAGGTCTAAAGTTATGTCATGGCCTAAGTTATTAAAATATAGTATTGGTTAAAGAAAAAGGGGGGGGGATTGGATAGACCGACAGTGGGGCCGTAGGGGACTAACTGTTAAGCCACCTGGATAGGTAGTTTAAATTTAGAGGCCTAATTTTAGTGTTATGCCTAGTTGATCTGTAATCTGGCCTAGTTAATCCGTGTTTGGTGGAATAACTGAGGCCTAAACCCCTTATTCCATGGTTTAAACTGAGGCCTAATTTCTGATGTGAAATAACATTTTATTGTTCTTGGATAGCTTTTGATCTGGAATTGGATGGTTTTATTGCACTCCATGGATTTCTTTGCTTGTATACCGAATCAGAGAAGTACAAACGTTGTCACATACAAATGTAATATTGCTTTTTTTTTTTTCTTAGGTAAAAAGCAAACTGAAAGGCCACTCAAAGAGAATCACTGGTCTTGCCTTCTCCAATGTGTTAAATGTGCTTGTTTCCTCTGGAGCAGATTCTCAGGTTCCGATACAAGCTCCTTTATACTAGTCTAATGTTTATTTATTTGAATATTAATCTTTTAGTAACAGAGCTGATTTTTGCTCCTTTGGTTGGTTTTTTTTTTCCTAAAACAATAGTGAAAGAAACATGGACACAACTCAGCTGCTTCTTACTTGGCCAAATTACCCAAGGAAATACAGAAGAAAATAAAAATAACATCCACTTATATAAGCAATCTATATAAAACAAACTTCAATTGATCAAGTAAACAAGTTTCTACGTTTTTTTTTTTTTTTTCTAACTTAGATATGACTTCCGAACATGAAACATGAAATAAACAATGCTAGACACTAGTTCATGTACACCAAAACAAAAGGTGTGCAATGTAGCACTCTTAATAACAACTTGTTGAATTCTCTGTTGCAGATCTGTGTGTGGAGCACTGATGGATGGGAGAAGCAAAGGAGCAAGTTTCTACCAAACCCGCAAAGCCATTCTGGATCCAACTTGTCTGACACACGGGTCCAGTTCCATCAGGACCAAATCAATTTCCTTGTTGTTCATGCGAGTCAGATTGCCATCTATGAGACCACCAAGTTAGAGTGTCTTAGACAGGTAACCATCTTACTATGGCTGTGCATAGTGCAGATTGGTCTGTACTACGGATCAATATTTTTGTATTCAAAGTCTAAAACTCTAAATTGTCAATCTGAACTGTTCAACATTATTTTCATATGAAAATTCTTGCAGACTAAATTTTACAGTTTTTAGAATTTTTTTTACTATTTTTTAATGGTCTAGAATCTTTAGATCAAGTGACTTTCTACCTATCTAGAAAAATAGTAAAAAAAATCTTAAAAAATGTAAAATTTGATCTACAAGTACATTTTCATATGGAGAGCATGTTCAAACGGTGCAGATCGATTGTTTGAATTTGGAAAATGGTGATATCGATCTACAGTATGGACCAATATGTGATATGCATAGGACCATAGCCTCGTAGCTTAAAACTCGTAGCTTAAAAGAAAAAATGAATTTATAGCTGCTACTAAAATCTGCTTAAATTTCAGTCCTGAGGGCTGAAACAGTTAGTGTTTTGCAACTACTTTTCAAGTAGAACCAGTTATGCATGTTATGTAGAATTGATCTGAAATGAAACTGCAGAGCTGAAGTGACACTTGAGTACGCCCAAGTCAGATTTAGTATACTTTTAACATTGCAACAATACACAAGACATGATTAGGATTCTCGTATTAAGTATGTTAACTATGGTTGATTTTTAGAAACCTTATTGATTTTTTTTACTTCTTGTATTAGTGGGTCCCACGAGAAAACTCAGCACCGCCTATATCACATGCAACTTTCTCATGTGATAGCCAGTTGGTGTATGCAACATTTGTGGATGCCACTGTGTGCATTTTTAGTGCTTCCAATCTCAAGCTTAGATGTCGTATCCTCCCTGCTGCTTACCTTCCTCCCAATGTCAGGTATCGCTTAATACAAAGTACATAAATATTATTAATTTTTTGTAAAACAAATTGATAGAAGAGGTAATCTTAGTTTATATCTATTGCTAGGTTTTTTTTTTTAAAATTTTTTTATTCCTGAGAACACCTATCTGACTTCATGAATCTGAAATTAATATTTTTCACATCCTAAGCTGGTACCTCTTTGCATAAAGCCTTTTTCATTTTCTATATTGAACCGATTTTCACTGGACATAAATTTGGTATAGGAAAAGAAAATAGAATTCTTATCTTTGGGATGAAGAGTTATAAAGCCTGATATTTCTTGATTCAAGTTATTTAAACTTTTACCATGTGAAAACAATGAAGGAAATGTATAATTTTAGAAAAATTCACCTTACAATTTATGCCTATATTTCCATTTCGCTTGTTTCCTGAATCCTGATCAATACAAGGCCTATTGTAATATCCATATTTATTCTTTTTAGACATAATATTATTTTATTGTATTTTTTGTTGTTCCAGCCCAAATGTGCATCCTCTTGTGGTTGCAGCACACCCACTGGAGCCGAACCAATTTGCAATTGGGCTCACTGACGGAGGAGTTCATGTGATAGAACCTCTTGAGTCAGAAGGGAAGTGGGGGGCGGCCCCACCATCAGAGAACGGGTCTTCCAGTAGCCTACCACCAAATGCAGCGCAAACTCCTGGGGCCTCTTCGTCAGAGCAACCACAGAGATAAAAACGATAGAAGATTAAGGCTTTGATTTAGTTAACCTTAAATTGCTTAATTTTTGTTTCTTCTCTCTCTGTCTCTCTCTTCTCCTTTCTTTGTCCAACTTTGGTGCTTGAGCAGTTGCTAACCAAGGTACGTATCCCTTTTTAGATGGTTATTTTAAAATATTATATCAAGTTGGGAAAACTTTGGAAAAATAGAAGTTTGTATCCAAATTAGAAAATTGGTAATTTCATGTCCTTAGTCGTGATGACTGTTTACACTGGTTTGATGAAAAGAAAATCCACACTGATAAAAGGAAAAAAAAAATGAAAATGTTTCCTTCTGATGCAATGCACAAATGTGCTGAAATTAAGTTAAAAGGACAATAAAATAGGGATATATGTGTTATGCAAGTGAGGCTATGGTACTATGCATACCGCAGATTGGTCCGTACTACGGATCAATATTTTTATTTCCCAAGTCCAAATAGTATTTCCATATGAAAATGTACTTGCAGACTAAATTTACACTTTTTAGAATTTTTTTACTATTTTTTTTAGATAGGTAGAAAATCACTACTTTAGAATGGTGTAGAATTTTTAGATCAAGTGAATTTCTACCTATATAAAAAATAGTAATATTTTTTTTAAAAATGTAAATGTGACCTTCAAGTACAGTTTTATATGGATATCACATTGAATGGTTCAGATCAATTGTTTGACTTTGAAAATGGAGATATTGATTCATAGTACGGACCATTATTAGCTATGCATAGTGCCATAGCCTCACTCATCATGTAATGTATTAGTAGCTTCTCTCCTTCGGAAAATTATAAGTTCTTTTTTTTTTTATTATTATGGTGCAGCTGTGCTTGAACAATAAGTATCCTCTCTATCTCTCCAGTAGAAGTTGAAGATGGGTTAGATATTTTAGACATCATCAGTAGATCAGAGTTTTTACAATCTCCATCTCTATTTAACTGTCTTCTTGCCTGGTTGAATATATTTCATGGCATCAAGGCAAGGAATTGTTAGCACCAGTTGTTAGCTCATGCAATTCTGTGTTTATCATCTGTGGTTGTCAGCTTGTGAGGTTTCACTTTGGATTGGATATATATAGTCTTTGTATGTTTAATTGTATCTTTTTTTTTTTTTTTAAAAAGGCAGCTCTTTTACCTTTGTACTCTTATCATATTGTTAACAGTATCATTGTTAGTTAACATCTTGCATTATAAATTTTACTAGAAAAAAAAAAGTGAATTTGAAGTCGAAGAATATTATGCTATTTGTTTTTCTTAATTTACTTTGTATATGTAATCAATATCGGAATTAGTGGGTAGATTTAAGATTAGTTTTACTGGAAGTATTTTTTTTCATTAATTCACTTTTTTATAGCCTATTTGTGTCCTTTTATCCTGGTCCACAATCTAACAGAAAAAGAAAATTCTTGAGCCGACACAAAATACTTAAAACCCCTCAACATTTCCTAACTTTTTAACTTTTTTGTTTTTATTTTATATTTTGTTCGATTTTCTCTTCCTGTGCACCTTTTATTGATTTTGTTGGTTCAGGTTTTGGGTCAGTTTACATGTCATCAGCTGAAAGGTTGAGATGAAGCAATAATTAGAAGAATTGGTACCATTATCTAAATATTTGTGACCTAAAAAAAAGAAGAAATTGTACCGCATCGTTGAATATTCATAAAATTATAAACAAGCAAGGAACAAAAATAAACTGAAATTAAGCCTGTTAGGAATGCTAGATAAACCTATTTTTTTATTAATTGAAAATAAAAAAAAAAAAATATCGTAAAAGGGGGATTGATTAGGTGAAGATTGTCCCAGATTTTCTTAATAAATAAAAATTTAGATATGGGACCATATGATATCAGTACCACAACACAGCGCCACAGCGGCTTGTGAATTGTGATAGCCAATTAATGACCACTGGTGGTGAACAGAAATTTGTCTTTTTCACCAGTGGTCGACCATATCAGTACCACAACACAGCTGCGCTTTCTTAGTTAGTTGTTAAGTTACATTTTTTTAATTTGATAATATAATAGTTAAAAATAGATAAATCGCATGAATCTTTTTATGAATACTTTTTGGAAGAGATAGCGTGAGAGAGATGAATCTAACTTTGAATTTTGAATTATATAAATTATTTTAAACATGTATGAATACTTTGTAATCGTCAGAATGAATACTTCATTTGTTTAGATATGAATACTTCTTTATTTAGATATGAATAATATATAGATTCGCTGTAGTGGCCCCTAATCTTGGTAAATGTCGCTTTCAAACGATTGTGGTCCCCAATCCAGGCTGTCACAAGACGTCAGCGGTCCTCCTGGTTGTTACTGGTCCTCTCCAACTTGTGTTTACATATGACGAATGGTTCTAATAATAAGTATGAATACTACAAATTCGTAGGTATGAATACTATACGTTTTGACTATTAATAAAATAGCATTAATCTTGCTCTTTGGTGGTAGTTAGCACGTTTTAACTTTTTTTTTGTCTTTTAGTGCGGGGGACAGATAGGAGACTGAAGTAGGGGGACTGTTAGTTGATCCCTTATATAAATTGTATGGCCGCCTAACTTCACAAAATTGTTTTGACATATATATGTACTAAACATAGATGAATAGTTTCTTTTCATTTATGGAATGATATTATATATTATTATCCTCCCATATTTCTACTACAGCTAGAATTATTAAAACAAAAAAAAAAAAAACAAAAAAAAATAAAAAAAAGGAAAAAAAAAAATTTTAGTGTCCATCCAACTTTTGTGTTACTTATTTTGGAAATAAAAAAAAAACTAAAATTACATATATAAATTTAGTGTACATCAAATTTGAAAAAAAAAAGGAATTACAATAAGAGTAGGGGTGTCAACGGGTACGATAAGAACCGAATGAAAGTATTTTCATATCCGTACCTGTTATAAATTGTTCTTATCCGTACCCTACTCTTACCCGTTATTAATTACCTTACCCATACCCTTTATGGTTGTTGGATAACGAAAAGATAGCGGGTAAATAACGGATAATTCTAATGTAATAATTATTTTTATTGTTTCTTAAATAAAACATTAAAATGCATTCATTTCACACGTGTTTTAAATTCTGAAGGGATATGCTAAAAATTATTTATGTATTTTAATGGTGAATTAAGTGTAACACAATTATTTAAAGTAGTTGAAAAATAGATATTTATTTCTCATTAATATATATAATATATAATTTTTTATTTTATAATTATCTGATCGGGTAACGGGTACAAAATATGCTTTTACTCAAATCCTTACCCTTATCCGTTTAGATAACGAAAAAAAATCTTTACCTGTATCCGTATCCGATAAGTTCATAAAATATTTTTTTACTTGTACCTCTCTTATCAAATACGTCACGGATCAGGTAAACAGGTAAACAGTAAATGCTGGCGCCAGATTAGGATTAGGAGAAAAGATGCGTGTGGAGGTGGCATTTCGTCTAAAAAAAGAGTGCCAAATTTAGCACAAATAGAGATCTGATGATTAGAACTAAATTTATGCTTGATCCAAATTTACCAAACCTATTTCTCAACCAACGCCTTTTTTGTCTCCTCTCCTCCTTTTTCTCCTCCGTAATTTATTCCTATATAGTATTAAATTGATATTTATTTATATTTTTATAATTATGCCATCCACCCCCTCCTCCTCCTCTACCTTCTCTCATACTTTCTCTCACAACCTTGTCACCTCGCCATCTCCCTCTTCTCCGTCAATTGACATTCCCTCCCGAGATGCAAGTTCAATCATAAATGTGAATGTTAATGTTAATGCGGTCACTACACATGATCTTCCCCTCTCGGCTCCTACCACACCTATTTCGTCTGCGTGTGCTGCATGCAAGTATCAGAGACGCAAATGTGGACCGCAGTGCATGCTAGCGCCATACTTTCCGCCAGAGCGACAAAGTGATTTCCAAAATGCGCACAAGCTCTTTGGCGTAAGCAATATTGTCAAGAAGTTGCGCCAGTTGTCAGCACCTGATCGACAGAAAGCCGTCAACACGATGGTATACGAGGCGAACACGCGCGCTGAAAACCCGTCTGGTGGCTGCTACGCGATCATCAAATATTACGAGGAATCTATCAGGCAATTGGAGAGAGAGCTCGCTTACACCCAGTGCCAAATCAATGATATTCGAGCTAACCAATGCAATATTGAAACCAATCAGCACGATATCGATCAACCATATCCTGGTCCGTATAAAATTAATTAAAGACTATATTCCTTTTCTTTAATTTCTTGATATTATTTTTACAATTTTCATAGTTGTAACCTCTTTGGTTCTAATTTAGGAATGCTCAAGTTCAACCGCATGCATGCAACAACCCCACAATCTGAATTCCATGCCAAAAGGACCACAATTAGTATACCATTTTATATAATGCCATTATATATATTGATGGTTCACATCTTTGTATATGCACAACATATATATTTATATAATATTAGTTTATTTGTTGGTGAATAATGAGTACAGATCAGAATCAGTCAAGCTTTGTATCGTTGGATGACATAAACCCGAGTCAGAATAAGTTGCAAAACGAAATGCAGGAGCAACGGTTACAAAACTACTTTTATTTAAACGGCAATCAAACAAACAGGAAGAATAACAACAATGGTGACATAGGAGGCCATGATATCATGACATACAATTATGTGAATAATAATAATTATAATGCGACCGAGCAGCAGGAGCAGGATCAGGATGAATTACGACCGTTTATGGATATCTTACCGATTTGTTCTGACAATGAGGAGGAAGATGAAGAGCTGGTTTGCAAGAGCAGTGTTGATTTGCCATCTCTTAATTCACAGCTTGACACATCCACACAGTGCTGTTTAGGGTTAGGGTTCTCTGATTTTTGATTCAATTTCACATTATTTTATTTTCAATGTTTATATGTATATATAATAAGGTGGTGATACTAATTACTAACATGACAAACATGCTTGTAAGACGATTACAATCCACAGACACACACGCACACAATAATCTCCCTCTTTTTTTGTTTTGTTTTTGTTTTTGTGTTTGTTTTATTTTTAATTTTCTGTGATCATTCGCTATTATATATTTCTTTTGGTGCATGTATTTTTAAAAGTTTTATGATACTGCATTGCTCACATGTTGTTTATTGTATTTTCTTTCTGTTAATTCATTTTATTCATTGTACTAATCTTTCTTTAGCTTTCTTCATAAAGATATTGTTTTTCAGTGCCATAGCTAGAGATGGACAGAATAATTCAACAATAAATACGGAATTTTAAATAAATCTTCTCATTGTACCATCCATATCTCTCTGGAGACAATCGTGGTTGTCAGATTGACATGAGACTTTTGTTAAATAAGATCGACGATTTCTGTCACGCTCATTTGGATTATATTGAGATATAGATGGCCTTAGAGTAGGATCAGAGGGACCTCATGTGATTCTTGTAAAGATGAATCAATTAGAGGTTTAGATGGATTTTTAAAGTATTTGTTCATTTTTGATATTCTAATAGACACATTTAAAGAAGAAATGGTCAATCACAGGATAATTGGTACCTAACTCAACAACTAATACCTTAACAATTTAATTAGGGTTGAGCTCTAAACAAAAATTCTAAAATTAAACTTGTTAATTATAAATATCTTTAGCCCCAAATAAACCCATAAAGGCAAGTTTAGGCCTACAAATTTCATCCCTAAGAATCCCAAGAGTTTTTTTTTTCCTCTAAAATCAGCCTACAAATCCTAGAATTCGCCTGAGCTTTTTTTTTTTTTTTTTTTCCGGATGCGACGGTGTGTAGATCCGACCGTTGGAGGCGGTGGTGAGTAGATCTGACCGTCGAAGTGCAATGGTGAGTGTTGGAGCGCGACGGTGAGTAGATCCGTCTGTCGAAGTATGACGGCTATTGGACGCAAGCGGATCCGGTTGTGTAGAGAGCCGGAGAATAAGTTATTATGGTGTTTAAGAGTATAAATAAGTAGAATTAGATGATGAGAGTAGTTTAGATGAATTAATGAGAATAATGGGGTTTAGATCTAGTAATTAAAATCATTTGATTTGTTGTAAATACTTTTTTTTTTTTATCAATGAAATTGTTAGTTAGCATTTAAAGCCACTAACTTTTTAAAAAAAGAATCACTTTTTTTTTTTTTTTTGCTGAATCACACTCTACACACTAAAACGGGTTCAAGTCGATGGGTACAGATAAGAAATTAGAGATAGACAAACTTTATTAATCGATATAAGACTACTTAATTTTTAATTTTTATGGATAGGCAGTTGCCTACCCTTGTTCTGAATTGGCTCATCCTCTTTTGTTTCCTATTAGCATGAATTTTGCAATTTGAGTGCTACTAAAGATGGCCCTTTTAAAATGAATTTGCTATTGAATTAGTGGCATTGAGATGTACTTGGTAAATCTCATGCTGGAGACATCAAAACATCTCTTCTTTCTTTCAATGTGCAAATGCTACGGCGGTGTTGTGGTTGTTATGGAGACAATGTAATGAAGTTATCTTTCGAGGAAAAAGTTACCAACCGAGATGCAGAAGTCGCAAAGTTGTGGCAACAAGAAAATAATTGTAACAAGGGTTGGTCAGGGTACAAGGCTTGCAAACTCAAGGGGCAAAATTGATATTATAACATAAGTTCTGTAATAACAATTAGGAACTGATGTTGCAAGTAATTTTATCAATACAGGTTTGATAGTCACTACCAAGTTTTCAAAAAGAAAAAATATATTGCTACTAGAAACTGTTTATCGGAGAGTTGTTTTTTCATAAATTTTTTTATTTAAGAGTTCCAGTACGTCTCAGTATTTTTTAGATGTTATTTCTAAAAAATAAATCTGCGTCTCTTCGAAGAGAGATGAGGACTCATGCCACTGTACTAAGTCCATGATTTTACTCGTTTTTATCAATTTTAAGTTCATTCTTTTTTGAGACGTAGTCATATATAAAGATTTCATTCATTGTTTGAATTTGAATTCGGTCTGTTCATTATATATTTGCACAAATCTCAAAACACCCTGTAAATAGCTCAGATAGGTTCCGATTCATATCAAATAGTCTGATTCTAATCTCGTCGATTACGTTACTTTATAGGATATGGACTACTTGTGCCGGTTGTGGGATCGCCCTTTTACAAATCGACTAGGAATAATATTTGCAAATAATACAAAAATTTGGGGTCAATGTGCAAATAGCATTTGCAAAAAACATTTTGCTGAAGTTACCTACAATAGAAGGCCTACAGCCCACAGCCCAAAGCCCAAAGCCCAAAGCAGCCCGCAGACAAGAGGGAGATAAAGATCAGATATTAAGTTACAATTTTCAAGTTAAAGCAAAGCAAAAGAAAATCCTTCTAAAAGTACTCAAAATATGTTAGTTTATGGTCTATGGACTATGAATAAAACTTGGCATCTGAGCCCAAGCCCAAAACTTGGCATCTTAGTTTGTAATTTACTCTTTTTCAAATCATAATTATTTCTTTGTTTTCTCCCGAGGTTAGTAGAAAAATGAAATCAGACATGCATTAAACTGAAATGAATATTTTGGTTCATCTCTCTTTAGATACTTTTTAAGTTCTCTTAGAATTTTTTTTTTGTAATTTTATTAACAATGAAACCAAATTAATAGACAGATTCAGACTTTCAAATTACGAGGGTCAAATACATATTCATGATCAATTATATAACATTTTTATATTGAAAATGAAAGTTAACTTTACAGCATTCATAGTATTTTATTTTAAAATAAGAAAACAAAATCATGTATATGCAAAAAAAATGAGGGTTTGTTGACCCATTCACTCCATGTAAATTCGCTTCTGTTTGCTCCTTAACAAATGTAGATATATGGATACATCAAGAAGAATTCAGATCACGTGTTTGAAACTTTAAATTATATATATTGAAATTTAATTAAATTTTATACAGTTCAGTCTCTCTTATAAAATATCAAATGTTAGTGGCAATTTCACATTGTATTTGTGGAGATTAGAGTTCAAATTCCACCTACCATACATTACCTTTTATTTATATTATACATTTTAGTCTCTTCCTAATTAAATTTTCTAGTTTCGCTCCTGATTGTGAGTATTCTATACAGCCATTGGGGTTATTAATAGAGGTGAAAGTGGATACATATCAGATAGTGGCAAAACTATATTCGTATATGTTTTTTTTCTGGATATATATGAATACGTATCGGATATAAAACGGATACAAATACAAATCAAATCAGATATTTATTAAAAAAAATACCAAAGTTCATAATATTTATCTAATTATAAGGTGAATAACATAATTTTTTTTCATAATATATATATTAAACTATAAGGTGTATATTTACTATTCAAATATAAATAATTAAAAATTTAAAACTATATCCATATCTATATTCGCAGGGATATTCGAATATCAATTATCCGTATCTAATTTGCGAAAACATATCAAATACGGATTTGATGCTATCTTTCTATGTTGGATTGGGTTTGGTTTTGGAGTTGGGTTATCCATATGAACCATATGAGATGGAGCCATAAATATATACATGTATAATCAGTGTTGTAAATTATGGTACGTGCTTGTTGGACGGATAGAGTACCGCTAAACGATTAATTGAAAATAATCAGGAATAATCAGTCATAACTAAAAATAATCAGTTGATTAGTTGAAAAAATAACTAATCAGTTAATTAATCAGTCTAAAGGGCTGTTTTTTACACTAATGGCATAAATATGCATGTAATCTCCCCAACCTACAAAAGTACAAATAAACACATGTATACCCACAAAAATCGGGCCATATTTATATAGTTGTAATGGGCGTATGTACTATTGTTATGGGTAATCATTAGTTAGTAATTAATATCACATGCACATATTCAATTTATACGCCCCACCCGGTCGATGCTTTTTGATTTAACACTGTTAGGAGGTCACTGTACTAGTGTCAAGTCAATCCATTACATTTAAATCGTGTCACTATTCACGGTATCTTTACAGATATTTCTGTTGATAATACCGATATATTCAAAAATAACTATTTTTGTCGGTGTATCCTCGTACTGACGCAGATAATCACATATTTTATATAATTTCAGAAGGAAATAAAATCACCAAATGTTAGGAAGATTATAATAATCAAAATCAATATCATCAAGTTATTCTTTTAGATGATAGAAATCAATTTTTTTCATAATTTTAAATATTATCTCTAAATTAAATGTATGTAGATCAAAGATTAGTTATCAAATTACCAAGTACATACCAATACCATTATATTTTTCATTCTTTTCCATTTTTATGGAACTATTGATCATGTCACGTAATTAACTAGTAAAAATTGTTTTTTAGGAGAAAAATAGAGGTCAGGTCTCCAAGTTTTTGGTTAGATAAATTTTCTTTTTCATGAAATTATTAGTGTCACGTAACTTGTAAAGAATGCATGCATGCTCTCATTCAACCCAGTCACCGCACTAAAATATTTATACCAACTTACAACGAAATGGCTAGCTGATATGATATATATTTAACTTGCTAATTAATTAACTAGCATGCATGCATGTCCTCATTTGGATTAATCGATCGCTATCTGCACTAAATTGTTTATACCAACCTTCGTAAGTTGGTATAAGGTATTAAATTCAGATCATAGGAGACAGAAAATGAGCGAATGATTGGGTGCAAAACATGGCATGGGTACATAAATTATTGCCTTAATATATTTTAATTAGACTTGTTTCTAAGTCATTTGTATGTTACTCTACAAATTCAGGCAACATAATCTATATATGATATTAGAGTGATGAGGCTATGATAATATATGCAAATTACACATTGCCGCTGTGAATTCATATCTCTGTTTTTTAAATTCTAAATAGTCAATCTAAATCGTTCAACATGATCTTCATATAAAAATGTATCTGCATTCATATGAAAATGTACTTGCAAATTGAATTTTATATTTATTTTATAATTTTTTTACTATTTTTTAAATAGGTAGAAAATTATTGTGTGATTTCTACCTAGCTATCTAAAAGAATGTTTAAAAAATTTAGAAAAAAAATGTAAAATTAGATCTGCAAGTACATTTTTATATAGAAATAATCTTTAATAGTTTAAATTGACTGTTTAAATTTAAAAAATAAATATATAAATTTATAACATGAGTTGATCCATAATGGACATATTACCATAGCCCCAGTACTCATGACATTAATTGTTTTGAGGTCATGCATGCCTAGATCTAAAAAATAAATGATTTAGTTCGGACAATGATTTCCTTTGTTTGACATTTCTCATAAATAATTGTTTTGAAGCAAATTATAAAAATTGTCCCTTGTGGTATTATTAGCTTTCTATTAGGTTTTACACTTTTAAATTTAGCATTTTATAGTACTAAAATTTCCTGACTCGGATATCTTTAACATCCATTACAAATATATATATATATATATATATAGATGGGCTATGGTGCATTGCAATGCATAGGCCATAGTGTGCATTGGACCATAAATCACCGATTCAAAGTCCAAATGACCGATCCAAACCGTTCATCTTGTTTTCCATATTAATATGTGCTTGGAAACCAAATTTTATATTTTTTGAAATTTTTTTACTATTTATTAAGCCACTTTGAAAATCGCTGATCCAACGGTGGCTTCTGATTTTACTGTTCCAAACAGTCACCGTTGGATCAGCGATTTTCAAAGTGGCTTAATAAATAGTAAAATTTTTTCAAAAAATGTAAAATTTGGTATCTAAGCACATATTAATATGGAGAACAAGATGAACGGTTTGGATCGGTCATTTGGACTTTGAATTGGTGATTTATGGTCCAATGCACACCATGGCCTATTCATTGCAATGCACCATAGCCCATCTCTCTCTCTCTCTCTCTCTCTCTCTATATATATATATATATATATATATATGAGGAGGATTCCAATACCTCATTTTTTTCATACTCATCATACCTCATATTTTATATTTTCGTTTTCAAAGTCCAAATTGTCAATCCGAACTGTTCAACAAAATATTTATACTAAAATATGCATGGAGATGAAATTTTAGTATGGATATCATGTTGAATGGTTTGGATCAACAATTTAGACTTTGAATATGAATAAAATAAAGATATAAAATATGAGATATGATGAGGTATAAAAAAAATGAGGCATTGGAACCCTCCTCATATATATAGTAAGGTTACCATGCATTACAATACATAGCCATTTTTGTGCATTGGACTATAAATCACCAGATTTAAAATCCAAATGACCGATCCAAACCGTTTATCTTGTTCTCCATATTAATATGTTCTTGGAGACCAAATTTTATATTTTTTAGAATTTTTTTACTATTTATTAAGCCACTTTGAAAATTGCTGATTCAACGGTGCCTTTTGATTTTACTGTTATCGTTGGATCAGCGATTTTCAAAGTGGCTTAATAAATAGTGAAAAAATTTAGAAAATGTAAAATTTGGTCTCCAAGCACATATTAATATGGAGAATAAGATGAACGGTTTGGATCGGTCATTTGGACTTTGAATCCGGTGATTTATAATCTAATACACAAAAATTTTGAGGGGGCTACATGAAATTCCTTTAAGAAAATATTGGGTGCAAAAAGTGGGTACATAAATAATTGTTTTTTTTTTCCTGTTAATCATAGGCTTGTTTCTAAGTCACTTGTATAGTTGTATGTTACAAATTCAGCTGGCAACAATGATTTCGTCTGTTTGATATTTTTCATAAATAATTGTTTTGAAGCAAACTATACTGATTGGTCCTTGTGGCATTATCTGATTTCGTTTTTAGGTTTCTAAACTATTTAGGTTTGTAAAAGTTCAAAATTTAACATTTTAGTACTTCAAATATATCCCGGACTCATCTTTAACATCCATTAAATTTTTTTATGATTTCACCTGTCTCGCTGTTAACTTAGTATCGCAAATAATATATGTGGATATTGATTAAGTGTCAATTAAAGACAATAAAAATATTATTAATTTATTATCTACATTGACGTGTATGTATTGTGTGTGTGTATATATATATATATATATATATGAGGAGGGTTCCAATGCCTCATTTTTTTTACACCTTCATTATCTTCATATTCAAAGTCTAAATTGTCGATCTGAACCGTTCAGCATGATATTCATACTAAAATATGGTTAGGGATGAAATTTTATAATTTTTGAAATTTTTTTACTATTTTTTAAGATGGGTAGAAAATCACTGTTTTTTGAACGGTTCAAAAACAGTGATTTTGTACCTATCTTAAAAAATAGCAAAAAAATTTCAAAAAAATATAAAATTTCATCTCCATGCATATTTTAGTATAAATATTTTGTTGAACGGTTCGGATTGATAATTTGGACTTTGAAAATGAAAATACAAAATATGAGGTATAAAAAAAATGAGGCATTGGAACCCTCCTCTCTCTCTCTCTCTATATATATAGATGGGCTATGGTGCATTGCAATGCATAAGCATCCTTGTGCATTAGACCATCAATCACTGATTCAAAGTTCAAATGACTGATCCAAACCATTCATATTGTTCTCCATATTAATATGTATTTGGAGACAAAATTTTACATTTTTTGAAATTTTTTTACTATTTATTAAGCCATTTTGAAAATCTGAAAATCCAGGAGAACAGTAAAAAACAGTAAAAATTTCTGGACCACCTGATCGGTGATTTTCAAAGTGGCTTAATAAATAGTAAAAAAAATTTCAAAAAATGTAAAATTTGGGCTCCAAGTATATATTGATTTGGAGAACAAGATTAACAGTTTGGATCGGTCAATTGGACTTTGCATCGGTGATTTATGGTCCAATGCACAACGATGCCTATGCATTGCAATGCACCATAGCCCATCTCATATATATATATATATATATATGTAGAGGAGGGTTCCAATGCCTCATCTTCATCATACCTCATATTTTATATCTTCATTTTCGAACTCCAAATTGTCGATCCGAACCGTTCAACATGATATATTTACTAAAATATGGTTAGGGATGAAATTTTATAATTTTTGAATTTTTTTTACTATTTTTAAGATAGGTAGAAAATCACTGTTTTTGAATGGTTCAAAAACAGTATATGTGTGTGTGTGTCTAGAGTAAGGCAACACTCACAACAAGAATGAGACACTTTTCGCGAGGATAAAAAAGTGACTTTTTGCGACGGACTACTCTTATTGTTCAGCTTTTTCTTTTTGCGATGGAGTACTGTCATAAATGCATTTTTTCCCTCACAAAAAGTGTCTACTTTGTTGTAGTGGCTACTTCGTGAATTAATGGGGGTGTTTTAATTTGCACTCATTTCTGTAGTTTCAAAGTTCAAAATAGCCTATCCAGACTATTAGATATTTAATCTATATTAAAATGTGCTTGGAGACCAAATTTTACATTTTTTGGAATTTGTTTACTATTAATTAAGATGGTTTGAAAATTGTTGTTTTTTAATGGTGCATAATTTTAATAAAAACAATAATTTTCAAACCATCTTAATAAATAGTAAAAAAATTCCAAAAAAATATAAAATTTGGTCTGCAAGCACATTTTAATATAGATTAAACATCTAACGATTTGGATCAGCTATTTGGACTTCGAAACTAGAGATATGAGTGCGAATTAAAACACCCCCATTAATTCACGAAGTAGCGTAGCCTTACTTTCTCTATATATATACACACACAGTCACACACACATGAGTAGAACTAGGGTGTTCTTAAGCTCACTAAAGTGTTTGGTGAGCTTAACTCACCCATCAAATCGGTTTCAAATGACAAATTCGAACCATTGGAACCCACCTACATTACGAGTGATGCGTCTACATGCATGTGAAAATTTTAAACATTCGAATTAATTTAGTATAAAGTCAATCAGTCAAAATTAGAAGATTAATAAATTAATTTTAGTGCATTCATTTTTTGAACATTTTTTGATCGCTTGACTTTATACTAAATTAATTTGAATGTTTAAAATTTTCACATGTAGATGTATCACTCATAAGATAGGAGGATTTCAACGGTTTGGATTCATTATTTGAAACCGATTTAATGAGTTTTGGAGTTAAGCTCACCAAACACTTTGTTGAGCTTAAGAATACCCTAGTTCTACTCTATATACATATACTTTGTTGAGGCGATAGGATATATGCATAGCACATATTGGTGTCTACTGTGGATCAATAAATTAGTTTTGAAAGTCCAAAGAATAGATCTGACCCATTCAGCATGATTTTTATTTAAAAATGTACTTGTACATCATATTTACATTTTTAAGAATGATCTAAAGATTCAAGACCATTCAAACGTAGCGTTTTTCTACCTATCTACAAAAAAAGTTATTAAAATTCTGAAAAATATAAAATTTAATCTGCAACTATACATTTCATATAAAAAATCACATTGAACATTTCAAAATGGCTATTTCACAATAACAACAAAAATAATATGAAAAATTTGATACAAATTTCCAATTCTAAAAATTAAAATAGAAACTAAAAGATAGTTTAAAGACGTACTATTTATGTAATTTGATAGTTTTTGGCCCTTCGAACGACGAGTTACAATTTATAAATTTGTCTATTGAATTTTGTAATTTTTAAGTACATCAATAATGTTTTTGTAAAATAAAATTATACTTTCAAATTGTTTAACCTTATGATCTCAATTTTTTAGCTTCGCCTAGTTTAGGGTTGGGATCCCCTGAAGTAACTTAAAATTTGAATTTCAATCTGAATTGTCCGATTAGAATACGGGTCAATAAAATCTAAGTTGCAATTCACGAGACCTCTTCAATATTTCTGCAC
The DNA here is from genome assembly GCA_033356055.1 of Carex pumila. Taxonomy (NCBI): domain Eukaryota; kingdom Viridiplantae; phylum Streptophyta; class Magnoliopsida; order Poales; family Cyperaceae; genus Carex; species Carex pumila. Next base: position 362,944 of record JARJHM010000164.1, read on the forward strand.
ATTTGATTGGACGATTCAGATCCATTTGTCGTCTGTACTGCCTACATTTATTATATAAAGATAAAGAATTAGCATTAATTCACAATTAATACCAACAACTTTACTAAAAAAATTTTAGAATACCCACACAATTTTTAATATTACCCCGAAAAAAGACCCACCCAATTTTTAATATATTCCTTGTGAACTCAAAACAAATTTTATACATGGACCATCATTTAGTACATAACAAGACCTTTGTCATGAGCTGTCATAATTAGTTAGTAATTGCAAGCACATGCAAATGTTCATTTTATAGCCCCACTATGGCCATGCATTTTCACTGCAAGAATAAATACCAGATCGAAGAAATGGACCAGTAAATTAGAGTAAAGTTAGAGTGTGATGTGTTCATTAAAAGAGATTAATGAGCACAACTATAAAATTTATCACATGATTTTTAAACAATGAATCCAAAGTGTTGAATTTAATATCTATATACTTCATGAATGATGCATGTATATGATTTTTTTTTGGAAAGTTTCAAATTTATTTAGTACAAAGTCAAGTGGTAAAAAAATGAACATTTTATAAGTTGTTTTATGTATTTATTTTTCATAATTTCTTTGATATTTGACCTTGTACTAAATGAATTCAAAACTTTTAAAATTTTACATATACATGCATCACACATGAAGTAGATGGATTTCAATAGTTTAGATTAACCGTTTGAAAACAATGTAATAAATTTTTAAATTGTGCTCACCAATCCCTCTTGATAAGCACATCAAACTCTAACTTTGCTAGCTCATATATATCATCCACTACCAAAATGTGTCATTGAAATTTTTTATTGTTCAAAGTTTTAAGTCAATACATTTTAAGGAGGATTTGTATAATTTACTTGTCGTTTAATTTGTTATATTGATAGTTTTTGTCCCTTGAAGACTTCCAAGTGGCAAGTTACACTTATTCTAATATATCAATGGGACAACAAGATATCATATATTATAAATGCATCAAGCATGTACGATGCAGAGAATATATACATTTCAAGATGCATGATTGTATGTACATTTTCTCGTTTGATCAACTGCCAACTGCTATACTTATTAAAGGTAAATAATTACTAAATAACATGCATCCACTACCGCCAAATATTATCATATTGAAACAAGGCATTATTCACTATCACCAACAGTTAATTATATTCTGAGTAAAAAAGTAGCATGCACTCACATGCTCATAGAATTCGTATCCTCTGCATTAAATCAGAAAGGAATCTTTTGAATTAATGAATTTTAACCGTTTGATTTTAAACGGAATCAATTCGGCTACTGCTTATAATATAAAGAGCTTTTTAATATCATAAACAGTAGCTGGATTAACTTTGTTTAAAATCAGACGGTTGAGATTAATTAACTCAAAAGATTCTCTTTTGAGTTAATGCAAAGGATACGGATTCCATGCTCATACAGTTATATATATGCCCCACAGCCACACTGGTCAAGTATAAATTTCACATACCAAAGATATATTAACTCAAAATATAGTTCCACTAGCTTTATATATATTAGAACCACACATACCAAAGATAATTCCAATATAATTCTCTATAGCATTAACCGGCACATGCATGTTAATTTTGTATATATGCCCCACAGCCACACTGGTCAAGTATAAATTTCACAGGGTGATCTGGCGCTCTGGGGTGAGAGGATCGGAAGATTTTTTTCAAACAAAAATCACAAAGTGCATTGTCTGTTAAATTGTACGGTCTTAGATATTTCTCAATGGATGAATTCGGTTTAAGGCACCATATAATATATTTGTTTCTTTGTAATTAGTAATAAAGTAGGAATCTTTGTAAATTTTTTTTTTTTTTTTATCAATATAATTGTTGGTTCTGCCAATCTTGAAAAGAAAATAATAAATCCTACGGCAAGTATTTTTTTTTTTATCATCCACAACAAGTATATTAATAATTACTTAATTCATTTTAAGTAAAGTTTGAAAAAATAGCAGTTTATTTTGGTCACTACAATAATTCATAATTCATAATTCATACTAAATCTAATCCTACCTTTTGACATTTATTAAAATATTAATAATTTTTATCCATCATATATATCATTAGCTTAATTAGTATTTCAAATATCGTGAATCTAGCCATTATAGATTATATTATCCGTGGTATCACCTATCGATTAAATATATACTAACATCAAAATCTATGCCATCAGAAACTAATTAAAAACATAATTTGTATGTACATCTTGCTTTTAATATCATCAGGGTATTAATTGATGTTAACATGACTTTTTTTTTTCACGAAAGGAACATTTTTGTATAAATTTGAAATTTGCAAGACTAAAATAATACTTCTAAAATTTTAAGGATCAAAGTTTTAAAAAGTAATATTTAAGCAAGATTTGTGTAATTAAATGTACTTTTCATTTTATTATGTTGATAATTTCTGTTTGGCCTTGAAAACTTAATTACTGGGACCAAAATTTATCATATACATTTGAGGAGATGCATGATTGCATGCAGATTTTCTCGTTTGATGATCAACTTCTAACTTACACTTATTAAAGGTAAAATTTGTTTTTTTACTAATTAGCATCCTACCCACTAACAGTTAATTTATTGCATTTATTTTCTTCTTTGAAAGGTACGTAAGTAAGAAAATGTACTAAAAATAAGTAGCAGGAAGTAATTGGATTGATGAATTCTGAATTAAATTACATCCATCTAACATAAATAGTGGCTTATTAATGTCACTAACATGCACACAATATATACTTTCTCTAGCTTTATGTTAGAACCACACAATATCCTGAAGATCATTCCAATATAGATAGTTATATATGTGTGTTTATATTTTGGTAGAATTGCAAGAAATTTTACAAAAGAAAGAATTAAACCATGACAGATCATATCCTACTCTTAGGTTTTACTCTTACACTCCTACTAGTGAGCACTATAATTCTATACTTCCTCCGCCGCCCGCGCAACCTCCCTGTGATGCTTCTAGGTTACAGCTGCCAACTCCCGGATTCCGGCCGTCGCTGTAGCTTAGACGTGTGTGAATACCTCGGCCTACGCATGAAAATCTACAACGAAGAAGCGGTAGAATTCATGCGCCTCATTTACAGAAAATCGGGGCTTGGTGAGGAGACATGCATGCCACCATATCTCATGCAACCTGTAGAAAACCTCTCGATAAAGCATCCGTTTGAGATCCAAGAGGCCGAGGAAGGCCTCTTTTCGACTGTATCTGCATTGCTGTGCAAGATAGACGTGGCGCCAGAGGAGATCTCGCTGCTTCTTGTTGGATGTAGTCTGTTCGCCCCTTCTCCTTCTCTCAGTGCAATGCTGGTGAAACGGTTCGGTTTTAGCAAGTCAGTTAAGAGCTACAATCTGTCTGGGATGGGATGCAGTGCTGGAACCGTGTGCATTGACCTCGCCGGACGCTTGCTACGCCGTCGACCAGGGTAAGTCATTTCACAGCTTAATTAATTAGAATTTAAAAATTGCAGGATGTTAATTATACTTAAATGGTCCATTTTATATTCATTTATATAGTATTTTAGTTAGCACATCTATATGGTTTAGTTTCACTGACATGACATGACATGTATGTATGTATGTATGTATGTGTATATATATATATATAGAGAGAGAGAGAGAAAGAGAGAGAGTTGGGCTTCGGTACTTCAAATCTATATCTTCAATTTTAAAGTTCAAAACGTCAATCCGAATTGTTCAAGTTGTGCTTAATATTAAATTGTGCTTGGAAACCAAATTTTATATTTTTTGAAACTATTTTACTATTTCTTTAATTTTTTTGAAAATCACTGTTTTTAGAAAATTCTAGACCATAAAAAACAACGATTTTCAAAAATTCTAATTAAATCACTGTTAGATGTTTTGGCTCACTAGATCTCAGGTGAATCACGAGTTATGAGCAGTGGTGGAGCCACACAGAATTAGAAGAAGGCACTTGCTCTTGGCTTAATTTAAAAAAAATGTTTTTGTTTATATGATTTTCTCAACAAATTGTAAAAATATACTTAATTAGAATATAAAATAATTATAAAATAATGCCTCATCCTAATTGTTTTTCCAAAATATGTTTCAAGCTTTTCTAAAAGAATATCAAATATAGTTACTATGAGTGTTCTAAATAGCACCCTATAGCGGCGTTATAGCGTTTTTGGACCCTAAACGCTAAGCTTTGATATTAACACACGCTATTTGAGCTACGGACACTATAGCGCAAATAGTGCGCGCTATGCAACATGAGCTGTGTTTTTTTTCTTTCCAATTTATATGGACTTTAAAATAAAATATCGTTTAATTTTGATGAATATTACATTATATCAAATTCAAGTTAGCTATAATAAATTTTTTGTTTTGCCCTTGATTTTTTTTAACTGATGTAAATGAAATAAATAATTGGTAAATTATGGAAATTTTAGAAACTAACAATAATTTCTTCAAGGACCATCTGTTTATTTTACTAGAAGTATGAATTTTGTTTTTTGTTTTTTCCTTTTCATCAATTTTTTTTCTTTTTAATTTCTAAGTTATTTTGAAATTAAAATAGAAAAAAAGATATATTATGTTATGATGCTGAAGATACTTTGAATATAAAAAGATCGATAGTTTATAATATATTACTATGGATATTTTGAGTCGCAATTTGGACTTTGTATTGGTTTAATAAGAATATTATAATTTTTTAATCAATTTGGTATTATTTATTGTTATTTGAGACTTAGATAATATTGATATTTAGTACAAATATATAATATAATTTTTATATAAAAATAAAAAAACGCTATGTAACATAGCTTTTTCTATAGCGACGCTATTCGCTATAACTTTTTTTGTAGGCTTTCTGCTATGACGCGATAAATGCTATTTAGAACCTTGATTACTATTCAAAATAATTATAAATTAATTATGTCTTATTTTAATATTTCAATCATATTAATGAACTAAACTAAACCAAATCGAACCAAGACAAGTTCGGACTTGAATTATTAATTAATAAAAATGAGGTAGATGTTTTGGCTCGTTAGCAGTTTTTCCAAGTAGATATGGAGCGAATCACAAGTTACGAGTAATGTCTAAGTCACATAGAGTCACACCTGCTCTTGGTTTTTTTTTTTTTTTTTCAAAAATATATATACTGTTTTTCTAAAAAAAAATCAAAATATGCTTAAAATATAAAATATTATAAAATTATGTCTCATCTTAAACCTTTTTTTTTTTCAAAAATATGCTTCTATTTCTATGTTTCCTCAGAAGAAATTATAAAAATATATTTAATATTCAAAATAATTAAAAAATCATACCTCACCTCAATTTCTTTTCCAAAATAAACTTCTATATTCTATGTTTTTATCAGAAAATATTATACAAAATAAACTTATATTCAAAATAATTAAAAATTATGCCTCATCTTAATTTTTTTTTCCAAAATATTCTTCTATTTATGTTAATTTCTCCAAATATTATAATTTATTTTACTTAATATTAAAAAAAAATATAAATTGTCTTATCTTAAAATTCTAGTCCCACCATGCATAAACCTCTAAGAGAACCATATGCATCTATGTCCCATATCACCTTTAACAATTTTTTTTTTTTTTTGTTTTTGTTTTTGATGAGACCTTAAACTAAAATTTTCTATATGAAAGGTGTTGAAGCAAATTAATTAATTAATGCAAGAAATATACTTAGTGAAGATGTGTGCATTTTGAATAAAATTATGGTTAAATATGGAACTCTTGGAAATTAAATGTGTGCACTTTGAATAAAATTAATTTGGGAAACAAATGAATGTACAAAAATTATGCTTAAATACATTTATTTTGCTAATTAAGCAAGTTAGCAATTTGATTATTAATTTCCTGTAGGGTCAATGTTTTCAGAAATGGGTCAAACAAATGGGTCAATGCTTTCAGAAATCTCCTGTTATTTGAGTGTACGGATCTAACATGGGGGCCCCAGACATTTACTTAATTTAAATGTAACAGCATTGACAGCTAGCATTGCTCTAATAGATTAATATACAGTGATCTACAGTAAAAATGTATTACCATAAACAGCAAAAACAGTATATGATCCAAAACTGTAACCCTAGTAACTAGTTGGCGGATTCGGATTCTGTTATTAGATATGCACCGTTTAATCTAAGGAGGGTTCAAATATCTCCATTTTTTGTGCTTTCATTATGTCTTCATTTTTTAAGACTTTAATAACTCAAAATTTAAAATTTATAAGTCAAAATAAAACTGTTAGATGTGATATATATTATTTTTTCTATGTGCTCACAAAAAAATATCACATTTTAATTTTGTTTATATGTAAATTAAATCAATAAGTTAAAAAATCAACATTTAGGAATTATCCATATTAGTACGTTTTTTGCAAGCTCTTGATGACAACAAAAATTAAATTAAAATGTCATAATTTTTACATGTGCATATAAAATGATGTAGATCATATTCAACAGTTTTATTTTTACTTTTAAGTTTTATATTTTGAATTATTAAAGTTTTTAAAAATAAAGGTATGATATATAGAGGCATTTGAACCCTTCTTTAATTTAAGTTTGCACAAATATTATTAAAGCGGGCTTCTTCTGTTTTAAATAGGTTTGAAATTTTTTGGGCCTGACTTTGACTAATATGAACTCCTAGTTGGCTTTGTGAATTAATAGTTCGTTCAGTTTCTCTGTGTAGTTCATAGTTGTTCAATGTATGTAATAAATTGGACATTTTGAATTTTATTATAGGGCAAATTTCATGTATATCCCTCAAAAATTTTAAAATTATGTATTTCTTGTCAAGTTTATAATATCATATTTATCACTCTAAATTTAAAAAACTCACAAATTTACCCAATTTATTGGCTCTTCATATAAAACTCATTTTAAATTTAAAAAGTACTCATTTTAACCTTCATTAAAAAATAAAGAGTGAGTCTATGGTACTATGCATATCACAGGTTGTTACCGTGCTACGGCTCTATATTCGAGCTTTCAAATCCTAACAGTCCATTCAAATCGTTCATCTTGTTCTCCATATTAATATGTGTTTGGAGACCAAATTTTATATTTTTTGAAATTTTTTTACTATTTTTTTAGATATTTAGAAAATCACTTGATCTGAAAATTCTGAACCATCCAAAAACAGTGATTTTCAATAAATCTAAAAAAATAGTAAAAAAATTTCAAAAAATGTAAAATTTGGTCTCCAAACACATGTTAATATGGAGAACAAGAAGAACGGTTCGGATCGACCGTTAGGATTTAAAAACTCGAATATAGAACCGTAGCACGGTAACAAATCGTAATATGCATAGTACCATAGACTCACTCAAAAATAAATAATATGTAGCATGTTTAAGAGAAATATATTGTCATCTAATTAGGTGGTTGTGAAAGTAAATGGAACATTTTTTTTACTTGTCACGTGCACACAAACATATGTCATAATGCCAATGTGCATGTGTAAAAAATAGATAAATATATCATTTGTCCCCGGAAACCGACCAATGAGAGTACGGAATATTTTTCAAAGAAAAACTACACATATTTTTTTTAAGGGTAATATGGGAATTTTATTAATCTAAAATTAGTTTTAAGAAACAAGACGCAACCTTCGATAAATTTGTGAATTTTCGAAATTTAGAAGGGTAAATACGCAACCTTGAGGATTTTGAGGGGTATCACCCTTTATTTTAAATTATAATGCCAATTTTTTTTTTTTTATGAATTTGTTCGATTCGCAATTTCATGGGAGAATGGTTGGCAAAAAAACAAATTCATTTTTTGGGAGAATTTCATATATACCACTCAAAAATTGTAAAATTATTATTTACCAACTAAATTTCTATAATTACATATTTACCATCCAAAAATCTAATAACTCACATATTTACCTAATTACTAAAAATTAGTAATTGAGTTTGAGAATTTGTGTTTTGTTACTGGCTCAATTTGTAATATCTATTTTTTATCTTTTATATTGAATATAAAGGAAGAAAGATAGAGTGTTAAGTTAATTCTTGATTAATTACAATATTAAGAAAATTAAACACAATTAATTTAAATGTTGAGTATATTTGATATATATAAAAGTTATATTGGGTAAATATGTGAGTCATTAGATTTTTAGATGATAAATATATAATTACAAAAATTTGGATGATAAATATCTAATTTCACAGTTTTATAGTTTTTGAGCAGTATATATGAAATCCCCCTAACTTTTTTGAAGCGGTTTTGTAAGAAATAAATGCTGAATAGAAAGTCTACATACCTACCGAAATTAAATGTTGAAGGGACAATTCTGAATTTTGTCATATATATACTTTGTAAAATGACAACTTTCCATCGAAACCTTAATGTTAGGTGTGTACTTCTTTTAGAATATATTTATATGAACTTCATTAAGATTGAAGTTATTGTCTTACAAAAAAATTGAAAGGCCGTTTTGAAAATATCAATTGAGGGGCCATTTAAATATTTTGCAAAACACACACATATATGTTATTTGAGGAGGGATTAAGTTACAACAATTTTTGAGTTACATTAAATTACCGTAACTATTTTCTACATTTTCAAAGTCCAAATCATTAAATGTGATCTCTACAATAAAATATGCTTGGAGGTCAAATTTCACATTTTTTGGATTTTTTTTAACCATTTATTTCGATGGGTACAATAACTAGTTAAATTTAGATTATTGAATTTTGTATCCATCTTAATAAATAGTAAAAAAAAATCAAAAAGGTATAAAATTTGATCTGGAAGCACATTTTATTGTGGAGATTATGTTGAATGGTTTGGATCAACAATTTGGACTTTGAAAATGTAGAAAATGATTTTGGTAACTCGTTGTAACTAAAAAATTGTTGTAACTTGATTCCTCCTCATATTATATATATGTGGCTCGGTCCCTCATTTGCATAGATCTTAATGCAAATTAAAGAGTTTAGATACGATTTTACATAAATATTGTCTATATAACTTTGAACAAAACCCAATTTCAATAAAATTATCTCCATTCTAATTGGTTTCTAATTTCAGCGTTTGGTATAGAATACCCTAACAACCAACCCCAAAAGTCTGGAGATTTCATTGCCAAGTAAGAATATGTCAATACTGTCAACAACACAGTAATAGCAACAATAAATGAGCACTTTTTTTGAGCTATTTTCCATATGAAGAAACAAAATCAGCACCTCTCTCTGTATATATACATAAATAAACAACTCCCATGCTTCACATTTGGTACCTAGCTAGCTAGCTTAATTATACTACACCATTACCATGACACCTTTTCTCCTTTTATCCTTACCTCTCTTCCTCATTACAATGACCATCCTCTTCTCTATCATCCGGCGTGGCCTCCGTCGTTACCCGATACTACTACTTGGATACAGTTGTTACCAACCCGACCCGCAACGCCGTGCCATGCAGGACGTGTGTGAGTACCTCGGCATACGGACAGGATTATACTGTGACAAGAGTCAATCTTTCATGCGTGCAATCTACCGCAAATCGGGTGTAAGCGATGAATCATACGGGCCGCCTTACCTCTTCCAACCGTTGCATCAACTCGATAGAAAGCATCCTTTGGCAATCCAAGAGGCCGAGGAGAGCCTCTTTTCGGTTGTTTCCACCCTATTATGCAAGACCGATGTAGAGCCACATGAGATCTCGGTTGTTATAGTGGCGTGTAGTATGTTTTCACCGTCTCCGTCTTTAAGTTCTATGCTTGTCAACCGGTTTGGGTTCGCCGAGTCCGTGAAGGCATACACCTTGTGTGGCATGGGATGCAATGCCGGCACCATGTGTGTCGACATGGCCTCCCGTTTACTTTGCAAGAAACCTGGGTTAGTGGTCAATTAGGAGTTTAATATAAGCGTAATAGGGATATTATCAATTGTTCAGTTGGTATAATTATTGCCTAAGTTGTCAACATTACTAAATAAAAAGAAAAATAAAATATTACAATTTTAATATGAGGTGGAGTATGGTGTTTTGGGAAGTAAATTAAGTCTATATTTGTTTTAAAAGTTTAAATAGTCCAACCAAATCATTTAACACGATCTTTATATTAAAATATATTTGAAGAAAAAAATTATAATTTTAGAAATTTTATAATATTTTTAATTTTTTTGAAAATTACTATTTTTGAGAAAATTGTGGATCATAGAAAATCAGTGATTTAAAAAATAAAATTAAAGATAATAAAAAGTTTCTAAGAAAATGTAAATATAGTCTTGAAGCACATTTTAAATTAAATTTATGTTGGATGATTCCAATCGATTATTTTTACTTTTAAATCACAAAATATTGGTTTAAAATATACTGAACGAGGAAGTAAAGCATAAACTTTACTTTCCAAAACATATTAGTCCACTTCATTATAATATATATATATATACTAGGCTAGCTACTTCACTTCATTACAAATATATATTTTCTAATTAACATGTCACTAATTTTTTTTTATGGTAATTATCTGATTACAGATATGCACTTATAGTGGTAACAGAGGGCATGGGTGGCAACTGGTACTTTGGCAATAACCGCCACATGCTCGTCACCAACTGCATCTTCCGTGTCGGATCGACAGCTCTGCTGCTCACAAGTGACCCAGTGCAGCGCTCCAAGGCGAAGATGGAGCTTGTGCTGACCCACCGGACCCACCACGGTGCAGATGATTCCGCGTATGGTGCTGCAATTCAAATGGATGATGATGAAGGAATGGTTGGCGTTGCGCTCACAAAAGATCTGATTCGGGTTGCCGGAACTAGCTTACGCCAACATATCAGCACCTTGGCACCTTCCGTGCTACCACTGTCAGAGATGGTAATTAGTCATATAATTAATTAATTAAATATATTAATTAACAGCTGCTAACTAGCCGTTCTAGTACTTAATTAATTAATTGAAAGTACTCTCCATATACTTATATTGATTAAAAGTGAGGCTAATTGGTACTATTCATATATATAGCGCACATCAGTCCATAATTTGAAGTCAAAACAGTCAATTGGAATGACTCAATGTCTGAGACATTGATAGGAAATTACTTAATCTGAAGATCATGGACCGTCTAAAAGTAGTGATTTTTTACCTACCTAAAAAAAAATATAAATTTAGTCTTCACATTACATTTTTATATGAAAATTATATTAAGCAGTTTGGATCGACAATTTGATCTTTAAAAATAAAAATATGAATCTATGGACTAATGTGCGCTATGCATATAGTACCACAGCTTCTATAGAATAATTATTTAGTGGTTGATGCATATGTATATATGTATTATATGTTTAGGTGAGGTATGTATTCAATGTGGCAAAATCGTACATGGCGGGAGACAAAAAAGCGGCGAAGGTGCAAGTGCCGGACTTCACAAAAGCGTTTGAGCACATCTGCTTCCACGCGGGTGGCAAGGCGGTGATAGATTCAGTGGGCAAGCTGATGAAGTTCGAGCGAGGGGTGCTGGAGCCCGCACGGATGACACTACATCGATTCGGAAACACATCAAGCAGCCTGGTGTTCTACGAATTGGCCTACTTCGAGGCGAAGGGGCGCGTGAAGAAGGGGGACCGCGTATGGATGTTGGCGTTTGGCACGGGTTTTAAAGCATGCAGCGTTGTATGGAGAGCTCTCAAGGATTCCTCCCTGGATCCTGACAACCCATGGAAAGGCTGCATCCATCGTTACCCCGTGTCGTAAATGCCGGCTCCACAGACCGATCCCGGTACCGGTTGCATTAATTTTGTTGGTTGTGATTATAATAATCGTATTAATGCATGTGTAAAAGTAAACTGGTCTGTGATCGATGCAGGTGCCTCTGTTGGTTAATTAATTTAAGGTTATGAGTGCCTTTTGTCAGGGCTAATTTAATGATGTTTCAGTTCAGGCGTACTCAGTGATTTAATGTGAACAGAGACTATTTTTTTTTTTTTTTTTTTTTTGAGAAACTAGTTACTGAGACTATTTTCTCTTAATTTTCATCACTTCCGATTATTTTTTAGTTTATCAAATTATACTAAAAATATATTATATTTGAAAAATATTTATTTATTTGACACTAATACCAGTTATTTTATATATTATTTTATAAATGCAATAACGGATTATTTCTGAATTATATTATATTTATATATATCCGCCCATACCTGATACCCGGGGTGCCTGATACTCGAGTCCGGGTATAGGTCGGGTACGCGGGTAGGCGGGTATGGGCAAAGGACGGACCCAGACCGGTGTTTCTGAACAAATACCCGACCGTATCCGTACCCGACTACCCAACTACCATTACCCGATACCTGCATACTTTAATTGAAAATTCAAAAACCCCAAATTCCCTCACAATGTCCCACCGGTTCCATCCCATTTGGACCCGGCCAACCGGACCCACCCGGATCGGACCAGACCGACTTGATGGGATGTAAAGTTTTTTTTTTCTTCTTCTGTTATTCTTTAAAAAATTTAAATTTAAATTTTATCCCTCTAATCAAATTTTTTTTAAATACATATCTTCCTCCCTTCATTTTCACATCTCCATCTCAATTCTCATTCTCTCAATCTAAATTTCTATTATTCTCAAATTTTAAATTTATTGTTTAAAAATAATATATAGTTGTAAATTTAATTCCTTCTACAAATATGCAAAGAGAATTACGAAGTTTGGCACCTACCGCAAGATTTTTCTGCGAGATTTAAATGTTACATTTATTTCATGTTAGATTAATTTATTTTTGTAGAGTAAATTTAGTTTATGTAGATTTATTGGATGTTAAGTAATTAGATATTTATATTTGTTAGATTTATTTTATATTTTTATGTTAGATTTGTTAGATTTGTTAGATTTATTGAATATGTTAGATTTATTTTGTTTATGTTAGATTTGTTAGATGTAAAGTAATTAGATTTGTTTTGATGTTAGATTTATTTTTGAAATCAGATTTATTTTCATAGGTTTAAAAAATATGTTAGATTTATTTTTGTACATATGTGAAGTAATTAGATTTGTTTTGAATAGGTTAAATTTTATTTTTCAAATTCGGATTTATTTTTAATAGGTTAAAAAAAGATGTTAGATTTATTTTTGTGAATATGTGAAGTAATTAGATTTGTTTTGAATATGTTAGATTTTATTTTTCAAATTCGGATTTATTTTTAATAGGTTAAAAAAAGACGTTAGATTTATTTTTGTGAATATGTGAAGTAATTAGATTTGTTTTGAATAAGTTAGATTTTACTTTTCAAATTCTGTTTTTAAATTTCTATTTTTAAATTTCTGTTTTTTAAATTTCTGTTTTTTAAATTTCTGTTTTTTAAATTCTGTTTTTAATTTCTGTTTTCTAAATTTCTGTTTTTTAAATTTCTGTTTTTAATTTCTGTTTTTAAATTTCTGTTTTTTAAATTCTGTTTTTTAATTTCTGTTTTTTAATTTCTGTTTTTAAATTTCTGTTATTTTAATTTCTGTTTTTTAAATTTCTGTTATTTTAATTTCTGCTTTTTAATTTCTGTTTTTAAATTTCTGTTATTTAAATTTCTGTTTTTATTTCTTTTTTTAATTTCTGTTTTAATTTCTGTTTTTTTAATTTCTGTTTTTTAATTTCTGTTTTTAAATTTCTTTAATATGTGAAGTAATTTATGTTTATGTTTTTCAATAGGTTTAATTAGTTATTGATGTGAAGTAAATTTTTTTCAATGTCGGTATAAATTTTTAACCTCTTTTAATCTTTATGGTTATTTCTTAAATTATAAATTTGTAAACATTTTAATTAGTTTTTAAATTATTAATTTTAAAGAAAAATTACTATTAAAAAAAAGTTAGAACTCCGCTTATGTTATTTTACATAACCGGTCCCAAGCCCGAAATAAAGGAGGAGGATAACTTTTATTTTTTAATTTATTGGTTTAAAATAATTCATAATTATTTTTAAAGTAATTGATTTAAGAAATTGTTTATTTATATTTTATTTTTTTAAAGTAAATGATTTAATATATTTTTAATTTATATTTTATTTAACCTATTGAAAATAAATGAACGTTTCCAAAATATATTACTAATTTAAAATGAACATTTAAAAATATATTAACAATTTAAAATGTAAAATAAAAATTTCGGGATATAAATAAATTATGAAACTATATAATTAGAATGAGAATTTGAATATAAAAAAAATGACTCGTGTAAAGAAATAAGTAAATACATTTGTACTTAGCCGAATAAATATACAAATTTTCGCATGAATAATGTTTATATGTAAGTTACAAATTTTATTTATTTAGAAATTATATGGATGTGACTTGATAATTTTATGTATATATATTCACACTATTTGAATTTGATATTGAACTATTATGTCTATTAAGATTTTAAAAGTCGAATTACAAACACGTAATAATATTCGTACGACACTGTAAAAAAAAAAACAGAAAAAAAAAATTGGACCGGACCCTCCGGCCCCCCTATCCGGACCGCCCTGCCCCCCGCCGGTACTGCAGGCAAGGGTATAGGATGGGCAGGGCATGGTTTTTGGGAAAAAAATCCGAGGATGCCCGGTCGGTGGTACCCGTCTACCCGACATACCTGTGCCCGAGACTTGCCCGTGCCCGGGTATGCCCGGTCCGCCCGGCCCGGTCTGAGTATTAAACCACTAGTACTGTCAAAGAGAAAGAAAGTGATCGGAAGTCAGAGAATGCAATAAATTGGACAGTTGAAGGATGAAAATGAATGAATGCATGTACTGATTTGTAAATAAATGATGTTTGTAGTTGATAAGGATCAAGTACCATTTAGGCATGACACGATACTGTCCCGTTTTGTGGGATCGATAATTTAAGGTATGAATTTTATGAACAGGTAGGTATGTGTTGAATTCAGATCCAGTCTAATACCTGACTGAGTACAATGAGATAAGCAATCAGTTAACCTAGCACTAATCTTAAAACAAACTACTATATGTATAATTGAATTCACATCCCCTCAGGTTACCGGACTGAGTACAATTGAATCGGATGGTTCAAAAATATTCTATTTAACTTGGCACGAATCTAAAAGCACAAATAATACTGCCCCCTACGTCATCCCGAGCAAGCACCGGCTGACAGTAAATCTGGGCCGTCCGTTTCAATTGTGTTGAGTTCTGGGAGGATAAGGATCCTCTATAATTAGGGGTGTAAATGGATCAGATACAGATTAGATAGTGGTAAAACCATATCTATACCTGCTTTTATTTTTCAAATACGGATACAGATCATATATTAGAAGGATATATCTGCTTTTTATAATTGTGAATAACATATTTGTTTTCATAATATATTAAACTATATGATGTATATTTACCATTTGAATAAAGATAATTAAAATTTAAAAGTCTATCTGTATTTGCATGGATATTCAGATATTAGTATTTATTTTAGAATACAAATCCGAATATAGACGGATAATATCCTATCCATTTGCACCCCTATCTACAATAGGCATGTCGTTTCATTAATTGACCAAGTAATCAAAATTGATGACTAATCAATTAAGTAATTATAATTAAAATCACCATTCAAATACAATATACACATGGTGGTGTCCCTATTAACTCAGGCTAATTAATTAATCAAACAAAGATTTTGATGGTCATATTTTACAGCACTGATATTTATAACATGGGGTTCATGGGACCTACTATTAGTTAGTTGCTATGATTAAATGCACCAATCTACTACCCCTGTCCTTTGTTGCCTGGATTTATTAATTGGGAAATTTTGTCAAGGTGATCAATCTCTTTTGCTTTTTTATGGATGAATTGGGAAGAAATTTGTTGAATTCGAATCAAGGATGCATCTGCTTTAGAAGGTAGTTGACAGGAGGAGGAGGTTCCACATATTAAATTTTCTTTCAAGGACTTCAATAGTAAATGGGCCCACAATGTATAAATGGCAATAACTTAGAACCTTTATGGCCTGGTATGAATTAATAATTTGCACATCGCATGCATAAGACAAGTAAATCAAATTAACATATCTCAACATTTCCCTTTTTTCTCAAACAAATTGACAGTAAAAGAGAAAAATATTCTTTTCACATGTCAGTATGAGAACAGCATCTGAAAACCATGCATGTGTTGGTTCTAAATAGGTGAAAGAACAAAATAAAATAGGTTATATTGAGAGAAGTCATAAATCCATTGTTACTTTTTTGAGAAAAATTTAGAGATAAACCATCAAATTATTTAATATCTACAAAGGATTGTTCTTTTTTAATTTCGAATATGCGATCTTTCACACGGAAAGTATTGTCTTTGTCATAAAACCAAAAGCTGGTTCTCAGATGAAACAAAATTTAATTATTATAAATATTAAGTATTTTCTACTTTTTCTTATTTTTTTTAGCAAATATAGAAATAGAACTATATTTTGGAGAAAAAAAATATGGTGAGGCATAAACTTATTAATTTTTTTAATTTTGAGGTATATTTCACAATTTTCTAAGAAAACATCAATTAAAAACATATTTTTGAAAAAAAAAATTGACCAGAAAAACACCTTTTACTCTATGTGTTCTTTTACTGCACATTGTATCAGTTTGTGAAAACAGACAAGAGCATCATTGCGTGGCAAGGCGTCATTTGCATAAATATGCAATGTGAACCTGCACAATTACCTATTTAATTGTCAAAGCATGCATTAACTATAAAACTGTTGTACATTAAATATGCATGGAAAGCATTATTTTGCAGAGATGTAACATTTAAGTCAGAGGAGAGGATAGAGGTGTGGAGAATGAGGTCAATTAATTTATCCCAATGCTTTATTTATTTATTTTTTTATGGAAATTTTGTAGGCCAATATAAGATCCACTGCACAAATTTTTATGAAAGAAAAAGAGGTATGGAGAGGATTTTTTTTATAATACATAATTTTATATTTTGTCAATTATCTTAGCCGATAATGGGTACAAAATAGTTCTTAATCGTATTTGAGAGCTTTATCTTGTAGTTGAGAGGTCTTGAGTTCAAAGTCCACTCATCATAGTATGCATTTTAATTTTTAGTTTCTCTATCGAAGTTTTCTAATTTTGCCCCTAGATATAAATAATAATTAATAAAATTTAAATATGAAAATAAATGAATAATTGTAAGTTGATGAGGAGATTGATGTTAAAGAGATAGACAATATTATATTGATATAATATATAAACAAAATAAAGTTGTGACAAAAGATAGTGTGGTGTAGTAGTACGACTCCTCTTAGAGGCAAAATAAATTATTTTGTACTAATTAACGGGTTCGAATGATACTTGTTGGGTTCTGGATGGGTCAGTAGTACGGACCCATATTTATTGGGTACCGAATGAGTTCGGATATCCGCTCTATTTAGGTATTACCATCCGTATCCGAATTCGGATATTCTACTTGATAATTCTTCGGGATATCGGATTTCGAAGCGGATATCTTATCCGTTAACAGCCCTAGACGCAGGTCTTTAATCGTGGAAATACTTGGTCAGAACATGCAGCCATGATGGGAGCAGCACATGCTGTGACAACTGACAAGGCAGCAACACACGTTGCCCAACTGATTGCTTCTGCCATGGCTCTGGATATAGTGCCAGTATACACTTTACAGTGGGTTTGGAGAGAGACAATTTACAGAAAATGGTTTGTGCTGGAGCGCTGGGCTTCGGGAGTGAATTCATTTTTTATGGGCCGTGCAGGAAAATTTTGCTGATCCAGTTGCTGTTGAACTCAAAACTATTTTTCATATTACGTGTGTGTTTGTGTGTGTATACATCTCTCTTAAAAAACTTAGAAATAGAAGTATATTTTGAAGAATTTTTTTATTGTGAGGCATAGTCTTGTCATTTTCTGAATATTAAGTACATTTTATAAAATTTTTTGAACTAAGTATAAATAGAAGAGTAGAATTAGGGTGTTCTTAAGTTCATCAAGCTTTTTGGTGAACTAAAGTCTAAAACCCATCGAATTGGTCTCAAACGACAAATCTGAACTGTTGAAACCCGTCTACCTTACGAGTGATGGATCTACATGTAAATTTTTTTAATTTTGAAATTAATTTTGCATAGTCAAGTGGTAAAAAAAAATTCAAAAAATGAATACATTAAAATTAATTTATTAACAATCTAATTTTGACCGGTTGACTTTATACTAAATTAATTCGAATATTTTAAATTTTCACACCTAGATGCATTATTAGTAAGGTAGGCGGACAATTATATTTTTAGAATTTTCTTGAGCAAAAGGACGAGAAAATTTATATTTTTCTAATTTTTGAAAATTAAATATATTTTTATAATTTTTTCAGGAAACCGTAGAAACCAAAAAAAAAAAAAAAATTTCCAGATAAACTTTATGGTGGTATGTAATTTGATCAGACTCCTTCCTAGAAGATTCCCGCATATTCTATGGTAGAGTAAGTTTTGGGATGTGGCAGATGATGCACATGAGCCATTTGATGGTACCGAGCAACTTGCCATTGCAAGTCTTTTGTTTGACAAGCCGGAGTTTGAGAAGACAGTGTTTGAAGATAATGTGTAGTATTTGAGATTAAGTATGAACTTGTGTTGGAGATTTAGGCTTTAATTTCTTTTGTTGGATCTTTTAATTAGTTTAATTTGTTATGAAGTATGAACTTAAGTTTAATTTTATGGACTTTGCATTTCATATTTAAGATTAACTAGTATTTAGTATCTATATTTGATTTGAATTTGTAATGGATGTAATGCATGTTACAGATCAAATGTTATGTTGTTTGGTATTATAATGTTCACTATCAATTTTATTTTTGTAGATGCAATTGTTAAACTATAACTAATATTTTAGATGAATTATAAATTTGGGTGATGTAAATGTGTACATGCGCTATATATGGTAAAACTATCAAATTTTTTTTACTTGTAATGTTAAATTAATAATGTAATAAATATAATATATATAATGGCCGTATCATATCCTTTATTTTTGAAAATTGCAGTATCATCGTATCCATACCGTATCCGATATGATACCCATGCAACATAGATAGAAACGATGTTCTACACGACTTTAAATGGATATTTATGATCTAAATAATATAAAAAGATAATTTACTATTTTGAACATAACCATTGGGATGAATAATTTAGAATAAATATTTTTATTTTCTATTACAAATCTTGGAATTCAACTACAGTGTTTTAGGAAAATATACACAAAGAAGGAAGCTGACATAATTATACAAACTGAAGCAAGAAGACGATGATACATTACCATGAAGAAGAATATCAAGACAGGAAACTAAAATGAGTACATAAAAAGAAAGGTAATATTACTGAGAAATTATAGAGAAAATAAAATATACAACAGACATAAATAGGACAAGTAATGTATGTGTCATTGTGAAGACAACACTTGAAAAAAAATGAATATAACTAACGACCGAAAGCATTGCTCCCCTCAGCTTCCATATCTATATTGAAATAAGAGCCTGTATAATCAAACTCTATGTGATGATCAGATCGTTCATTGAGCAGATTCTCTGTTTCTTCAGGATTGTTTTCTTGTCCCCAAGGATGCTGCTTCAGTTTGCTAATTCGATGAAGCTCTTCGGCAACTTCCTTCATTATAGGTCGCTCTTCCCCCTTCATATTTAGACATTCTTTAGCCAGCTCAGCAACTGCCTCGATTAATTCCATGTCATCTTCATGTTTTATTTCATCATCTAGAAGCTCTTGCATTTTGTTTTCTTTCATAGCAGAGAGGAAGCGAGATGAAAGACTCATCTCTTCTTCCGATAGGTGAAAATCAATAACGGGCTTGCTGGTTAGAAGCTCCAGAAGAACCACACCGAAACTGTAGACATCGCTCTTATCCGTCAGTTTGCAAGATTGCATGTATTCTGGATCAAGGTACCCGCACGTTCCTTGAACAAGTGTGACAATTTGTGCCTCATCTGTTGGAGCTAGTATGGATGCTCCAAAATCAGACACTTTTGCCATGTAATTTTGGTCCAAAAGAATATTTGCTGACTTCACATCTCCATGGAAAATCGGAGGAGATGCTGAAGTATGCAAGTACGCAATTGCTTCAGCTGATTCATATGCAATCCTTAGACGGGTGTCAAGGAAAATGTGTGATCCTTGCTTTTTATGATGGATATAGTGATATAGAGTACTATTTGGGATAAACTCATATACTAGAATAGGAACCTCGACCTCTAGGCAACAGCCTAAGATTTTTACGATGTTCTTGTGGTTAATTTGTGAGAGAATAAGCATTTCTTTTCCAAATTCTTTTTTTCTACTCTCATCGACTATCTTACATTTTTTAATGGCAACCGTTTGATCTCTAAGAATTCCTTTGTAAACAGTGCCTTGGCCTCCATGTCCAAGAATATTTGAACTGTCAAAATTACTTGTTGCTTGTTCAACCTGTTGCTTTGTGAAGATTGTAAAACCGTACCCTTGGTCTGATTTAATCTTCTCCAACAAAATCCATCCTCCATGTTGTTCAAAGTACTTTTGTTTTATTTTAGAATATTTTCTTCTTTCTATGACAATATATATACCAAACCCAATAAATAACAAAGCGAAAATACCAGCAGCAGTTCCTGCAATATACAGAGAAAAATTGTTAACTTCTAGTACAAATATTTGTAGATGTTGCTTCTAATACATACATATTTATATAACTTCAATTCTGATCAATGTGATAGAGAGTTGCATAGATGATTTTTTTTTTAGTTTCCAAAAAATGAAGACATGCTATGAAACTTGTGTTGTTTTACATTTCGACCTATCCGATCTCTCTCTCTCTCTTTGAGAAGCAATGACAAGTTAAAAATATAGAAGGAAAAATTAGAATCGGATGAAAAATGTAAGAATCAGGTGAATCGGATAGGAAACTCAGACTTTTTCTCAGAAACTTGTTTTGTACTTAAAAAAAGAAAACAATGATAAAAAATAATTTTGTGAATAATTTATGTTTAAATAAATGATTAAACTCAAATAATCTACTAATACAAATATAATATAAGCATTAGAGAGTTCAACATTAGACCAATCAGAAGGAAAAAAAAGAAGAAGAAGAAGATAAGACTATGGTCAACCGCGCGTGGGCTCAATTGTAATAAAAGAAGTATAATTTAGAATGTAAGTATAACAATAGAGTTTACTATTTTTTACTTTAGACCTAAGATCAATACGTGTTTGAATGGATTCAGACTGTAGTGCAACTGTACAAGTGCTCAACCCATGCCATTTCTGTGGTTGTGGATCCCGCATGATATAAAATTTAGGGCATGTTTGGCTATTAAGCGGGAATGAGAATGGGTTTGGGTTCGGGTCCAATTTGAATGGCCGAAACACTTTGCGCGTGGAGAAAAACAATTCACTTTGAGTGAATTTCTTTTTTCCCACGGGAACAGTTGCGTGCCGAACATGTCCTTAATGAGATCGAATTATATTGGTAAATATTTTATATTGCATTAAATGGAGTGAGCCCGGTTCGTTGTCCAACCTTCCTCCTTCCTTCTCTACTCCGTTCGTTTGACTAAAATCAAATTAGCCCCAAATCAACTCCGTTGTTCTTCTCTACTCCTTCAGTCCTTCTGAAGAATCGCTCCAAACGTTAAGAATTGATCACAAACTTCAAGGATAGGTCCCAGACATCAAGAATCAGTGAAGAATTGCTTGACTCGACCAGTTTTAACCAGTTTTTTGCTTAAAAAATCACAAACCGAGAAACTCGGTCTAAAATCGGATTGCCAGCGGCTGATTCCTATCCAACTGGGCCGATTTTTCCTTCTATACATAAAACCCCCGATATATCAGTCTATCTCTATTTCTCTCTCCCTCCCTTCCTCCCCTGGAAAGCAAAATAATGTTTTTTTTTCCTAAATCAAATCTAAGTTTTCACTTTGAGACAGTCGATTCATGCATACCCAACCACTCCATTTCGATTATTATCCAATCACTCCATTTTATTATTTTTTTTCTATATGTTAAACATGATTCATACTGGATTCAGTATATATGTTAGTATTTGGGTGATTGACTTGTTTTAAGAAAATTGGATAGATACGATTTTATTATGATCATATTTAGCCTCAAGCTAAGTAGGCAATATTTAGTTGCAGCAGCAATATTTCTTACTTATCCAGAAAAACATTGAAAACTTCATGGAAGTAATTTATCCAGAAAAGGTAATATCATATATACCTATAAGAAGGGCCTCATTGAGATCGCATTTTCTCGGATTGTTATGATTGCTACGCCAGCCGAAAGGACAAGAGCAGCTATAATTTCCTTTAAAATTGTGACACTTTCCTGGCTTGGAGCATGCATTTTTGTTGGCACATTCGTCAATGTCTGCATGAATATCACAAAATATCTATAAGCCTATAAAAGATTAAATATATAAAAAAGAGCAAGAGAAGAAGAGAATGAGAGAGAGAAAGACCTTGGCAGCCTGTATCAAGGTAAGGATTGCCTTCATAACCATCAGAGCAGTTGCAGAGATAACCACTACCAGTGTTTGAGTTCAAGCAAACACTGTGATCACTTCTGCATGCATAGGAGGATTTGTTTTTTGCCTTGTCGCATGTTGTGTTTCCTATGGCCCAGTCGATAACCATAGGCAGTGGTTGAGAGTTAAAGAGAGTAAAATTATCTGGACTTAAAGTCAGCCAGTCAGTAGTGATGTAAGTTGTGTTGAACTTGAACTGAGCCTCCTCCACCACCATAGCATAGCTGCAACGACTGAAACTATACACATGCGAGTTGTTGTATCTATCATCAAAGTATGAATAGATCCCGTTTGTTTCTATGGAGATAGCTGTCTGGCAACAGCCTATTCCAGAGCAGGATCCATACTTATTCACCATATCTAGGCTATTACATGAAGAAAGGCATCCTACTGAGGAATAACTCCTAGCATTTTCAAGGAGAATGGCAAGTGTATTACACCCAATGACTGTAAATTTGTTCTTGCTTTGGTTGATCCAGAATGTACCACCTAAGCTCGGTTCCCACATTAAACCATGATGTTTCTTTATCGTACTTCCTAAGCCAAACCCCCGCAAAAAATGATCCTCTTTGTTTGTCGTGGTGTTATAGCACCGGGAAGATACAAGGCTGCCTACACGTGCCTCGCCCAATGACAGGCTTATTTTCAGAACAGGAAGAAAACCAAGGTAAGGTGTAGGTGTAGTATCATTATTGTAAGTTCTTTTGCAAGTGATCTTAAAATAATCAACTTCATTAGACAGGGAGCAATTTGGGCCAATGCCGAAAGGGTAAGGGATGGGAATTCCACCGCAGCTATCTTGGCAACCAGGCAGAGCGATGGTGCTTGCTGATTCAGTGTTTTTGAAGTAGAGGAGGAGAAGAATAAGTTGGGTTAGTATCATTACTTGGAACGAATTTCTTCTTGTTTCTTTCATCATATTCATAGATAGCTAGCCTTAATTAATTACTGAGTTCTCTGGTTTTACTGCACTTTGAGGCTCTTTATAAAGTATTAGTCTTCTGAATTTATTTTCATTTTTAGTTAACATAGGTCAGACGTACTGATCTTTCCAAAATGATGACCTCTTCAAAATGACGCACTTAGTTATAGAATGAAATTTTTTTTTTTTTATCAAAGTAGGGGTGTAAACGGATCGGATAATATTCGATTTCGACCGAATCCAAATACAGAAAAGTACTTAAATTATCCGATCTGTATGCGTATCCGAGACTATCCGTATTCGAAAAATTATAACGGATACAGATATGGTAAGACATTTTACTATCCGTATCCGACCGTTTACACTTTAAACACAACAAATGTGATATATGTTCTTAAATTGATTTATTAAATTGCATATTGTACGAATAATTTATTAAATTGCATATAGATATATATTTTAATAAACAATATAACACTATGACATAATTAGTGACTAATATTTTAATAATATAATAGATATTTTGTAACTAACAAGCTAATTATGAAAAATATCCGTATCCGTCCGATATCTGATCAGTATCCGTAACATTGAATATCCAATCCATATCTGTATCCGTATCTGTATCCAAAAAGTAATAACAGATACAGATAGGGTAAGACCACTATCCGATCCGTATCTGACCGTTCACATCCCTATATCAAAGCCAGCCAGCCATACATTTATTCATGTATATCACTATTTTCAAATAGTCATTGTTTACTTTTTATTCCTTTGAATAATTTCAGATTATTTTTAATATCACTATTTTGTAATAATAATCGCAAAATAATTAATCAGCCACACATTTATCACTAATTTGTTTTGAAACTCAATGTCCATACATTCATTGTCCCTAATGAGTGGATAAATCAGTTTTGTAGGAAAAAAATGTTATAAAAAAATATCAGAAGAAAAATCGGCAATTATCAATCATTTACTTTCATTCAAACATCCACATGCATGCACCTGTGATTTTTTTCTTGGTTGTCTTCATCATTAACCAAACAATCTGATGGGCAACAGTGACAGTCAATACATGAAGTCAATTGCTCAAATCAACTTAAATTTAAGGGAAAATTTCCAGTGTACCCATACAAACTTTTAAAATAGCCAATATCCCCATAAAAACTCTATAATAGCCAATATCCCCATAAAAATTTTACATTCTTATTTTTATCCCCTTTGAATTATTTAACTTTATATTTAATTATTTTAAAAACCAAATTGACCAATATGTCCTTAAACTTTGACTGGAGGTGTCCATTCTAATTGTTTCTTCCACCCTCCCGTCTCTCTCAGCCCCATTCACCCTCAGGTGTGTCTCTATCACAAAGCAAAATCAAGATATTAATGGAAAGAGATAATACAAGGAAAAAATGTTTCTTAATGAGACTAACAGAGATAAAGAGTAAAGTTTCATCATATTCAATATTTCAATTTTAATCTAATTCGGCACCTCTTTCAATTTCTTCTTACCTAAATATTGCACCAAAAGAAAAAAAAAAATACAAAAAGTGAAACGAGTAAATAATCAAAATGAAACTAAAGGAGACCAATCGAGCTGGAAAGGAGACTGATTTCCTTAGCTCCATTTGCTAATCTCAATTGGCATCCTAGCTGAGATCTTGTGTTAGTTTATTTTTGCTTGAGCTTCACCTGTAATTCTTTTCTCGTCAGAATGAAGCTTAAAATTTAATCTTGTGAGAGCGGGTGTACACAAAGGACTTATCTCAAATTTAATCTTGTGAGCTGTTATGATCAACCTTTTTTTTAATCACTGGGTGTGTATTTACTAATAAGCAATTAGAATGGGGTTGACAATTGGGCTGAGAGAGACGGGATGGAGGAAGAAACAATTAGAATGGACACCTCCAGTCTAAGTTCAAAGATATATTGGTCAGTTCAGTTTCTAAAACAATTAAATATAAAGTTAAATAATTCAAAGGGGATAAAAATAAGAATGTTAAATTTTTATGGGGATATTGGCTATTTCAAAAGTTTGTATGGGTACACTGGAAATTGTTCCTAAATTTGAAGGTAGGAACACCTTAAAATTTAGTAAAAGGGCCATGATTTTTTCTAGTGTTCGCAGATATTGAAAATTATTGATTTGGACAAACACCACACGATTGAGGTATATTTATACTTTGTCAATCAAGTTTTGCTGAATTGAATTATTAATTATATGTGGGTTTAAGACCAATTTTACAAAAATATAAGTGTAGGGGGTAAATTGAAAATAACAAATGTTTTAACCTGTATATTTGTTAGAAGCTTGGAGAACAAATAGAGGAGAAGCTAGTGCCTGACTGATCTAATTGATGGTTTTTAGGTATAAAATAGAGAAAAGCCTGTTAATGTATAAAATAACCTAATTGATGGTTTTATAAATTAAGAGGTTTTTACGTGATATATATAATTAAGTTAGTTTCTTAGCTAGCGATGATATATAATTAATGTACTCCTTGGTTAGTTCTGAGGTTGTAATTGTTTGCTGTTTATTAAGGAAAATTCTCTTTTATTTTTTGGTTGATATACAAAATGTCATGTTAGGCTCAAGAAATTTTAGCCAAATTAGAATATCATTGTAGGATTTCTATATTTCTTGTTGTATATTTAAGTTTACGGTAATTTTTCATTGTGAGTCTAATAAATCCAATATTAATGATCATCAAAAAAATTTAAAATACCATCAATTTTAAAATCTTCAACACCGTGTGTCACTTGCCAATTTGAAGTATCAAGGGATAATTCAAGATAATTGCAATTTTTTTATTTACAAAAAATAATTGTAAATACTTAATTGTACATATATCACTCTAATCATTAACTGAATCTGATGGTCATGATGCATGAATCTAATAAATAGTTATACATATATCGCTTTTGTGAACCGCTTGATTTGAAAACTCAGAATTTCCGTAATGGACCTGACCATTAACTAGTGCTGAGATGCGTTCTTTTTTTTTGTTTTTTTTCATTTAGTAATAATTTTAAAGTTGTTGTCAGCTGGATTTCGTCTGTTCAAAATCAGATGGTTTAGGACAAACTTTTGAAAGTAGTTTGAAATTATATTTTTTTATATGGTCCGTTCTATACTACTTGTTCGATCATAAATAATAATAATAATAATAATAATAATAATAATAATAATAATCATCACTATTTTGAAATAGTCATTGTTTACTTTTCATTCCTTTGAATAATTCCAAACTATTTTTAATATCACTATTTTGTAATAATAATCGCAAAATAATTGATCAGCCATACATTTATCACTATTTTGTTTTGAACCTCAATGTCCATATATACACTCATTATCCCTAATGAGTGGATAAATCAGTTTTGTAGGAAAAAAATGTTGGAAAAAAAATCAGCAACTATGAATAATTTACTTTCATTCAAACATCCACATGCATGCACCTGTGATTTTATTCTTGGTTGTCTTCATCATTAACCAAACAATCTGATGGGCAATAGTGACAGTCAATACATGAAGTCAATTGCTCAAATCAACTTAAATTTAAAGATATAAACACCTTAAAAATTCAGTAAAAGGGCCATGATTTTTTCTAGATGTTCGCATATATTGAAAATTATTGATTTGGACAAACACCACACGATTGAGGTATATTTATACTTTGTCAATCAAGTTTTGCTGAATTGAATTATTAATTATATGTGGGTTTAAGACCAATTTTACAAAAATATAAGTGTAGGGGGTAAATTGAAAATAACAAATGTTTTAACCTGTATATTTGTTAGAAGCTTGGAGAACAAATAGAGGAGAAGCTAGTGTCTGACTGATCTAATTGATGGTTTTTAGGTATAAAATAGAGAAAAGCCTGTTAATGTATAAAATAACCTAATTGATGGCTTTATAAATTAAGAGGTTTTTACGTGATATATATAATTAAGTTAGTTTCTTAGCTAGCGATGATCGATATATAATTAATGTACTGCTTGGTTAGTTTTGAGGTTGTAATTGTTTGTTGTTTATTAAGGAAAATTCTCTTTTATTTTTTGTTTGATACAAAATGTCATGGTTGGCTTAAGAAATTTTAGCCAAATTAGAATATTGTTGTACAATTTCTATGTTTCTTGTTGTGTATATATTTATGTTTACGGTAATTTTTTATTGTGAGTCTAATAAATCCAATATTAATAATGATCATAAAAAAATTTAAAATACCATCAATTTTAAAATCGTCAACACCCTGTGTCACTTGCCAATTTGAAGTGTCAAGGGATAATTCAAGATAATTGCAATTTTTTTTATTTACAAAAAATAATTGTAAATACTTAATTGTACATATATCACTCTAATCATTAACTGAATCTGATGGTCATGATGAATCTAATAAATAGTTGTACATATATCGCTTTTGTGAACCGCTTGATTTAAAAACTCATAATTTCCGTAATAGACCTGACCATTAACTAGTGCTGAGACGCATTCTTTGTTTTTTGTTTTTTCATTCAGTAATAATTTTAATGTTGTTGTCAGCTGGATTTCGTCTGTTCAAAATCAGATGGTTTAGGACAAACTTTTGAAAGTAGTTTGAAATTATAATGTTTTATATGGTCCGTTCTATACTACTTGTTCGATCATAAATAATAATAATAATAATAAAAGCTTTGAATAGTAATCGTACGTATTATTATACGCACATCCTATGATAATAATCTTACTAATATATTAGATGATTTCTTTTATAAATAATATCGACGAATATTGTCATGACTGTTAAAGGAAAATCAAATTTTCTTCATCTAAAGGAAACACAGTAACATCAAGTTCATTCCAACAAGTAATTATTGAAGACATTAAGGCTGATATCTGATTTTTCTAATTTTTTTTGAAATTTTTAAAAATTATATTTTAAAATATTTTTTTCAGAGAAGAACTAGTCGTCCTAGGACAAGTTCATTTCATTTTTCAAATGATTTTTAATTGCATAGAAATGTTGAGGTCAGGCTTTCCATTAATACAAACACTAATGGTGTCATATTATAGTTTGTAAAGAAAAAAATAAAATAAAACAAGGAAGATAAATAAACTTGGTAAGGAATCTGGGGGTAATGCATGGATATTTAATTTTGTTGATGGAGATCTAATATCTCTAGTTGTAAAATTGTGAATAATTATTCTTCCTGATGAGATCAGCTAAAATAAAAAATATATACCGTTATTTGAAATAATTAGTAACTTACTTTATTTAGGCACAACAAGCACCAAATTTAATTAAATAGTTAAATAATGACAGTGTAATTATTGGGCCACCTCATGCCTTCATCAAACAAACAAAAAGGAAGGAAATCCAAAGCCCAATGCATGATACCTTAGGTTTGGTAATTGATTTTTTTGGGGCTCCAGCCTCACAAATTATTTGACCAATACCCTTTGGTATAGAGATGAAATGAGTTCATTCAAACTTCATGCTCATAACTGTTTAGGTGAAAAACTAAAATGATATGATCCAAGGAGTTCCTTGCTTGCTTTATTAATATATAAATGTCCTAACTATCTTGCACAATTTCAAATATTTCTATTCAATAAATTACAATCAATGTTTAAAAGTAATAAAGTTGCTTGTATACATTTACAAAAGGATTAATAATAAATGTGATGAAAGATTTAATAGATAGTATATATTAATTCATTAAGATATTTGAGAAAATCAATAGAGTTATAATATAGTGCATAACATGTAATTCTCGCCACATAGTCGCCAACTTGTTGAACATATTCATTAGCAACTGATCATTATCATCGTTCAAGGACATTATTAGTCTTAGCAAATTGTATTATTTAAGAGCTAGTCTTTGTCAGCCTCAGAGAATTTTTTGGCTTAGCAGTAATTTTTGTAGTTGTTATGTATGTCAAAGTACAAGGCTGCATGTCCTGAGGAAATATGAATGGAAAAAATAATGTTTGTTATTATTATTATTAAAATTGTTTCTCATTTGATTAGATGTTTCGAACTATATATCTTTCATTAATTATAAGAAATCATTTATACCCAACAAAGTTGTTTTCCAAAAAAAAAAAAAAATGTTATAATTATTACAGTTTCTCATTTATAAAAAATTACTACATACTGGCCTGAGATAACTTTTTCTTGGATCCTCTATTATTCAATTAAACCAAACAGAAATCAATTAAACCCAACAAAACTTTTTCTCTTAAAGAAAAAAAAAAGTAAACAAATGTAAGAAAATAAAATATTTATTGGGCACCAGTACTAATAAGCTTGACTCAAATAATTATTCAAAAATCCAACAACTGAACAAGAACACGAAGAATTGAAAGGAAATGAAAAAAAAAATATTAAAATGAATTAATAATAAATAAGGAGGATTGACACGATAACTTGAAAACGCAAACCTTTTAAAAGGAACTGCTGACACACAACTCTTTAATAGCACTCCTACACCTTCTATCTTTTCATAAATTTATTAGCAACTTAGTTAGTTCAAAATATTGAACCTAATTTACTGAATAGAAATGTTTGAAAATTGAAAGATATTTGGGATATTTATATAGATAATGCCAGTAAGGGACTCATTGGATCATATTATTTTAAGTTTTCATCTAAACATGTATGAGCATGAAGTTTCAACGAACTTATTCATCGCTACAGACAAAATGGTTTTGGTCATATAATTTGTGTGGCTGAAGCCTAGACAGAATCATTTATCAAACCCAATAAGGTATCATACATTGGGCTTTGGATGTTTTCTCTTTTATTTGTTTGATGAAGACATTAGATGGGCAATCTATAATTACAGTTGTTGATTATATATTATGCGGTAATTTGCCTGCCTGGCATAGTTTGTATAAAATGCATAGCGTCATAATTACGTTGTCATCATGTCACGTCATGAAACAGTTTCATTACGGTACAATACAATATTTATGTTAGTTACGTTTCATAACTTACGTATTGTGTGTCGTATTATGTATCTTGACCACTCTCTAAAAAAATAATGATCACAGCATGACACAGCATATCATGTTGCCAAAAATTCAAATTTTAGACTATAATAAACTTAATTATTTTTACCCAACCCTGTACAACATTTTTTTTTATAAAATTTCAACATTTTTTATATTTCTTCTTTCATTAAACAAACTTAAAAAAAAATTGAACGTTGATTGCGTGACTATGATGCCATGATTTTTCTTTTTTTTGCAATTTTAATCACCGGACGACACAACACAAATTTTTATAATAAGATATGTAATATCATGTATAATGCACTAACAAGTGCTTTTTATTAATTTGTTGCTTTTTATCTAATCACATAAAAAATGAAAAAAAATAATTAAGATCTAACTTGAAAATGAAAACCTTTTAGAAGGTGCTGTCAACACAATGCTTCACACTGTAAAAAATTACAAAATAAAATAAAATGAAACATGTATCAGAACTTTTTGAAACATATATGGATATACAAAATAATCATTGATCATGATATGAAAACTATCGTTTATTTAGACCCAAATTGAACTGCAATTTTTATTGAAAAAAAAACAATTTTAAGAGATATGATATACATAATGATTAAAAAAAAAATGCTGCTAGGCCAGAAAATTCACTGAGTTCGACAAATCCTAGCTTTAAATAAGAAAATTCAGTAACACTCGTGATGTACAAAGTGGCGATAATTATGTCACATGTACTATGTCAGAGTATGAACTATGTTGATTTTCTCAAATATCTTAATGAATCAATATGGACTATCTTTTTTAAATCTTTAATCACATTTATCACCTATCTTTTTTATAAAATATATTAGTAACTCAATTACTTTAAAACATTGAACTAATTTATTGAATAGAAATGTTTGAAATTTTGTAACATAATTGGGAGATTTATATAGATAAAGCCAGCAAGATTCTCATTTTGGATCATATCATTTTAATTTTCATATTAATAGGTAAGAGCATCAAGTTTCAATGACTATAAACTGCTTGCTCACAATTATTGCAGTGTTAACTTGACTGAAAAGATGATGATCATCCTGTAATATCGTTTGTTCAGTTTTTAAGAACAAAGAAAATAAAATGGACATGTTATGTCATATTCAGAGTGCATTTACCTAGCTAGTTCTTACATTTCATTTTGGGCTGTAGTGTGTTAATCAATATCATTGACTAGGAGTAAAAAATTTAACAGTGTAGTTTTGGCTTCATGCAGCGCAATGACTACAGAATCAAAACAGTGATACATATGTTGTGCGCTTCATGCAGCCAAAATTGCTCCGTTAAAATCTTTACCCATTGACAAGCACCTCAATGAGCCAATTTCCTCTTCAAATAATTAAGGAAAGGTGTTTAAGGATCTTTTGAAGCATTTTCAAGAAACAGTGGACATTTTTTTTTTTAACCTTTTTTCGTACATTTTAATTTTATGGGTAAATATTCAGAAAATTCGGAAACTAATTAGTTGAGACATTTACCAAGTTTACTTATTTTAAGAGCTATGGAGTAGAAGGATTCATTAAAAAAAATGCAAAACAGAGAAGAAAATGAGGAGACAAGCAATGAAAAGAAACCAAACAAAAAAATCAGCCAAAACCTATTTTTTAATTTTATGGGTGTGATATATTTATCATTAATTAATTTGACAATTTAAAAACTGTTAAACATATTTGTATTTGAAAATTCATTTATCAAATAACTTGAATTAATGTGTGAGGATTTATCATATGATTTGAAAATTGCAACAATGCATATTCAATACATATTTAATGCATTTGATGGAACATCAAGAGATATTTACATTGCATGGAAATTTAAATACTACCAATCTATATAAGACAAAAACATGTATATAAATTTGAGAAAATATTGTTACAGTTCTGATGTTAATTAAACTGTTTTCAATTGATCTCCATCCATCTTTTAGCATTTTATTTTGCTAGAAAAAGAAAACACACTTGCAATATCTTTTGCATTACCATGGTGCAAAAGATAGCTCTTTTGAACTTCGTAATAACTGTTTTTGATATGAAATAAGTAACGTGACCCGCACAAATCTTAGACAGCCTAATACCCATCAAATTCAAATTTACTTTTAATGGACATCAATCCAAACTTCTTAACTGAAATAGAGAGAATTGAAAATTATAATCAATTCTAGATAGTTTATTTAATTTTGACTTTGTTGTCAATATATATAATGTAACAAATTGGCGACCATGAGGCAAATATGGTGGCTGAGAGTATGAACTCTATTAGTTTCCTCAAATATCTCAATGAATCAATACATACTATCTTTTAAATCTTTCAACACATGTATTACCTATATAAACATATTTACACCTTGTTGGAATTTTGCAAGATATTTTTGGGAGATTTGTATAGATAAAGCCAGCAAGGAACTCGTTGGATCATATCATTTTGATTTTGCACCTAAACAGGTATGCCCGTGAAGTTTTAATGAACTCAATTCATCTCTAGACAAAAGGGTTTTGGTCATATAATTTGTGCGGCTGAAGCCTATAAGGTATATGATCAATTATCAAACCCAAGGTATCATGCATTGGGTTTTAATTATATATCTTTTCTTTTGTTTGTTTGATGAAAACATGAGGTGGCCCAATTATTTAAACAGTCAATCAAATTTGGTATTACTTGTTTGAATGAATTTGATATTACTTTGTTTCCTTTACGTCAAGAAAATGGGATTTTTATTTAACCGTGACCACACTTTATTGATATTATTTTTAAATTTTTTTATCTAATATTAATATAATATTATTATGATAGGATGTGCATGCGTATAATAATATATAGGATTACTATTGAATGGTAAGAAGTATTATTATTTTTCTCATCTAAAATCTAGAAGAAAATCTATTTTAACGAATCTTAGAACAAAAATTTGTGTTCGAATTTGAAGCCTCTTTTTTTTTTTTTTTTTTTTTTTTATGATCCATCCAATAGCTTCTATTAGGATTTCAAAAAAAAAAAAAACAGTAGTATGTATAGAAGGGTGGATAAGATGATGTTGCATTACGATCCACGCTGAAGGTTGTTGGGCAAGATTACGCTGCACCAATGAACTATGATCCATGGTTGCATAACATGTTACATTATGCATGCCAGCTAGCCTCCTAGAAAATCGTAAGGATATTTTTCCTTAGATTACATTATCAAGTTCAAGAATAGAAGGCATTTTAAAAACATAACTGATCATTGATATTGGAAATTCATTATGCTCACAATGAAAAAGTAACGTAAACTCAAATATGTACATCAAGAAATATAGAAATCGTACAACTATATTCTAATTTGGAAATAATTCAAATTTCTAAAATTTCTTGAGTTTAACATGCCATTTTGTATCACTAGAAAAATTAAAGAGAATTTTCCTTAATAAACAACAAACCATTACAACCTCAAAATTAACCAAGCAATACATATTAATTATATATCCTATCTAATTAGAAACTATAACCTGTATCACCTTAAAAAACCCTAATGTATAAAATAACATAATATCATCTAAGAAACCATAATTTAAAGTCATAAATCAGCGTCAAGCTCTAGCTAGCTAATTAATTCTTTATTTGTTCTCCAAGCTTCTAATAATTCTACAGGTTAAAACATTTGTTATTTTCAATTTACTCCATGCACTTATATATTTTCTAAAATTGGTTTTAAATCCACATATCATTCCACTCAACAAAACTTGATTGACAAAGCAGAAATGTACCTGTGTGGCGTTTGTCCAAATCATGATTAACCTGAACAAGGTGACATATATTGATGTGCTCTCTGATAGATGGCTCGTCGAAATGAAGTACTCAGCAATGCAAGCAAGATCGCCTTATCATCTAACAAACAAAAATGATGATCAAATTTAATTTGATTTGATTTATGTACAACAAGAAAAGGAGAACAAATATTAAAAATAATACATCAGCTATTTGAGCAAGGAAAGGAATACAAGAAATGCATTCAACTCATAAAAAAAGATGACTGTCCTAAGATAATATAAATGGAAAATTGGAAGGAAATTAAATAAAAAAAAATCAAAACACAATATGAGCATGTATTAATTAATCTTATGATGAGATTAACTTAAATGCAAACCTTTTAGAAGGGACCGCCAACACACGATGCTCTACTATGTTTACATTCACCTGCTTAAAAAATAAAACAAAATAAAATATATCAAAATTTTTTTAAGCATAAATGTATATACTAATTAATCAATTATCACAATACGGAGAACTACTTTTTCTCCATCTATGAAGATCAAGTATTAATTGAAAAGAGATATGAACTACAATTTAATAAATAAAAACCAATTTCAAGAGATATGACGTACATTACGACTAAAAAAAGTGCCGCTAAGTCTGAAGAGTTCACGAAGCATGACAAATTCTAACTCTTAATGAAAAGGGAAATTCTATAAGACAGATTATTCTCTCGACATGCAAAGAGGTTTTTCTGTAAATTAATATGTATGATGCAACTATTTGACATGCGTACTGTGAGAATTACGTCCCATGTATTATCTCTGAGTATGAACTCTATTGATTTTCTCAAATATCTTAACAAATCAATATATACTATCTTTTACATTTTTCATAAATATATTAGCAAATTAATTAGTTAAAAATATTAAACCTAATTTACTGAATAAAAATGTTTCAAATTGTGCAACATATTTGGGAGATTTATATAGAGCAAGCCTACAAGGTACACATGCATTCAATCATATGACTTTAATTTTCACCTAAACAGGTATGAGCATGAAGTTTCAATGACTATAAACTGTCTTTTTAGTTCAATCATGTATTTTATTTTGCAGAGACACTTGCTCACAATTATTGTTTCGAT
Organism: Carex pumila; assembly: GCA_033356055.1. Lineage (NCBI taxonomy): Eukaryota > Viridiplantae > Streptophyta > Magnoliopsida > Poales > Cyperaceae > Carex > Carex pumila. The sequence goes on from JARJHM010000164.1 coordinate 398,324, forward strand.
GTTTACATAAAAATAAAATGAAATATGAGGATCAATTGATCCCGTTCTCCACACTTGTACCTCTGACATAAATGGTACATCTCTAGCTAGAAGATAATGCATTTTACATTTTATAATATTGGCTCATATTTAATGTCCAACAGCCTTATAGTACTTAAAGCTTAGACAATTAATTAATAAAGAGATAATTGAGGGTTCACATTGCACATTTATGCAATATCGTTTTACAAACGGACACAACTTAGAGGAAAAGCACTTGTCTTTTTGACACGAAAAAAGTTTCAAATATAAACTTTTGTTTATGTCTCTTTAGTAAAAAAGAACGTAAAATTATAATTAGATTAAAAAAATTATAAGATTATGCCTCACCATAAAATTTAGCATATGGTTGTGTTTCAAGTAAAAAAATGAACTACTTGCTCTCAAAACTAATCAATTAGAAGAAAAAAATATTTCCTTAGAAAAATTACATATGTTTTCTTTAATAAATGATAAAATGAGAACTTTATAAATTTAAAATGAGTTCTAATATAAATGTCAATAAATTGGGTAAATTTGTGAGTTTTTTAATTTAGAGACGAAAAATACATAATTTTGAAATTTCTGAGTGGTATACATGAAATAAATTATAATGGATTCATTTTATTCATTAATTATAATTTTTTTACCTTCTGATTTATACAAAATTAATTGAAAATTTAGAAATTATATATGTTAACATATCATTCGTGAAGTAAAACGATTTTAGCTCTATGATTTCATTATTTGAAGTTAATTCGATAAATTTTGAAATTAAATTATCAAAACATCTAATGAGCTTAGAAACATCCTACTTCTAGTTTTAATATCCCACCAGAATATATATATGTTTACATGCATGTTCTGCAAATTTGTACGTACGCGAAAGATTGTGTGACTTCCTTAGATTGAATTATATGAATTATTACAAAAAGAAGAAAATATTTATTAAATTATCATTTAATTTGAAAATCCACTTCTTCCTCTCTACCTACTTGTATGTCCTTCTTTTATTTTAGATAATAAAAATAAGAAAAAAAAATGGCGATTGGCTTTTTTGTGTGTAGGTGTGCAATATCTTAGGACTGAATAGTTGGAGATTGGATGGAGCATAGGATATGGCACAAATTTCTATTGTTTTATTTAAATATTTTAGAAAAGAAAAGACTTTAGGCATGCTTTTCTATAATTTGTGCAAATTACAGTGTCTATTATATAATAATTTTTTTTACATTTTTATTATTACGTGATGGAAGTAGTTGTCAATCAATTATATAATAAAATATCACAAGTCGATCACGTCACGTGTTATTAAATTTTATTTTTAAATAGGTATAAAATTATTGTTTTGAATGATCCAGAAATATATATTGATTTTGTATCTATTTTGAAAACAGTAAACAAAATTAATTGTTTCCCTTAAAAACAAAAAAATTAAACAAATGTAATTAGAAAATATATGATTCATTGTTCACCAAAAATGAGATTGACTCAGATAATTACAAAAATCCAAAAACGGAGACAACAACATGAAAAATTGAAAGGAAATAAAAGCAAAAAACAATATCAAAATGTTTTAATAATTAATAAGGAATATCGATCAGATATATATAACTCGAAAATGTATTTTCCTTCACCTTTTAGAAGCAAAAAACAATATCAAAATACAACTCTTTTAGAAGGGACTGTCGATGGTCGATACACAATTTGACTATGTTTTCCTTCACCTTCTGCAGAAATAAAACAATTGAAAAATATATCAGTTTTCTTAAACATAAATGGATATACTAATTAAACATTGATAACTATATGAAGAATTGCTTCTTTTTTTTTTTTTCTACAAATAAACATTGAGTATTATTGTTGATTTTCTTTAGACCTAAAGTGAACTGCAATTTTATTGAGAATTGCTAGTATGTGTGAAGATTCATTCATCATATATATGAATTGAAAATTGCAACAATACATATTTAATGCATTCAATGGGATATCAAATGACATTTATATTTTATAGAAATTGAAACACAATTCTATATAAGACAAAAACGTGCATATAAATTTGAGAAAATATTGTTACAGTTGTAATGTTAATTAAACTGTTTTCAATTGATCTCCATCCATCTTTTATTTTGCTAGAAAAAGAAACCGCGCGCACTTGCAATTTTTTTGGCATTAACATAGTGCAAAAAAGGAAACTCAGAAATTCGTAATAACTGTTTTTGTTATCCATCAGATTCAAATTTATTTTCGATGTACATCAGACCCAAAATTTTCTACTGAAATAGAGAGAATTAAAAATAATGAGCAATTCGAAATAGTTTATTTAGTTTTGAATCTGTTGTAAATGTATATGCTGTAACAAATTGGCGACCATGTTGCCGATTTTTATTTTGGAAAAAGGCAAGAATTGACCCTTTTATATATTAAAACTAGTTAACTTACAAGGATACACTACCAGAATTCTAATTTGTACCATGGGTAGCTATAGCTTGTAACATGAGTATTTAAAGTCCATGTTAAAGAATTGGTATTTCTGATTCTGTATATCTTTTAACATGAGCTGTCTCATGCAACAGAGCACCCTTGTAACTGCCAGACGTTTGTCCATATTATTGTCTCCTAACTACACATGTTAATAATATTGGGAAAGCATGCCTACTCAGATAATGTATTTTATTGGATGCTCATGTTAATAGTTGATTCTATACCCATGAAAATAGTTAGGACATACTTTTTGCAAGAGCTCGCCCATGTTATTGTTTGAATGATGTTGTTTATATTATTTTATTATAGGGATCCATGTTAATACTAGACCAGTCACCCATGTTATTGTTTCATTGATTCTGATTATATTATTTTATTTTAGGATCCATGTTAATACTAAATCAACCACCCATGTTATTGTTTCATTGATTTCGATTATATTATTTTATTCTAGCATCCATGTTAATACTGGACCAGCCACCCATGTTATTAATCTGGATTGTTGAGTCAGACTTTTTGCAAGAGCTACGTCCCATGTTATTGTTTCACCGACCCTGTTTATATTATTTTATTCTAGAGTCCATGTTAATACTTAACCAAAAGCTCATGTTAATAATTTTGATTTCCTTTTATCATATTATTATTTCTCATTTTTCAGATTATTATTTCTCATTTTTTTTTCTCCTTTTTAATAGTGAATATAACTAAAAATAAGATATCCACGAATTATAATAGTATATAAAATAACTTTAGTTTTGAAACTTAAGCATTTGGGTTTTAGATAAAATTCTCCCAAATTTTTGAGATACGCAATTAATTCACCAAATTGGAAAAAAAAAATTACAATGACTATATCACCAAATATATATTCACCAAATTTTTTGAGATACGCTATTAGCTCCCAAGAACTTCAGTTATTTTAGCTAAATCGCTCCCCCCCCCCAGCTGCTCATTGAACAACTCGCTCACCTTCATTTCCCAGTGCTGTATATCAAATAACAAAAGGTATTGAAAATGTACCATATTTGATCCATAGTATGGACCGATATGTGCCATGCATAGTACAATATTGTTCTATACTATTCAGTTTTTTGCATCAGTAGAAAGCTACTTTTTGAATGTGTATTTATTTAGCTGAATTTTGGCAACATTGATTAACGGGTTCGCACATATTAAACCGGTAGCTGAAATGTTTATCCGTGAATTAAACCCGATTAGATAAACCCATCAAGGAGCATGGTCCCCTCACCATCTCTGACACCTGCATGGGATATAACAGTGTTAGATATACTTCAACAACTTTTTCTTAAAAAGAGGAAAATATATACTAATTTGTCTCCAACTTCACTAAAAAAACACACACACATTAAACTGAACAAGTTTAGAGGGTATATATTATGGTAATTTTCCGTCAAATAGTTAACGGTGTTAATTTAAAGTAATAGATATCTTGCATTATAGATTGCTTGTCACAAAATCAGAATTTCATAGAATGTTGGTCATTAAAAACAAAAATAAAAAATTAAATGCATCACTTTAACTCATCTCAGTACCAAAATTTATAAAATATGCAAATAGGTCCTAATAAATATTATTTTTGTAATAAGGTTGGTATGAAGGCCTAACAAAGGTTGAATTGATTCTAAATCATGATATAGTGTCTATTGTGAGCACCTAAAGCATGATATAGTGTCTCAAGTTACATTGGGTTGAATTGACTCTAAATCATCGATTCGTAAGATGTATCTAAAACACAAAGGCCTCAATCCTTAATTTCTTTAACAATTCAAGTAAAAGGAGCCTCATAAATTAAAACAATTTTGTATAAAGGAGTTACATTTTGAGAAACTTCATTTTACAAGATCCTTCTAAATGATGTTAAGTAGTCCTCAGATTTTTGTTACATTTTTAAGAAATTTATTCATATGGTTTCTGTTCAATTTTGCAACAGCAACCCAGCAGGTCATGATTTTTCTGACAACCTGATTTGTTATATTCATACCGGACAAACTACTACATCAAATTTTTTGTTCTTTTTATGGAAATGTGTATGAAAACCTGATCTACATGCATGATTTATTGTGGGATTTTTGGAGATACAAAAATCTGACTGGTCAAGTGATTTCTAAAGTGCAAATTGAGGTACCAGCTTTCTACCTTGCAGCAAATAACAGAAAACAGATTTTTAAAAACTGAGATTCAAAAATAGCTAGAAAATAGTAGAAAAATCCTAAAAATGTAAAGTTTAGTATCAAAATACTTGGCATGATGTGTTTTATAACACTGCAAACTGGCATGGCCTAGTTCTGTCCCTAGCTATTTCTGATTTTCTGATTTGACTTCAGGGACATTTTGGAGTCTGTTTGTTCCAGTCATGCCTCAGATCCATTTCCTTTGTTTTATTTGCTGGTCACCCATGCCTAATATGTAGTGTTGATGTTTAGACATTGTTTGAAAATGGGGCATGACTTGCTTCAGACATAAAGACTGTTTTAGGATTTGAACTTTCCATTTTCTTTACCAGCAAAGTAATAAATTTAGAATCAGTGGCTAGTTATCCATGGAGAGCAAGTTCTTGTCAACTCTTAGTGTAACTTGATGTAATCTAGTTCAATTTTATATTAGAAAAAAAAAGGAAGGGGGAAGGGTGGTTACCATCTCTCGAATTTTAGTTAACATGATCATCATAGTCTGGATTCATTCCCTTTGGTTTTGTATAAATGCAAGCCAGGTCCAAACACTCCCACACCTTCTCCAATAGCCCATCAAGATTTCATTCCAGATGAGCACTGTTTGTTTTACTGTTAAAAAAGAAAAGAAAATAAACTTTAAGATGAAAGCAACTTATAGTAGACAATATTATTGATAATGCTCTTGGTAATACATAGATAATAAATCCCACGATTGAGCTCAAATTACTAAGTTGAATAACTAACTAAAAATATTAGACAGTAACATCCAAGACTAATCAGAGCATCAATCAGTAAGTAACTTTTAAAATGTATGACTGGTTGAGGCCACACACTAGGAGCACCAGTAACCAGTGCTAAAAGCCTGAGGATACAGTATTTTATTGCACCCAGAAATTAAAAAAAAAATTGCAAGTAACACTAGACAGTTCTCGTCTATGTCCCACTTCACCTGATTTATTCCAATTACCCTGACTAGCCATTCTTTACCCTCTAAATGATGTACAGACAAACAGTATGACAAAGCCCCATAAGCAATTACCAGTATAATTACCAGTATAATTACCAGTAGATTCTTCACCTGATTTATTCCAATTACCCTGACTAGCCATTCGTTGCCATTCAACCGAGCTGCTTGCCGAGACTTAGAAATCGCTGAATCCGAACCAGAAAGTGCCTGAAATTCAATTCCAAATTCAATCAAGTTTAAACCGTCAAATACAAATAATAAGTTCAAAAAGGAAAACTTTGGCTTGAGCATTTTATCAAACACCTTGAAAGTCGCTGACTTGGCCTCCCCTTTTCTTTTATTTTCATGGTGGAGAAGGGGCTTTGATCGTGTTTGCTTAGAGAGTTGAGAGAGCGGAGAGATGAAGAGGGAGATGGAGAGGCAATATGTGAGGAAGAGGAAGAGGAAGAGGAAGAGGCGATCTGTGAGGACTGGAGAGGGAGAGGCGATCTGGGAGGAAGAGGGAGAGAGGCGAGAGTGTGGCTGTGTTTTAGTGGGGAAGAGGGAGAGCGGGAGATGACAAAAATAACGTAATTGGAGGGAATGGAAAATTTAGGAGGGAATGAAAAGTTCCAAGTCCAAAGAGGAATGGAAAATTTAGGGGTGAATTTTGGGGAGGGAATGGAAACTAATTGGAGGCAGGGAATGAGGGAGATGAAAAAAAAAATGTTCCAAGTCCAGAGGGGCTAAGAGGAGAAGGCTCTTTGTTTCACGCTAGGAGAGACCTATCCGAATTCAAATTCTCTGAGGTAACATTATATTTGTGTTTAGATTTCTGTTGTCGGATCATATCACACACGAATATTAAAGTAACATTTGCATCTCCTAGGGTCAGATTTAAATACAAATATTATGTTACCTCAGAGTATAAGGACTCCATATCCACAGCTATTCAAAAGGAATAAATCAGGACCATTCTTTACTTATCGGATGGCACAGAAGCTTGATATTTTCACATCATCTAATGCTTGTACAACAATACATATGAATTTTTTTTTAAAATAAATAAAATATTTTTTTCCATCTTATATGGACGAATAGTACTTATACGTGTCATTTTTATAAATTTTCGTCATTATATGTCCCTTCAAATTTAGAAAATATTTTCGGACCGTTCATTTTCAAACGGGTAATCAACGGTTGATCTGCAATGAAATCATTCTAAATGCATTTTAAAATGATCAAGGGAGAACATTGAACGTAACCAACATAAAAGTTCGGAAGTTTTATTACGTATGAGCTTCGATCCAACACAAAGTGTTTATGACCATACAATGCTTCGATTTTCTATGAACTAGATGGATAGGAAAATAAAAACAAATGTTGATCAAACTTGGATGCAAGACAATAAATACAGTGTTCTTTAATTTAAATGGTTCCGATCGACTAACGTACGACATATTCTCCTACGTTTTTATTAACTCGCGAAGCAAGAGTTTATATTTTATGTTCACACATAAAGGATGTGAGTCATATATTCAATATACATGTAATGCTATATAATTTAATGTATCAAAATCATTTAATTAAGTAATAAATATATTATGACATTAATGTATATATTCCGCACTAAAATATTTTATACAATTAAAGTCGAATTTGATGTTAATTGACTAAATTTCACTAAATATTTTCACAAATACTGACATAGGTCGAAGAAACAAATTTTGATAAATTTCTTTAAAATTAATAATTATAAGTATGATTTGGTCATAAAAACTGTAAAAAAAGAGATTTTTTTTTCACATTATTGATTTTTTTTTAACAAACTTGATTTTATAAAAAGTCACTCAACTTAATTTATTCTATCAAGTATCGTTTTTTTAGAAAACATTCAGAATTTGAAAAATATTAATAATTTGGAAAATATTAAGAATATAAAAAATATTTTATCAAGTACCAATATAAATGAAGATTGCCCTCTTAAAAAATATATAAAAAATGACTAAATTATCTTGACTAAATTATTCTATCAAGTACCAATATAAAAAATATTTTATCAAGTACCAATATAAAATTATCTTGACTTTCAAAAAATTTCACTTCTCTCCAAATTTTTTTTAAAAATGACTAAATTAAAATATATAACAAAACAAAACAACTAAGAAAAGAAAATGAGAAAGGAAACAACATGAAACGAAAATAAATAATTGCCTCCAAATTTGTTCATTTTCCTCCCACTTTGACCCCTCAAATAATTTGGATACCATAAAGTAACTCAAATTGTGAGTTTATATCTCAATCGTTCAATTTTCTATCGCACGATATTGAAGGGATCTGTGCATTCCACCTCAGGACCAGATTCTGATCGGACAGTCTGGATTTATACTCAAAACTTGAGTTACTTTAGAGGATCCAAATCCAGAAAAAGCAACCCTAAAACTTATCCCCTGTCCCTCTTCAGCCCCCCCCCCCCCCCCCCCCCCCCCCCCCTATCATAAGAAAAACCCTAGGCACACCTCTCTCTCTCTCTCGATCGAGCGCTGCCCTCTCAAAACAAAAAAAACCCAACCGCTAGGAGAGAAGAACGCCTTTCCTCTCTAAACCCGATCAACTCGATCTCCAGACCGTCCTTAGACCTTTCGCTCTCAGGCGCAAGAATCCGGCTTCTAGCTCTTTTCACTGGCGTGATTTAGATCTCGAGTAAGGTTAGATCGAATATCTAGTCGAGTATGGTGCAAGCCAACTGATTCTGTCCAAATCATGTAGTAAGGCAGTAACTAATTTGGAAATTACTAGTTTTACATTCTTTTGGTTTAATTTTGATAACCCTAAATTTTCACTTTTTGGTAATTGAAGGACAGGTTCTGTTTTGGCTGAACAAGGACAAGTATATTATGTGAAGGCTAACTTGTAAACCCTCGTGCGAGGCTGGAGGCGGCTCAGGTGGGGTGATCGCTGGTCTGGTGCGGACATGTAGCGTGTGCTCAGGTGTGTGCGACGTCGCGATCTTTCTCGGAGGTTAGTTCGTCCATATTTCTCTTTGATTTTACTCTGCTAGCTCTAGAGGTAAATTCAACCTATTCTGGAACTGATATCTATTTTGGGCATAGATTTCGACATAATTGAAATTGAGGTTTGTATTTTTCCATTATTCTGGAGATTTAGCACCATTTTTCCAGCCCTGTTTAGTTTATTAATTTTGGTCTTAAGTTTTGCCATAATTGTTTCAATTAAAGTCCATTCAAGGCACCAATTTATGCAAGTCAATTCATCCAAGCAACCACACACACACACATAAATGTAGCATATTTTCACTAGAATTGAAAATTGAATGTGGCTTTACAACGTGGAGTTTGACAGATTATAATAGCGAATGAGTTTGAGAAGGCAGATGGGGGTGTTGAAAGTTAATTCAAAATTATTTTTAGATAATCTCTGCATTGATTTAGTTTAGTTAGAATCAGTTTTTAGACGTATGAAAACTGCAATGACTATTTTGGCATTGGTTATTTTAAGCATAGTTATTTTAGGATTAGTTAGAGTAGTGGTTAGTTATTTTTAGCATGTTGTGTAGTGGGTGCTTAATTTAGGAAAGTTGTGGGTGGTTATTTTAGGAACATTGTATTGCTTTAAATACTGCATAACTTTATGTAATTGAGAAAGAGAGAAAGGAAATAAAGCGTTGTTTCTATTCAGAAAAATATTCTTCTCTCTTCAATCCTTTGCATACTGGCACAAAGCAGTGCAGTATTGTTGAGTTTATCCCAACAAAATGGTATCAGAGCTGATGGTTTGGTGGGACAGCAATTGATGGCAGAGTCAATTTGCAATTGATGGTAGAATTGATCGTGTGCAACCTTGAAGAATTGTGGCGTTTTCAATGGCAGAAAACAGCAGCAGCTTGGTAAATGTGACGCAACCAGCAATTCCTCTCTTCAAAGGCGAGAATTATGAGTTTTGGAGTATCAAGATGTCAACCTTGTTCAAATCGCATGGCCTATGGGACTTGATTGAGAAAGGAGTTCCCAATCCTGATCCAAATCCACAAGAAACCATGAAGAAAGATGCAAGAGCGTTGTTCTTCATCCAACAAGTAGAGCACGACACAATCTTCTCGAAAATTGCAGCAGCCACCAATGCAAAGGAGGAGTGGACAACCCTGAAAACAGCATTTCAAGGGAGTACTCGAGTCATGGCAATAAAGCTTCAAGGCCTACGCAGGGACTTCGAAACATTGCAGATGAACAAGGAGGAATCCGTGCAAATTTTCCTCTCAAGAGTACAAGAGGTGGTCAACCAAATTCGAGCATTTGGAGACACCATGGAAGAGAAGACGGTGGTGGCGACAAGCCTAACACCCAAGTTTGATCATGTAGTTGCAGGAATTGAAGAATCAAACGATCTTTCAACCTATTTCTTTGATGAACTGATGGGATCACTGCAGACCCATGAAGCAAAGTTTAGATCAAAGGAGAAAGACAATGAAAAGGCGTTTTACAGAAAAGGGGAGTCCTCTCAAAGCAGAGGTGGACGTGACCATTGTAGATTTGGCGAGTTTGAGTTTCAGCATGGAAAAAAGATGTCCAGTGCTTCGAGCAGAGAAGATACGGCTGTGTGCAAGCCGATTGTTTTAGAAAACAAAGGGAAGAACAGCAAGCATGCTATCAAGAAGAAAAGAAAGAGCAACCCATACTTTTCGTGATGTATACAGCAGGTGGAAGGCAAAGATCCACAATCTTTGAAGAAATGGCAGAAAATGAAAAACTAGCATCAAGCATTGCAAGAAAAAAATATTAGAAGCAAGAACAATGGAGATCAAGAGTGCAAGTTCAGAAGAATCCAAAGTAGTTTTTGGCATAATCAATTTTGAATTAAGGGGGAGTGTTGAAAGTTAATTCAAAATTATTTTTAGATAATCTCTGCATTGGTTTAGTTTAGTTAGAATCAGTTTTTAGACGTATGAAAATTGCAATGACTATTTTGGCATTGGTTATTTTAAGCATAGTTATTTTAGGATTAGTTAGAGTAGTGGTTAGTTATTTTTAGCATGTTGTGTAGTGGGTGCTTAATTTAGGAAAGTTGTGGGTGGTTATTTTAGGAACATTGTATTGCTTTAAATACTGCATAACTTTATGTAATTGAGAAAGAGAGAAAGAAAATAAAGCGTTGTTTCTATTCAGAAAAATATTATTCTCTCTTCAATCCTTTGCATACTAGCACAAAGCAGTGTAGTATTGCTGAGTTTATCCCAACAGGAGGTACTATTTGGTTTTCTTACAAGATATGGTAAAATGGCAGCTCAAACGAAGGCTTTTTTTTATTCAACGGGTGGACTCTGGAAGGACCAGAAGCTTGCTGGTAAGCATGCTAGCTTTTTTGTCAGCACTGGTATGCAAGGAGGAGGTCAATAGACAATTGCGTAAGTTATTTTACTTCTTATTTCTTAAAAAAAGTATTTGTATGCTATTATGGTTTGAATGTTAACCGAGTTGAAAATTACTGATGTAGAATAGACTACTTGTTAAGCTGTAATTTTTGGGGGTAGTTGCTTTAGATTGTGATTATATTAGATACCAGGATAATGTGACCCATTTAGGTTAAATAAGTCCTCATTTCAATGCGATGCAAGACCATTTGGTGATAAGAAATGACATGGTACATGTGATTGGTACATGTGATGTGGATTTTAGGAATTAGTTAATTTTCATACACCTTGTTTCAAATTAATGGAAAATATATTTTGTGGGTACTAGTTCTTTATTTTACTCTAGGGGTACCTATGATGACTGGTCAGTGTGTGTTTAATTGTGTTTACCTTGTGGTTTACTGTGTGTGTTTAATTATGTTTGTATCTGTTAAACCATATAGTTAATTTAGGGTTATTTTGAAATTGTGTCCAAACCTTAATATTGACAGCATGCTTGACTGTTTATGTTGGATGCTATCATTCTGTCAAGTCCAATCCACATGTAGTGAGTTATTTTCATTCAATAATTTTTAAAGTGAGGATTAGTAGAATCTTTATAGAACTAATTTGTTGGGAGTTGGGACCAAGTGGCACAAATACAGCCTTTTTTCGGGTCAAAACAGGATTGTAGTTTCAACAACTTAATTCGAGAGATTGTAAGCCAGAATTGCAAGCTAGGTTAACTTTATGATACAATTTTACTTATTTTTTTTTTACTTCCATTTTCTTATGCTAAGGCAGTAGAGGTAGAAAGGAGTTTTGTGGATCATGTGGCTCATCTCAAATCATCTGATTGTAGCTCTTCAGCAACCCAATGTAAGAATTGTTTATACAATATAATTGCTTACTGTGATAAAAATAAGTAATTATCATCACTAATAAATGCCTCTTTGAGCAGAAGAGGCTCATCTCGCAGGATACATGCGATTAAGATGCTTAATAGCAGGGTGAGAAAAGTCACCGGTAAGGGTCGATTAGTTATGGATCATGTGGCACAAAGAATGTTTGATATATAATATTATGCTGATGAATGGTTATTACAAGGTTTCTCCTTAAATTGCAATGTGTTGTAAATGTAAATGATTATTACAGCTTATTTAATTTGAAATGTAAATGATTATTGGGTGGGAATTGGCTTCCTACCGGGGTGGTACAATATTGGTACTAGATTGTAGAATTATAAAATTCTGATTTTCTTTATCATTTCTCATCAGTTATTTACATCACAACATCCAGTAAAAAAAAACTAAAATTTCCTGGCAATTAAAATTGTGGGACCCATGTTAATACCCATGCAATTAATCAAGTGGGACCCACGTTAATACCCATACAAAAAAAATTGTGGCACCCATGTTAATACCCACGTTAATACCCATGCAATTATTTCAAAAATCATGCAATTAATACCCATGTAACAAAACGGGTGGGCCCCACAATCCGTGGCCATGCAAATATTCAACTGGGACCCACATCATCCCCTCCTTGTAAATACTCATGTGGGGACCACGTTCCTCACCTTGCAAATACTAAGATGAGTCCCACGGTTCTCTCCTTGCAACTACTCCAGACAGGCGCCAAAGCTGAAAGTTGTTGCATGTGTACTTGTTGCAAGAGCTAGCTCATGTTAAAAGCCATTTCGGAGTAGTAACATGGGTGTGCTGAGCAGTTACAAGGAGGGTATAGGCATGGGTACTTGTAACATGAGGAGGCGCATGTTAATGACATTTTTGGGGCTTATAACATGAGCACGCGCATGTAACAAGCCATTTTCAGACCCTTGGTACAAAAGAGAATTCTAGTAGTGATACTAGTAATAGGTTCAGATCATCGTAGCTGATAACATCCCAAAACAAAATAGCATAGTATCAGAACTACTAGCTAGATATAACAAAGTGCACCCATGCCCATGTGGCCAATTTGATATATGAGAGTATGAACTCTATTAGTTTTCCCAAATATCTCAATAAGTCAATACATACTATCTTTTAAATCTTTCATCACATGTATTACCTATTTTTTTTATAAATATATTAGCACCTTATATTAATTTTACAAGACATGTTTGGGAGATTTATATAGATAAATCCAGCAAAGAACTAATTGGATCATATCATTTTGATTTTTCACCTAAACAGGTATGCGCATGAAGTTTCAATGAAATCATTTCATCTCTACACAAAAAGGGTTTTAGTCATTTAAATTGTGCGGCTGAAGCTCAAAAGGAATCAATTATTAAATCCAATGTAACATGCATTGGGCTTTGGATGTCTTTTCTTTTGTTTGTTTGATGAAGACATGAGGTAGCCCGGTAATTACACTACCATTTGTTAAACATTTAATCAAATTTGGTATTAATTACTACTTAGTGCTTGTTGTGCCTAAATAATAGTAGATTTGTAGTCCACCAACAAAGTAAAAGAAAAATTATTTCTAATAACGGCATCTTTTATAATTCTATTCACTTCTCTTAACCTTGTTGACAACACTAGAAAGATTATTCATAATTTTACAACTAGAGATATTATCATTCAATCTATAAATAAAACATCCATTAATTACCTCCAGATTCTTTATTGGAAATACTATTTCAATAAAAAGAGAAATTACCGGAAACAACAAATATCACTCAACAGAAACAACAAGACAATGTACCATTCTACAAGAAACATACACTTTAAATTTGCACACTTGATAAACATACAAATTTACAACAACATGAATCTAATGTCTTGGCATAAGCTTCTCCAATCTCCACAGTTTATTAGTAACATTGGGTGGCAAGCCTGACAATGAACCTGCATCGGTGATGAAAGTGGAAGTGGGGACGGGGGATGCTGAGCCTTCTACTAATCTACTTCCGAACATATATACCACGGTTTATTACTAACAACGACTTTGACACGGCATCCAGAAAACCTCACCCTACAGTTTATGTGCCTGTGTGAAGTTGATCACAGATGAGTCGAGATGTTGTCTGACATCTTGACAAACCTACGGATGAATTAAATAAATCAAATTAATGAGTCAGAGATGTTTTATCAATGCAAAAGATGATGGTTACTTCTTTTCAAGGAATTCAGTTACAAAATCAAGAATGTGTCAAGAATTCTAAACTACAAATCGACAAATTAGTAAAACGACCTCACTATTGGACCACTCTACAATGGCTTCATTCACCTGCTGGAAAAATAAAACAAAGGAAAATATGTCAGTTTTTTTTTAAACATAAATGTATATACTATTTGATAATTGATCACGATATGGAGAATTTTTCTATTTTTGAAAAAAAGGCCGAAGCCCAATTCCAAGAGATCATATGACATACATAAGGATTTAAAAATTAATTGTCGACATGGCATCAAATTCACGGTAGCTGACAAATCATAGATCCTAAATAACAAGAATTCTCTAGGACTGATTATATCTTCGAACGATAGAGATGCTTATGTTGACAATGTATGTGTTGCAACAAATTAGTGACTATGTAGCGAGAATTACATGTCATATATAATATCTCATAGTGTGAATTCTATTGATTTCCTCAAATATCTGACAAATCAATACATACTAGTATTATCATTTAAATATTTTATCACATAAGTAAATATATATTATAAATATATATTACCAACTTAATTACTTTAAAACTTTATTGAATAGAAATATTTGAAATTTGCAAAATATTATTGGGAGTCTATATAGATAAAGCCAGCAAGAACTGGGTCATATAATTAAAATTTTTCACCTAAACAGGTATGAGCATGAAGTTTCAATGAAACTTATTCCATCGCCAGACAAAAGGGTTTGGGTAATTTAATTTGTGTGGCATAGAAATATAGAATGAGAAAGTGAAATTGCATTTTATTTCATCCTTTTCTTACTATCTGTTTTTTTAAGGCTCTGTGTAGATTTTTTTTTTTCTTTTAGGGCAAAAGACTCATTGTAAAGTCTACTTTGGAGCTTTTTTACATCAAAACCTGACAGTTGTAACACCGGACCTAGTTTAAAATAATAAAATGGGGACGTGACTTCTATTTTTCTTTAAAAAAAGAAAAAGAAATTGTGTATCTAACGCCCCATAAGAAATCAATAACCAAACCCTACGTATCATGCTTTGGGCTTTAAATGTCTTTTTTTTTTTCTTTTTCTTTTTTTTGTTTGGTTTGATGAAGACATAAGGTTGTCCAATAAATACATTGCCATTGTTTAAACATTTAAGCAAATTTGGGTATTTCAACTTGTGCTTGTTGGGCCTACGTACAGTAGTCCCCTATAAAGTAAAGAAAAATAATTATTTAAAATAATGGTATCTTTTATCATTTTAGGCACCCTCTCTTAACCTAGATCACTAGATGACAGCACTAGGAAGAAAGCAAACTTCCTGTTCCTACCCGTATTTTTCATTTCCTGTCCCTAGGTTTCTTCACCATCTATATTAAAAAATAAAGAAACTTTTTGCTTTTGAAATTTGGAAAGCTCTCATTCTGTCAGCGAATAGAAAAAAAAAATGTGCCATTGAAAATTTGAAAGAAAGGAATCTCCAACCAAAATACCAGCAGAGCATCTCCAGTTCATAAAAAAAGAAAAAAAAAAGAAGAAGAAGCAAATTAACGGTCTAAGAGTTGCACAAAATTTACACAAAGCAACGAAATTAATTCAATTTTAATTGAGGTTTATGTTTGTTTGTAATTTTTAAAATTATTATTCATTATAACTTAGAGATAAAAGTAATTTTACATTCATGTTATGAAAATGATAATTTATTTCTTTATGTATAATTTTCACATAGATAAAATTATGTCTAAGAAAATGACATTAGTCGACATTTATTTCAAGAGGAAGAAAAACAATTCAAACCAAACTTGGACAGAAATTTGAAGTCTTGATAATCAAATTCTGAACCAATTCCACATGTGATGATTATTGAGCAACCTTCACAAATCACAAAATTCTTTAAGATAATTTAAATATAAAAGAGATTTAGGTAAACACCTTCAACTATAAAATTACCCTACGAATGAAAGAGATGAAGTTAAAAAAAAAATTACATGCATACTTGAGGGTCCTTATAATTTTTTTACATCCTATCAAATTACCCTATTTGAAAATTTTAGCCCCCTTATATTCAAATACTGGTTCCGCTCCACTCATCATCAAGAGCTAAAACTATCTCCTTTATAATAGAACTTTTGCTAGTGCCAAGTTCTTTCAACACACTGAGGATACCTCCATCAGCTAGCATGTAAATCCATTAAATTTATCAACAAAGTGACAAATACATGCCTCATTTGTCGACGATGCTACAGCATACACAAGGTTGCACTAGCGTGCAGATGCATTATTACAGTTATTAGTTTTTTTGTAAATATGTGCGCTGCAAGTGTTTGCCGTGTGCATATTGCGAAAATTATGTCCCATGTTCCATTTTTTATTACAAACTTTATTGATTTTCTCAAATATCTTAACAAATCAATAATTACTATCATTTTAATGTCTTTCACAGCATGAATTACCTATCTTTTTATATATATATTAGCATCTTAATTATTTTAAAACATTGAACATAATTTATTGAATAGAAATGTTTGAAATTTTGTAACATATTTGGAGATTTATATAGATCAAGCCAGAAAGGCACGCATTGGATCATATCATTTTAATTTTTCACCTAAACAAGTATGAGTTTCAATGTGCTTATATCATCTCAAGACAAAAGAGTTTTGATCATTTAATATGTGCGGCTGAAACCCAAAAGGAATGAATTATTAACCCATGCATTGGGCTTTGGATATGTGCGGCCGAGACATCATGCATTGGGCTTTGGATATCTTTTCTTTTGTTTTTTTGATGAAGACATGAAGTGGCCCGGTAATAATTAATACACTCTCATTAATCAAACATTTAACCAAATTTGGTATTACTACTTAGTGCTTGTTGGGCCTAAATATATATATTATATTTTTTTTATTTTGATCTATTATTTCATTTTTGCCTTTAAATTTCTAAGCTGACATGGTATTATAGAAGCCCCAATAATAACTTTTTAACCAAATATTTTCATCCATTCAAATCAAGTAGATACTGAAACTCAGTAACTCATATTTGATGCACAAAGCAATGTTTCATAAGCTACATATGGGCTTACATATATATACACACATACAAATATTTACAACTATTTGATAAATAAAAGTAATTGCAATTAACATTTTTAATTCATTTAATTACTTTTAAATGTTTTGTTTTACATACCTTAATCAAGGGTACATATCCCTTGAATTAAACTTCAAATTGGCATGCAGTGACGAGGGGTTGAGGTCAGTTAGAATTTGACATGAAATTTGAAGAGGAAATATTTCATTGATTGAATTGAGCATTACATTGCTTACAAGGGTTCATATAGGCTAATTAGGCATGATAGTATTTTCTAATTGTTATACTAGCCATTAGGCTTTCTTATTATAATTAATTGGATATTAATGTGATTAATATTGTAATCTTGAAAATTAATATTGATAATATTGTACATAGCATATGCGGCTAAGTGTATTCAAACCTTGCAAAGTCTTCAACAAGATCCATAGACAAGCAAATCAGCATGCAGGCAAACAAGACAAATGCAACTGGTACTTATCTTTGTGGTATGGAAAGAACGCTGTAGAAGGGTTTTCCAAGAAGTCAAACAGTTATGCAGAATATTGAAAGGGGAAGTGATGCCTGAATTCAGAAGTTGGTTCCCACATAACAATTAGTACGAATTCACCTTCACTGTGGTCCATTTGGGAAATAAGATGCTTCCTCCATTTTCATAAGATTTGTATATTTTATCTTATTTTATTTCTTTCTCTTTCTTTCTTTCATTATTTTCCTTTTCTTTTCTTTTTTCTTTTACAAAAAATAATAATATAACCTGACTCCACTGATGTTGCAATAAAATCTGACGAGCTAGACGTACGTCCATATTTCTACCTCAGAAATGATCCTTACACAAGATGATGTTGCAATAGGAGTCTTCAGTATGAAAATTCCAATCCATGGTTGCATAACATGTTACATTATGCCGGCCTCCCAAAAAATTATGAGGATATCCCGTCGCATGAAAGTGCAGATCTGAGATCCACCCGCAAGTCGTCTAGTCTAACGGAACACCCGAATCAGGATGGGTTGTACTCGAATCATGTGAATTTGAAGTCATTTGATAAATGAATTTTCAAATACAAAATATTTTTAACAGTTATTAAATTGTCAAATTAATTAATGATAAATTAATCACACCCATAAAATTAAAAAATAGGTTTTGGTCTTTCTTTGGTTTCTTTTCAATAATTGCTACTCCTTATTTTCTTCTTTTGTTTGCATTTTTTATTTATTTAATCCTTCTACTTCATAGCTTCCTAGTTTCAAGGATCTACGAATTTTTTTCTTAAAAATAATTACTACAACATGACACTCAACTGCAGTCATCTGTTTTTATAATAGAATAATTATAACAAACCCCCCACTCTCATCCCCCCATTTTCCCCGCACTCTCTCTCTTCCTTAACTACCATATATCCCCCCACTAATTTTCCTAAAAGTTTCCTTTTATTCCCCCACTAATTATAAGAAACCCCCCACTCCCATCCCCACATTAATTATGCATTCCTCTAATATCAATTCCTGCATTAATTATTCCTTTAAAAACAATCTCTGCATTAATTATACTGTTATCTAAAAACAATTTCCGTTAATAATGCTTATCTGTTAATTGATGTTCAAGAAAGTATATATCATTATTTTTGAGAAGTATTTATCCTTGTAACATAGAGTATTTATCCATGTAACATAGAGTATTTATCATTATGTCTGACAGTATTTATCATTGATGTTTTACTGTAAGTTGCAATTATGTCTGAGAAGTATTCATCTATGCAATACAAAGTATTTATCTATGTAACATAAAGTATTTATAATTATGCATGAGAGTATTTATCATTGATGTTTTACTGAAAGTTGCAAGTATGCATGAGAAATATTTATCCATGTAACAGAAAGTATTTATCCATATAATGTAAAGTATTTACCCATGTAACATAAAATATTTATCATTATGTCTCAGAGTATTTATCATTGGGTGAGGGGATTGTTTATTTAATGGTCTCCAGTTGTGTGGGGACGATTCAAAAAAAAAAATTTTTTTGTGTGGGGACAATTAATGGATTGATTTATTCTTTCATAAATAGAGATCATTGCATAGGGTTTAATACCTGACAAATTCAAGTTAAATATTTCGATGCTTCAAGTTAAATACTAACAGTTTTTTAAACGCTCATTAATGATTGAGTGGTCCCCCCATGTTTAATGGTCCCCAGTTGTGCGGGGATGATTAAAAAAAAAAGGAAATTTTGTGCGGGGACAATTAATGAATTGATTTATTCTTTCATAAATAGAGATCATTGCATAGGGATTAATACTTTGAAAATCGAGGATAAATACTTTGATGTTTCAAGTTAAATACTAACAGTTTCTGCGGAGTATTAATTATTGAGCGGTCCCCCCCATGATATTTTTGACAGTTTGTGCGGGATTTTTTGCGGGGATAGACTTGCGGGGATTGTTATCAGGGTCCTTTATAATAATACAACAAATTTCAAAATGAAAAATGTGTTAAATATTTGGTAATTATTTAATTTTGTAACAATAAAAAGTGTGAGAGTCTGACAAAATTACCATAATTAATAATAATAATAATTTGTAATAATAAAAAGCTACCAACATATATCTAGAATTGAATCAATACTTTTGTTCGATATATACATGTTGAACTTAAGTACAGAAAAATAAATTAAAAAGAGACATGTTATTCTCTTGAGTGTCTCAGGCCTTTTAGAATATGAAGATTTAATTTGATCTCATGATTTATTTTCAAAAGATGTTCAACGCATATTAACATTTAGGCTTAAAATAAATACACTTGGTAAATGTCTCAACTAATTAGGTTCCAAATATTCTAAATTTTTACCCGTAAAATAATATATATGAAAAGAGTTAAAAAAAAAAAAAATGTCCTCTGTGTCTAGAGAGAAATTCAAAATATATACGGTGAGTAGAATTTGGCATTGTCATGTATACAGTACACATCATGTATACCTTAATAACTTCAAAAGATCCCAAACACCTTTCTTTAATTATTTAAAGAGGCATTTGGCCCATTTGGATGCTTGTCAATGGGTAAAGATTTTAACAGAGCAATTTTGGCTTCAAGAAGCATACAACCTATGTATCGCAGTTTTGATTCTATATATAGTTAGTGCGCTGCATGAAGTCAAAATTGTATTGTTACAATATTTACTCCTTGTCAATGATATTAATAAACACACTATAGCCCAAAATGAAATGTAAGAACTAGCTAGGTAAATGCACTCTAAATATGACATAAAATATCCATTTCATTTTTTTTATTCCTAAAAATGAACAAACATCAGACGATGATCATCTTTTCAATCAAGTTAACACTGCAATAATTGTGAGCAAGCAGTTTATAGTCATTGAAACTTTATGCTCTTACCTATTTAGGTGAAATTAAAATGATATGATCCAAAATGAGAATCTTGCTGGCCTTATCTTATATAAATCTCCCAAATATGATACAAAATTTCAAACATTTCTATTCAATAAATTAGTTAAATGTTTTGAAGTAATTAAGTTACTAATATATTTTATAAAAATATAGTATATATTGATTAGTTAAGATATTTGAGAAAATCAACATAGTTCATACTCTAACATAGTACATGTGACATAATTATCGCCACTTAGCTACTAATTAGTTGCAGCATAAGCATTGAAAACATAGCATTACCACTTTAAGTACATCGTGAGTGTTACTGAATTTTATTATTTAAGAGCTAGGATTTAAAAGGAGATGATGAGTGTTACATCATGAGTGTTACTGAATGTTTTTACCAGACAGCTTGTTCAAGAGGAGATAATGCAAGAATTCAAACACTGGTTCAAAGTACAATAATACATAGAACAATTTATGATTTTTCTGCATTTGCTGGCTGTGCCAGAATTTATTTTTAAGTTTTACTAAATTTTAATTTTTCAAATCAAACTTAATTTCTGTCACCACTGATATCGAGATTAATGAAAATTGGAATTTGGAGGCTTGACCTCCATCTTTCTTTAAAAAAAAAGAATAGGATTTGTCGAACTCAGTGAATTTTCTGGCCTAGCAACATTTTTTCTAATCATTATGTATATCATATCTCTTAAAATCATTATTTTCAATAAAATTTCAGTTCAATTTTGGTCGAAACAAAATTGACAATAATACTCAATTTTTGTAGATTGACAAAAAAATAGTTTTCATATCATGATAAATGATTAATTAGTATATATATTTATGTTTCAAAAGATCTGATACATGTTTGATTTTTTTTTTCTTGAAAGACAGTGTGAAGCACTGTTTGTTGATACCCCTTTTAAAAGGTTTCCATTTTCAAGTTAGATCTTAAATTTTCATTTTTTTTAATGTGATTAGATAAAAAGCATCAAATTAATAAAAAACACTTGTTAGTACATTGTACATTATATTATATATCTTAGTATGGAAATTTGTGTTGTGTCGTTCGTAATTAAAATTGCAAAAAAAAAAAAAAAAAACTTGGTACCATAGTCACGTGGTCAAGTTCAAATTTTTTTAATTTTAAGTTTGTTTAATGGAAGAAGAAATATAAAAAATGTTGAAATTTTGTAAAAAAAATAATAAAAAAAAGCCATGTTGTACAAGGGTTAAGTAAAAAAATTAAATTTATTATAGTCTAAAATTTGAATTTTTGGCAACATGATATGCTGTGTTATGATGTGATGATTTTTCTTTCCATGGTAAAGGCATGCAAACAAACACAACAGACAACATATATTGAAGACATAACACATAACTAGCATACGTACTGTAACGTGCTGTAAGAGAACTGTATTGTGACGTGGCATGGTAATTTTTTTATATCTCTAGCATAGAAAGTTAAGGCGGCTTTTACATATAATTCTGACGCTACACAATTATAACAAACTATGCAAAACAGGCAAATTACCCCAGAATATATAATCATATTGGGCCATCTGTTGTCTTCATCAAACAAATAAAAAAAAGACATCCAAAGCCCAATGTATGATACCTTATTGGGTTTGATAAATAATTCTTTGTGGACTTCAGTAGCACAAATTAAATGACTAGAACCATTTTGTCTAGGAAAAAAGTCTTAGGATTGTTGTTTATTCAAAGATCGAGAGTTCAATTCCTCTCACGACTTTGCAACTTCTGCAAAAATTTTTAGAAAAAAAAAAAATTTGATGATCATACCTGTTTAGGTGAAAATTAAAATTATATGATCCAATGAGTTCCTTGCTTTCTTTATCAATATAAATATCCTATTATCTTGCAAAATTTCAAAATTCTCTATGCAATAAATTAGGTTCATTTTTGTAAGTAAATAAGTTGCTAATAAATTTATAAAAGATAGATAATACATATCATTAAAGATGTGAAAGATAAATATGTATTGATTTGTTAAGATATTTGAGGAAATCAATAGAGTTCATATTCTGAGATAGTACATTGAATGTAATCATTACCAATTAGTCGACCACTAGTTCCAGTGGATACATTGACAACATAACATCTTATCATTAGAGAACATTATCAGTCTTAGTGAATTTTATTATTTACGGGCTGGGATTTGTCGACCTCAGTGAATTTTCTGGCCTAGCTGCATTTCTTGTGATAATTATGTATGTCATATCTCTTGAAACTGTGTTTATCAATAAAATTGCAGTTCAATTTGGGTCCAAAATGTTTTCACAGTAATACTCAATATTCATATATATATATAGATAGACAAAAAATAGTTCTCTACTTCGTGATCAATGATTAATTAATATATACATTTATGTTTAAAGAAAAATGACATTTTTTTTCCATGGTTTTGTTTCTGTAGAAGGTGAGGAAGTGATAACAAATAATTGTATGTCGGCAGTCCATTCTCAAAGGTTTGTATTTTCAATTTATCGTATCAATCCTCCTTATTAATTATTAATCCATTATGATATTGTTTTTTTCTTTTTATTTCCTTTCAATATTTCGTGTTCTAGTTCAGTTGTTGGATTTTTGAATTATCTGAGTCAAGCTCAGTACTGGTGCCCAATAAATCAAATATTTTTCTTACATTTGTTTACTCATTTTTGTCTTTAAGAGAGACAGTTTTGTAGGGTTGAATTGATTTATTTTAGGTTTAATTGAATAATAGAGGATCCAAGCAAAATTTATCTCAGACCAATATGTAGTAATTTTAAGGAGTCTTTTTGATTTAATGAGAAACGGTAGCAATAATTGGAAACATCTAATAAAAAGAGAAACAATTAGTAACAATAATAACAAACAATACTTTTTCCTTTCATATTTTCTCAGGACATGGAGCCTTGTATTCTGATTATGTGAATACATTATTCGAGTACAACCCATCCTGATTCGGGTGTGGATATGTGTCCATTAGACTAGAAGAGTTGCGGGTGGATCTCGGATCTGCACTTTCATTCAACGGGATATCCTCATAATTTTTTGGAAGGCCGGGGTAAGGTAACGTGTTATGCAACCATGGATTGGATCGGAATTTTCATACCGAAGACTTCTAGTGCAACATCATCTTGTCTATGGATCTTTTTTGAGATAGAAATGTGGGAGTACGTCTAGCTCCTCAGATTTTACAGCAATATCAGTGGTGTCAGATTGCATTATTGTTTTTTGTAAAAGAAAAAAGAAAAGAAAAGGAAAATAATGAAAGGAAGAAAGAGAAAGAAATAAAATAAGATAAAATATACAAAGCTTATGAAAATGGAAGAAAAATCTTATTTTCCAAATGCTAATTGCTCTGTGGTAACCAACTTCTTAATTCAGCCATCACTTTCCCTTTCAATATTCTGCATGACTGTTCGACCTCTTGGAAAATCCTTCTACAACATTCTTTCCATACCACAAAGATAAGTACCAGTTGCATTTGTCTTGTTTGCCTGCATGCTGATTTGTCTTGTCTTTGGATCTTGTTGAATACTATGCAACATTTGAAGACACACAGCTAAATATGCTATGTACAATCTTATCAATATTAAATTTTCAAGATTACAATATAAATCACATTAATATCCAATTAATTATGATCATTTTGTTTGATTATAATTTTGTATAATAAGAAAGACTAATGGCTAGTATAATAATTAGAAAATATTATAATGCCTAATTTGCTCATATTAACCCTTGTAAGCAATGTAATGCTCAATTCAATCAATGAAATATTTCCGCTTCAAATTTCATCTCAAATTCTAACTGACCTCAACCCCTCGTCACTGCATGCCAATTTGAAGTCTAATTCAAGGGATATGTAACCTTGATTAAGGTATGTAAAACAAAAATATAAATACTTGTAAATACTTGTACATGCATAAAAATGAATAAAAATGTTGATTGCAATTACTTTTATTTATCAAATAATTGTAAATACTTGTACGTGTATATATATATGTAAGCCCATACGTAGCTTATGAAAATTGCTTTGTGCATCAAATATGAGTTACTGAGTTTCAGTATCTACTTGATTTGAATGCGTAAAAATAGTTGGCTAAAAAATTATTATTGGGGCTTCTATAATAATAATAGATCAAAATAAAAAACTATAATATATATATTTAGGCCCAACAAGCACTAAGTAGTAATACCAAATTTGATTAAATGTTTCACTAATGAGAGTAATAATTACCGGGCCACTTCATGTCTTCATCAAACAAACAAAATAAAAGATATCCAAAGCCCAATGCATGATGTCTTGGGTTAATAATTCATTCCTTTTGGGTTTCAGGCGCACAAATTAAATGATCAAAACCCTTCTCTTGAGATGAAATTAATGAGCACATTGAAACTTCATGCCCATACCTGTTTAGGTGAAAAATTAAAATGATATGATCCAATGCGTGCCTTTCTGGCTTCATCTATATAAATCGCCCAATATGTTACAAAATGTCGAACATTTATATTCAATATATTTTGTTCATTGTTTTAAAGTTATTAAGTTGCTAATATATATATAAAAAGATAGGTAATTCATGCCATGAAAGACATGTAAATGATAGTATGTATTGATTCATTAAGATATTTGACGAAATCAATAAAGTTCGTACTCAGAGATGGGACATAATTTTCATAATATGCATGGCAAACATTTGCAGCGCACATATTTACAAAAAAACTAATAACTGTAATGATGCATCTGCACGCTGGTACAACCTTGTGAATGCGGTGGCATCTTCGACATATGAGGCATGTATTTGTCACTTTGTTGATAAATTGAATGGACTTACATGCTAGCTGATGGAGGTATCCTCAGTGTGTTGAAAGAACTTGGCACTAGGAAAACTTCTATTATAAAGGAGATGGTTTTGGCTGAAGATGATAATTGGAGACCTGCTGAGATGGTTGCTGGTTCAAACTGTCATCTAATTACCAACCAGGGGCGGAACTAGAATTTGAATATAGGGGGCTAAAATTTTCAAGTAGGGTAATATGATAGTATGTAAAAAATTATAAGGACCCTCAAGTATGTAAATTTTTTTTAACTTCATCTCTTTCATTAGTAGTATATATAATCTTATAGTTGAAGGTTTTATCTAAATCTCTTTCATATTTAAATGATCTTAAATAACTTTGTGATTTGTGAAGGTTGCTCTTGATCAAAATTCATCAGACACGTAGAATTGGTTCAGAATTTTATTATCAAGAATTCAAATTTTTGTCAAAGTTTGAGTGTTCGAGTTGTTTTTCTTCGTCTTGAAATAAGTGTCTAATGTCATTTTCTTAGACATAATTTTGTCTGTATAAAAATTATACATAAAGAAATAAATTATCATTTTCATAACATGAATGTAAAATTACTCTTATCTCAAAGTTATAATGAATAATAATTTAAAAAATTACAAACAAATACAAACCTCAATTAAAATTGAATTTCGTTGTTTTCTGTAAAGTTTGTGCAACTCTTAAATTGTTAATTTGCTTTTTTCCATTTTTTTTCATTTTTTTGGATGAACTGGAGATGCTCCGCTGGTATTTTGGTTGGAGATTTCTTTCTTTCAATGACACTTTTTTTTTTTTTCTATTAGCTCACAGAATGAGAGCTTTACAAATTTCAAAAGAAAAAAGTTTCTTTATCATTTAATATAGATGGTGTGGAAATCTAGATTCCTTTTAATTAATCTTCCTAGTGCTGTCATCTAGTGATATAGGTTAAGAGAGTCGATAAAATGATAAAAGATAGCATTATTTTTCCTTTACGTGGGCCCAACAAGCACAAGTGGAAATACCCAAATTTGCTTAAATGTTTAAACAATGGCAGTGTATTTATTGGGCCACCTCATGTCTTCATCAAACCAAAAAAAAATAAAAAATGAAAAGACATTTAAAGCCCAAAGCATGATACCTAGGATTTGGTTATTGATTCCTTATATATATATGGGGCTTCAGCCACACAAATTAAATTACCAAAATCCTTGTCTGGCGGAATAAGTTTCATTGAAACTTCATTAAAACTTCATGCTCCTACTTGTTTAGGTGAAAAATTAAAATGGTATGATCCAGTGAGTTCTTTGCTGGCTTTATCTATAAATTAGGTTCAATGTTTTAAAGTAACTAAGTTGATAATATATATTTATTTCTGTGATAAAGATTTCAATGATAGTATGTATTGATTTGTTAAGATATTTGAGGA
The DNA here is from genome assembly GCA_033356055.1 of Carex pumila. Taxonomy (NCBI): domain Eukaryota; kingdom Viridiplantae; phylum Streptophyta; class Magnoliopsida; order Poales; family Cyperaceae; genus Carex; species Carex pumila. The sequence continues at coordinate 425,228 of JARJHM010000164.1, forward strand.
AATCAACAAAGTTCGTACTGTGAGATAGTATATTACACGTAATTCTTGCTACATAGTCGCTAATTTGTTGCAGCATATACATTGACAATATAGCATCTCTATCGTTCGAGGATATAATCAGTTTTAGAGTATTTCTCTTATTTAGGAGCTACGGATTTGTCAGCTACCATTAATTTGATGACATGTGGACATTTTTTTAAGTCCTTATGTATGTGGTATCTCTTGAAACTGGCTTTTCACAATAAAAGTATAGTTCAATAAAAGTAATTATCATCTTTTGTATTGAGACAACATCTCGACTCATTATTTTGATTTATTTAATTCATCCGTAGGTTTGCCAAGATGTCAGACAACATTTCGACTCATCTGAGATCAACTTCACACACGCACGTAAACTAAAGGATGAGGTTTTTTGGAAGTGAATTAGTAGAAGGCTCAGCATCCACCGTCCCCGATTCCAGTTTCATCACCGATGTAGGTTCATTGTCAGGCTTGCCACCCAATGGAACACCTCAGAAATCCCCAATCGTCTTGCCACTATCCAATTATCACTCGGTCAGCATGTTCTAATTTTTAGGATACAACAATCCAGATCCGTGCCAGCTACTTTGTCACATCTTTTGTCTGATCAGCAGATAACATTTGTTGGGTACAAAATCGACAATGCTTGTCGTTTACTCAGATTTAGTTATGGACTAATAGTTACCCGTACAGTGGATATCCATAGTTCCATACAGTGGCTAACATGAGTAATGCACCAATGGGTAGGATTGTAGAGAGCGTGTTAGGATTTAATGGAGATCGGGTGCCTTCAGAGATGCTTTTTAGTACCAATTAATAGTAGCACTATGTTTACATATAAAATTAGGGAAGTAGTACTATGTTAATAGTAGCACTAAGTTTACATGTAAATTTTTTATTTTTTGGAGGTAGTTGTACCAATTAATAGTAGCACTATGTTTACATACAAAATTTATACTTTTGTAGTTATTTTAGTATCAAATCAATTTGTCAAAAAGATTAAAAACTGAATGTATTAAATAAAATTAACTTAGATCAAGAGAGATCAAGACAACAGACAAGCATCCGACTTCTTTGTTGGCGGCTTAGATCTAAACTGAATCAATCCATACGTAGGCATAATTTCTATGTTTATCCATGTGTACACTTATTACATTGAATTAAGCTACTTAACAGGATCGCAACGAAGATGGTATGTATGAATTGCATTGTAAGTTTTGGCAAGAGATGAGAGGAGAGTTACTTATCGAGGGAGGAGATCATGAGGCGCTGATTCGATGTGAGTTTGTTCAAGTATTGTGTGATGCATAGAGAAGCTGATGCCAAGACATTAGATTCATGTTGGTGTAAATTTGCATGTTTATCAAGTGTGTAAAGCGTATATTTCTTGTAGAATGGTACATTGTCTTGTTGTTTCTTGAATTATGTGATATTTGTTGTTTCCGGTAATTTCTCTTTTTATTGAAATAGTATTTCCAATAAAGAATCTGGAGGTAATTAATGGATATTTTAATTTATAGATTGAAAGATAATATCACTATTCTCTAGTTGTAAAATTGTGAATAATCTTTCTAGTGTTGTCAACAAGGTTAAGAGAAGTGGTTAGAATTATAAAAGATGTTGTTATTAGAAATATTTTTCTTTGACTTTGTTGGTGGACTACTAATCTACTATTATTTAGGCCCAACAACCACTAAGTAGTAATTAATACAAAATTTAATTAAATGTTTAACTAATGATATATAGTGTAATTACCAGGCTACCTCATGCCTTCATCAAACAAACAAAAGAAAAGACATCCAAAGCCCAGTGCATGTTACATTTGATTTAATAATTGATTCCTTCTGGGCTTCAGCCCCTCAAATTAAATGACCAAAACCCTTTTGTCGAGGTTTAAATGAGTTCATTGAAACTTCATGCGCATACCTGTTTAGGTGAAAAATCAAAATGATATGACCCAATGAGTTCTTTACTGGAATTATCTATATATATCTCCCAAAAATGTCTTGCAAAATTTCAATAAGGTGCTAATATATTATAAAAAGATAGGTAATACATGTGATGATAGATTTAAAAGATATTATGTATTGATTTATTAATATATTTGAGAAAACTAATCGAGTTCATACTCTCATATATCAAATTGGCCACATGGGCTTGGACGCACTTTGTTACATTTAGCTAGTATACTATGCTATTTTGTTGTGTTGTTATCAGCTACGATGATCTGCACCTATTTCGAGCATCCATGTAAGTTAACTAATTTCAATTTATAAAATGGACAGTTAATTATTGCCTTTTTTTCTAAAAAAGAAATTGGCTACATGGTCGCCAATTTGTTACAGCGTATACATTTACAACAGATTCAAAAATAAATAAACTATTTCGAATTGCTTATAAGTTTTACTTTTCTCTATTTCAGTAGAAAGTTTTGGGGTCTGATGTACATCGAAAATAAATTTGAATCTGATGGTTATCAAGCCGTTTAAGATTTGTGCACGTCACATTCCTTATTTCACATCAGAAACAATTATTACGAATTTCTGAGTTTCCTTTTTTGCACTATGGTAATGCCAAAAAATTTGCATGTGCGGTTTCTTTTTCTAGCAAAATAAAAGATGGATGGAGATCAATTGAAAACAGTTTAATTAACATCACAACTGTAACAATGTTTTCTCAAATTTATACGAATGTTTTTGTCTTATCTAGATTGATTGTGTTTCAATTTCAACAAAATATAAATGTCATTTGATATTCAATTGAATGCATTCAATATGTATCGTTGCAATTTTCAAATCAGATGATGAATGAATCATCACACCCAGAAAATTATTTGATAAATGAATTTTCATACAAAATATTTTTAACAGTTATTAATTGTCAAATTAATTAATGATAAATAGATCACACCCAGAAAATTATTTGATAAATGAATTTTCATACAAAATATTTTTAACATTTATTAATTGTCAAATTAATTAATGATAAATAGATCACACCCAGAAAATTAAAACATAGGTTTTGGCCGATTTTTTGTTTGGTTTCTTTTCATTGCTTGCCTCCTTAATGATTTTCTTCTCTGTTTTACAAAAAAAAAAAATCCTTCTACTTCAAAGCTTCCTAGTTTCAAGGATCTACCCATATTTCTTAAATAAAATTACTACAAGAAGACACTCAACTTCAGTCATCTGTTTTTATAATAAAACGAAATTTTCAAAATTAAAAATATGATAAATATTTGATAATTAATTCATTTTGTAATAATAATTAGTGTAAGACTAACAAATTAATTCTCAGGCTGTCGGTGAAAAATTACCATAATTAATAATAATGATTTATTATATATATATATATATATATATATAAAGCTACCAACATAGAGAATTTAATCAATGCTTTTGTTCCATACATGTTGAACTTATGTACCCATTTTTTTTTAAAGAGACATGTTATAGTATAGACTCTAGAGTGTCTCAAGCATATGCGACGGACTACCCTCATTGTTCAGCATTTTTTTTTTGCGACGGACGACAGTCATAAATGCGTTTTTTTCCTCGCAAAAAGTGTCTAAATTGTAGTGCATTTAGAATATGAAGATTTTGAATCTTTGATGTCATGCATGAATTACTTTCAAACGATATTCAACGCATATTAACGTTCATGCTTAAATAAGTACACTTAGTAAATATCTCAACTAATTAGCATTGTATGTATACCGTACACATCATGTATACCTTCCTTAATTACTTCAAAAATACTTAAACACCTTTCCTTAATTATTTAAAGAGGGATTTGGCTCATTTGATTGCTTGTCAATGGGTAATGATTTTAACAGAGTAATGTTTTCTTCATGAAGTGCACAAATTATATGTATCGCTGTTTTGATTCTATAGTCAGTGCGTTGCATGAAGCCAAAACTACACTGTTAAAATCTTTACTCCTTGTCAATGATATTGATAATCACACTACAGCCCAAAATGAAATGTAAGAGCTAAGTAAATGCATTCTGAATATATATGACATAAAATGTCCGTTTTATTTTATTTATTCTTAAAAAATGAACAAACATCACAGGATGAACATTATGTTTTGAGTCAAGTTAACCCTGCAATAATTGTGAGCAAGCAGTTTATACCAAATTTGATTAAATGTTTAAATAATGAAAATGTAATTGTTGGGCCACCTCATCATGTCTTCATCAAACTAGCTAACAAAAGAAAAGTATATCCAAAGCCCATTGTATGATGCATTGGGTTTGGTATATAATTGATTAATTTTTTATGGGTTTCAGCAGCACAATTTTAATGATCAAAACTTTTTTGTTTAGCGATAAAATGAGTTCATTGAAACTTCATGCTCATACCTGTTTAGGTGAAAAAGTAAAATAATATGGTCCAATGAGTTCCTTGCTGACTTCATCTATACAAAGATGAAATATTCCAAATATCTTGCAAAACTTCAAACATTTTTATTCAATAAATTGGGTTCATTTTTGCTAATAAATTTATAAAAATATATATAATACATGTCATGAAAGATGTACAAGATAATATGTATTGATTCGTTAAGATATTAAGAAAATCAATAGAGTTCATACTCTGAGATAATACATTGGACGTAATTATCGCCACTTGGTAGCCAATTTTTTGCAACTTACATATTGAATATGGAGCATCACTTTCGTTCGAGAAAATCATTGGTCTTGTTGGAAGCATAAGTTGCAAAAGTGATCATGCATCTTGTGTTTCGAGAGTCCCTTCTAAGAGGTTTTATTTCTATTTCTATTCAATTTTTCATGAGATGTCTCATTGTTGGAAGCTCTTTACTGGCGCATGATGTTAAAATTTAAAATTGAATTGAAGAAAATATAATTACTTAATTGATTTATTGATCACAGCCGTTGCAGGATAGGAACACCCAAGATTCTTAATATAGGAGAGGATATATATAGAGAGATGAGCCACGGTGAGTTGCGAAGTAAAACGCATTTCTATATATATATATATATAGAGAGAGAGAGAGACTACCATACTTTGCAAATTAAAGTGAGTGTTTTAATTTACGCTCATATCTCTAGTTTCGAAGTTCAAAATATTGATCCGAACCTTTCAAGTTGATATCCATATTAAATTGTGCTTGGAGACCAAATTTTATATTTTTTGGAAAAAAATTTACTATTTTTAAGAATTTTTTAAAATCACTGTTTTTGATGGTCCAGGATTTTCTGAAAAACATAGATTTTGAAAAATTCTAAAAAAATAGTAAAATTTTTTCCAAAAAATATAAAATTTGATCTCCAAGCACAATTTAACATGGATATCAATTTGAACGGTTCGGATCGACGTTTTGAAAAAAAGTAAGACAATGTTATTTGTAAAAAAATTATTGTTGACTTTTGCTTGATGTATCGAGATAGTATCTTCAATTTATGTATTTTGTTATTGATCTTCGACGCATCATGTACATTTTTACATCATAATAATAATAACCAACAATTCTTTTCCATTGTTATTCTCTGAGGACACCCATCTCATTTGTTTGGATGAATGCATGATCCAGGTATAGCCAGTCATGATCCGTCCGCATGCGACTTCATCCCGTCAGAGGATTTTCAACATAATATAACGTGCATGTTCTACAACTATGGCTCAAAATCAGTGTTCCGAACATTAATTCCAGGCTCGCAGCGCAGCATCATCTTCGTGACTGCCAATTTGAAGTCTGAGCATGTCATCTGATAACAAAAACACGTCGGTAGCTTTTATCAATTTCAGGCACATGACAACCTTGTAGTATCCTACAGTAAGCGGCTCGCTACAATGTTGCACGGGTACATGTTATTCTCCATGTCTTGGCATCTAAGGATAGGAGGATTATTGCAAGTGCACCGGCAAAACAAGCCATTTCGGTGGTGTAATTATCATGGTTCTAGAAATCGGCCAATTCCGAGTCAACTCGGCCGATTCAACTCGGAATCGGATCGGACTGGACCGAGTTTTACCCGATTCTCGTGCCTATGCGAGTTTCTCAGTAAAAATTGGATGAACAGTATTTGACTCGGCCGATTTTCCGATTTTCCGGCTGAGTCAAGCCGAGTTATCCCGAGTTAACTCAGCTATACAAGTAATGTACAGAAAATCGATAAAATTGAAGCGAAATCAAAACATTTGACCGAATTTTCACTCATTCTCTTCTTGCTAGAGCATAAGTACACTTGTTTCGGTGATTTAATAAGATCAATTTTGAATTTTTTGCAATGACAGTTAAATAATTTGGGGAAATCGCGTTTCACAACGAAGAAGGAGAAGGTTAAATCCTTTTAAAATATTGTATAGACTTGGTGTATGAATGTTGTACTGTTTTATTTTAAAAATATAGCATGGTTTACAGTGCACAATGTCCAGACCAGTTATAAAAATGGAAGATCAGAATCAGCGGACGCACAATGTCAAAATGTCATATTAAGCAGTAATGCTATTTCTTGGTTTATGCCATACTTAGCTATTAACAAAATGCTGTCCTATTAAGTTTAATTATGTATTGATTATGTTATTAAATAGAATGTGATTTATTTTATTATTATTTTTTATTTGACTGAAGTAAACTGTGCATATACATAGTTGTTGACAATAGTAATTTATTTTATTTATTTTTTATTTACTTAATCAAAATAAATATTAATTGTTTATGAAATAAAATATAGAAATGTAAAGTTAAAATAAAGCAAATTCTGGAATGGATTTTCTGATCCATGACAGAATCACTCTAAAATTAAACATTTTATATGTCTTTTGTGAATTTATTAAGCTTTCTTATTATTTTATGGAATAGTCTATTTAATTTCTAAATTAGAAAAATATTAGTTTTATAAGTAATACACTATAAATTTGATTGTTATATGTCTAAATTTAATTATTATTAGTGCTATAGTGGTTTATTTGACAAATGTAGTCCAAAACGTGCTTCTGGCAAAAAAATCCGAGTTTCCGATTCGATTCAGCCGATTCTGACCGATTCACCCGATTCCAATTCCACGATCAAATGACCGATTCCGATTCCGATTCCGATTTTCAGAACCATGGTAATTATTACTAAAGTGATGTTATTCTCCACGTCTTGACATCTAAGGATAGGAGGATTATTGCAAGTGCACCGGCAAAACAAGCCAAAGAGGTGCTTATATTTATATATATAGTAATCAATGCATGCACTTGTTATATGTAATAATTTAGATTGTGTGCTTCTTATTTTGCCAGATCTGAGTGAGCAAAATCAATAAGGGAGACCCACGCCCACTACTTTGGTTTGTTTCTCAATTCTTTAAACTATGAAAATTTGAATGCTTGTTATTCAATTGAGTCAGAAACATTGCAAGAACTTGTCACCTGTAATCTCTATACCCTCTTGTTCAATTCTTATCTCAGCATCGCAAGCATAAACTATTTCTTCTATCCTCTTGATCACTGCTTATTGAATTTGATTGATATGATTGATTTAAGTGCTAATTATACAGGTGACTGCTAATGTTTCATGGGTGAAAATCTGACCAAAAAAAAAGTGTTTCGCGGGTGAAAATCTGCTAATGTTTCATGCCGCACGGCATATTTCAGTTCTTACACAGTTAGTCCCAACAGGGAAGAACGCCAAAAAGCAAAACAAATGGAGTTATAATATGCAGTGATAATGATTTAAAAAACCTGTGTATTCTTTGATAACATTTATCCAAAACCAAATCCACAAAAATTATTCTTCAAGAAGAAAATTATCTGCCTAATAAATTACTACAAGCAAAAGATCTGACAAATCCCATTTCTATCAAGATCACATGACTAGCAAACATCTCAAGAGCAATTGATCTGAGACCCGTCAGAGAGGTGGAGTGTGCACAATTGATCTGAGACCCGTCAGAGAGGTGGAGTGTGCAGCCTTTAGACCCGCTTGTCAGACAGCAATTGCAGCTCGCTGTCAGATGTTCGTTGCCAGAAGAAGGGCAAGTCATGTACTCGACTTCTAGACAGTACAGAGGGCATGCAACAGCTTTTGCCAATTTCTCCTATGAACAGCACTCCTGATTTGATTCATTTGTATGCAAGCTTTGAGGAACAAATGGTATGTACATGTAAATAAGTAAATAACTTTTCTTCTTTACTACAAATTAAAAAAGTGAAAGATGTACCAGACAGTAGGAGACTAACAGCAATGGAGAGCCTTGTGTAAGCCATAGTTAACCTTTTTCTGACTGTGGTTTTCTTTTCTTTTAATTAACTTTACTTCTGGTTCTGGGGATGCGCTTATATATATAGAGGATAGAATATCAATCTCGCAGTAAAGTTTGACCAAAACAAGTGATGCTGATACAGTACTTGGCTGTTGACTTGTGATACTGATACCCTAATTAAAGTATGATAGTCATGAATGTCACTATCTTAGTGTAAACACATCTTAGATCTAGCTGCACGTCCTATTTGGATGCATGTGCATATCAGAAAGTCAAAACTTTGTCAAGGATAAAAACAATTTGTCAAGGATATTTAATTCTTGAAAGCGACCTCCATCACTTTGTCAAGGAATTGTTAATCTTGCCTCTTGAGTAAATCAATTTTGTAGAATATTATGACCATTAAACTTCTGGTTAAGAGAGGGTAGCTAAAATGATAAAAGATACCATTATTTTAAATAATTATTTTTCTTTACTTTATGGGGCGACTATTTTAGGCCCAACAAGCACAATTGGAAATATCAAATTTGCTTAAATGTTTAAACAATGGCAGTGTACTTATTGGGCCACCTTATTTTTAAAGGAAAAAAAAAACCATATCAAGCCCAATGCATGATCATACCTTGGGTTTTCTTATTTATTCCTTATGGGCTTCAGCCATACAAATTAAATGACTAATACCCTTTTGTCTAGCAATTGAATTAAGTTTCATTGAAACTTCATTCTCATACCTGTTTAGATGAAAAATTAAAATGATATGATCTGATGAGTTCTTTGCTGGATTTATCAATATATAAATATCCTAAATATTTTGCGCAATTTCAAACATTTCTATTCCAATAATTTAGGTTCAATGTTTTTTAAGTAATAATAAAGATAATATATTTAGAAAAAAGATAGATAATAAAAGTAATGAAAGATTTTTAGGATAGTGTGTACTGATTCATTGATATATTTGGGAAAATCAATAGATTTTGTACTAAGAAATGGTACATGGACGTAATTCTCGCAATATGCATGGCAAACAATTGTAGCGTAATATTTATAGAAATACCTATTCGCACGTCGAGAGAATCATCCGTCTTATCGAATTTTCCTATTTAAGAGTTAGAATTTGTGTGGCCCCGTAAATTGTTTGACTTAGCAACATTCTTTTTAATTGTTATGTACGTCATATTTTTCTTGAAACTATTTTTCTCAATAAAATTGCATTTCAATAATGATACTCCGATAGATAGACAAAAAAATTAATTAGTATATACATTTATGTTTAAAGAAAAATGACATATTTTTTTCCATTGTTTGATTTCTATAGAAGGAAGTGATAACAAAGAATGGTGTGTCGGCAGTCCCTTGTCAAAGGTTTGTATTTTCAAGTCTGTTCAAGGATACACGGCTAAAGGTTAATACAGTTATTTTTTAATGAGAACCACTTTCTAATTGTATAGTTCAAACTAAAGGGCGTTTTCATTTGTGCTGGTCTATTTTTTTCTTTTTTTGAGATTTCTTAGTTGAGATTTCCATTAAATCATCCTTATTGTATGTACCATGCTAGTATAATGTACCAGTTTTTGTAGCATAAGTCCATGTGATCAATTATAAAGCTTTTTTTTTTTTAGGGTCTCTACTCTCTTGGTAAACTTTTCTTAGTAAAGGATAGAATAGCATTAAAAAGAAGGGTCTTTTTTTATTGACCCTCAAAGACTTGTTCAGTTTCTTATTTACCCTTACAATCTTTATTGTATTTAATATATCGGTCAACTCTCTTAACATTTTCCGATTTACAGTTACAAATCTATAGTTAAGTATTGTCAGAGTTTTGATTTTTTCATTATACCATTCTTCTTTTTTTCTCTTTAATACTGACAAATTAAAAAAAGCGCCAACTGAATCAGAACCATAACAGAGTGAGGAGAAACACTAAACTAATGTGCGACCCTCACCAGTGCTCTCCAATAATAGAGGTAGAAGATAAGAGAAGAAATGTTGAACTGGAACAAGGTGAAATGGAGAAAAACAAAACAATAACAACCTTTTTTTTTTGGAAAGTAACAACAACAACCTATTCAGTACATAACCTCTTAAAATTAGAATACCAGCATTTAAAAAAGTTGTAAAAGGTATACCCACTAACAAAACCTCTAAAAGTCAGAATAACCAGTAAGTACTCATAAATGTCTTTCATTCTTAATTTTTCACATTTACTTTTTACCCCTATAAGTCAGAAAATTATAAAAACACCAAATCCTTTGAATTCATATCAAATTCATCTCAACAGCAAAATAACCAAAGCATTCAAATCAAATTAATATCAACAACAAAACAATTAGCAATTTTAAACTAGAAGATGACCTCGAAGCTTATTCTGCTTTAGGTTTCCACAATGAAGTAGCATATATTATGTTACCCTTCCAACCCCAAAAGAACCAATTGCAATCTATTTCAACAAAACATGCCTCATTATAACCAGTTCTAAGAAATTCACGGCATTCTTTCACTACACGTGGATCTGCCGGAAATGGTTCAAAACCGGTCTGCAAATTCTGCATGTGCCAATTCTTGTAGTTTTCCGGTCTTACCATATCTGATCCTTCACATGCTATCAGACTAATTATAGTAGGACCATAAATTTCTCTTTCCATTACTTGCATATGCTTATAGTCTTCTGGAAGAAACGTGTCATGCATGTCGAAATACCTGGAGAACTGCAACAAAACCTGTCTAAACCGTGTGATAAAGAAGGGACTGCAGGATAAGTTGAATATTCCTTGAACGAAAAGCTTCGGATTGGTCTCTTGAATCAGATTGAGGAGTTTATTCCTAGGAGTATTCTTGCCTGACAAAGGTTCGTCCCTTATGCTTCCTAAGCTATAAATACAATTAACTATAAGCACTTCATCATCATTGATATTAAGATCATCAATACGAATGGCCTCCCATTGGGAGGCGATCCCTTGATACTCAAAAGGAACTCCAAAACTTCGAGCATATTCTTCCAACCTCCTTCCTGTCTCGTTGATTCTCTCAGCAGGGTGAAAGCCCGGCTGAGGCAAATCTATCCCAGTAATTCGTAATTTCAGAGGTCCATCTTTTCTTTTTGCAAGTGATTGAATTAGAGATGGCCATTGGAATCCATGAGTAATGCCAAAATCAACTACATGGATTTTTGATGCATTGCCTGTGGCATGGAGAATACTCTCATTAGCAAAATGATATGAAACTCTCATGACAGGGAATACCCTTGACATCATATAATAGACCTTCATATAGTCATTAGTGCTTACTTGTCTTGTAAAATACTGGCGATAGGTCGCACTTTCTGTACCAGCCAAGCGTGCCTCTAATCCATCAACAAGAATGCATGCAAGCCTTTGGATCCCATCTCCAATAGGAGATGCTTCCTTCCTTATTTGTTTTATAAGTTCACAAGCAAATTTGTTATCATTCATATGTATCGCCTTTGCACAAGATATGAGACTTTCCCTGAGATTGATATGGTCGTGTTGGTTTTGATGATACTCGCTATATGAGTTTGCTTCCAGCTCCTTGATTTCTCTTAGGCTAGATATTTCTTCTCTTGGACAGTTTTCCCCGTGGTATAGAAATAATCTATCCAACATCTCATCTCTAATTGTTTCCTCACTGGAGACCATGGCTATTTTGCAATTTCGCTCCTCCAAAAGGTCCAAGTCTCCATCATTTGTATTTCTTTTACCCTTTGATTTACTTAGCAAATTACTTTGTCTCTCTTCCCCCAATCTAAACTCTAGTGAGTTGCTTTCACATTTCTTTGTTGGATTAAGTGAAAGATTGCTCACTTGCAAATTAATTGATAATTTATTCTGATTCAGAAGGAACTTTAATCCTTCTTCTACACCTCTTTGAAATTCTGTAGCCAGCAAGTTCTCTATAATTGGATCCACTTGATCTTTTAAAACAGAAGTTGTGAATTTAGGATTTACCTTTGATTGTTTTGGTACCAGTTGATTATCTGGTAAAGGTGGATATTTTTCCCCAAGGATATCATAGAAAGGTTTCTCCATGTCCCTAAGAGCTGTATCTTGATAACCATTTATCTCATGTATATCTTCCTCCAATAAATACCGGCTTATGTAGTCTAGTGTTGGATCTAAAAGTATCTCAGACTTCTCATGTTGGTTCAGAGAAAGATTGTTGTAACGGCTTTCTTCGGGGATAATTTGTGAGAAGTTAATGGAACTGTGCAATTCATTTGACTTGAAAAATCTTGATTTGTTCTCTTTCGGCAAAGCCATGTATGCTGCTTGTAGCTTCCAAAATTTGATTGACAGATAGTTGATCTAAAAATATCATGAATGAATCAAATTAGTGAAGTGAAACTGTTGAATAACATTATTTAGTAAAAAAAAAATTCAATTTCACCATTAATAATTGGCTAGTTAAGATTGATTTAGTAGAAATAGAAGAAGCATCAATGTAAGTTTAATAATATATATTTGTTTTTATGTTCCTTATTTACTAAATATGCATTAATTAAACACCGAACTTGCCAAATAAATAAGAGCTCTAGATAGGGACAAAATCGGTATATAGAAATTATTTTTTTCTGTCAATTCTTAGTGTTGTGATTGGAGCACTTACAATAGCTCTTCCGTTTAATGAAAGTACTAAGATAACTAAACCAACCAACAGCTATCAACTGTTCTTTAATTAAATCAGTGTTGTAAAAAACGTCCGTTTTGGCCAATTAATTGTCCCATTAGTCGTTGACAGTGACCAAACTGTCATAGATTTTTCCGGCTAATTGACTGATTATTCCCAATTATTCCCGATTAATCGCTTGGTGGTACCCTATCTGTCCGACGACTGCATATCGTTATTTACAACACTGAATTAAACTAGCTATATTATTAGAAACTAAAACATAAACTAAACAAAAAAAATATTATCAGTTTTAGCAAGGAACATGGCATCCTTAGAGTGTCCCATATATATTAACTTTCAGAAAAGAAAATGCAAGTTCTATAAATAAACAAGAAAAGAAAACTTGTTTTTTTCTTTTTCATAAGCCAAAAAAAAAGAAAAAAGAAAGGGTGCAAACCACGCCCTATATTTTTAATTTCCCTTTTTGCTCTAATTTTACTGATGTTCAATGTAAAAGGGTTGAGAGAGAATTTTGCACCATACCTCAAAAGAGCATCACCAGTTAATTAGGTCGAGGAAGAAGCTCCTTCAGATATTATATTGAGAAGTTTGTTTGGGATTTTTGTAATGAGGGAGATCATCACAGCTATAATAACCTGTATTATATTAGATGTTATGGCGCTTTCTAGACTGTCAACATAGAGAAATTTTTGCCTGGTTTTGGTGAAATGTCTATTTCAACTTAGATCATTGTTGACTTGATTTAGGAAAATTATGTAAATTATTGGGCTAAAGTGTAATTATATCTTGATACAAGCAGAAACCAATCCTGATACCGGATCTGACTGTTGACTTGTCACTACCTTAGTGTAAACACATCTTAGATCTAGCTGCACGTCCTATTTGGATGCAGGTGCAGGTGAGAAAGTCAAAACTTTGTCAAGGATAAAAACAATTTGACAAGGATATTTAATTCTTGAGAGCGACCTCCATCACTTTGTCAAGGAAATTGTTATTCTTGCCTCTTGAGTAAATCAATTTGTAGAATATTATGACCATTAAACTTCTTGTTAAGAGAGCGTGGCTAAAATAATTATGACCATTAAATAATTAGTTTTCTTTACTTTATGGGGCGACTATTGTAGACCCAACAAGCACAATTGGAAATATCAAATTTGCTTAAATGTTTAAACATTGGCAGTGTAATTATTGGGCCACCAGATGTCTTCATCATACAAAATAAAAAAAAAGGAAAAGACATTTAAAGCCCAATGCATGATACCTAGGGTTTGATTATTGATTATTTATGGGCCTTGAGCCACACAAATTAAATGACCAAAACCCTTTTGTCTAGCCATGGAATTAAGTTTCATTGAAACTTCAAGCTCATACATGTTTAGGTGAAATATTAAAATGATATGATCTTCATCAATATATAAATTCTTTGCTGGCTTTATCAATATATAAATCTTCTAAATATTTTGCACAATTTCAAATATTTCTATTTAATAAATTAGGTCCCAATGTATTAAAGTAATTAAGTTGCTAATGTATATTCATAGAAAGATAGATAATAAATATGTTGAAATATTTAAAAGATAGTATGTATTTGTTTGTTAAGATATTTGAGAAACTCAATAGAGTTTATACTATGAGATAATACATGGGACATAATCATCTCCAATTGGTCGACCATTCGTTGCAGCGGATACATTGATAACATTACATTTTTATCGTTAGAGGACATTATCAGTCTTAGCGAATTTTATTATTTATGGGTTAGGATTTGCCAGCCTAAGTGAATTTTCTGGCCAAGTTACATATTTTGTGGTTATTATGTATGTCATATCTCTTTAAAATGTTTTTATCAATAAATTAAATTGCAATTTGTGTCTAAAGAAAATTGACAATAATACTCAATCTTTATATATAGATTGACATAAAATAGTTCTTCATATCGTGATCAATGATTAAATAGTATATACATTTATGTATAAAGAAAAGTTAGATATTTTTCCATTGTTTTATTTCTGTACAAGGTGAAGGAAGTGACAATAAAGAATTGTGTGTCGGCAGTCCCTTCTAAAAGGTTTGTATTCTCAAGTTATCGTATTGATGCTTCTTATTAATTATAAATACATTTTAATATATATATGAGGAGGGATCAAGTTACAACAATTTTTGAGTTACAACAAGTTACTACAACCATTTTCTACATTTTGAAAGTCCAAATCATCGATCCAAACCGTTAGATGTGATCTCTACAATTAAATTTGCTTGGAGACCAAATTTTACATTTTTTTGGAATTTTTTTACTATTTATTAAGATGGGTACAAAATTTAATGGTTTGAATTTGACTAGTTTTTGTACTCCACGCTGTATGTTCACTTTGAAAGACCAAATGACCGATCCGAACCGTTAGATGTGATCTCCATATTAAGTATTTTACAAAATTGTTGATCCAACGGTGGCTTAACAAAACAGTAAAATCAGCAGTCACTGTTGGATCAACAATTTTGTAAAATACTTAATAAATAGTAAAAAAATTCAGAAAAATGTAAAATTTGGTCTCCAAGCACATATTAATATGGAGAACAAGATGAACGGTTTGGATCGGCCATTTGGATTTTGAATTTTAGATTTATGGTCCAATATACAAACCTCTCCATGCATTGCAATGCACCATAGCCCATCTCTCTCTCTCTCTCTCTCTTTATATATATAAGAGGAGGGATCCAATTACACTAGTTTTTGGTGACACCAGATTACACCCTATGTTTACAAGGTCCAAATAGTTAATCTAAACTGTTCAACTTGATGGATATGTTAAAATGTGCTTGCAGATCAAATTTTACATTTTTCTGAATTTTTTTACTATTTATTAAGATGGATACAAAAATTCAACGGTCTGAATATAGTGATTTTGGTAAATATTTAATAAATAGTAAAAAAATTCCAAACAATGTAAAATTTGATCTGCAAGCACATTTTAACATATCCATTATGTTGAACTGTTTGGATTGACTGTTTGGAATTTAAAAACTTTAAAAATGGAGAGTGTAATTCGGTGTCACCAAAAAAGGGTGTAATTGGATCCCTCCTTTATATATATATATATATAGAGAGAGAGAGATGGGCTATGGTGGGTTGCGAAGTAAAGCGACTATTTTACTTCACGCTCATATTTTGTGATTTTAAAGTTCAAAACTTTGATCCGAATCATTCATCTTGTTCTCCATATTGAAATGTGCTTGGAGACCAAATTTTACATTTTTTGGAATTTTTTTACTATTTATTAAGCAATTTTGAAAGTCGCTAATCTGATGGTCCAGAAAATTTTACTGTTTTTTACTGTTCACAGCAAAACAGCAATTTTCAAAATTGCTTAATAAATAGTAAAAAAATTCCAAAAAATATAAAATTTAGTCTCCAGGCACATTTCAATATGGATTAAACATCTAACGGTTTGGATCGGTTGTTTGGACTTTCAAAATAAAAATACGGCGTGAAGTAGAAACGCGTTTTACTTTGCAACTCACCGTAGCCCATCTCATATATATATATATATATATATATAGAGAGAGAGAGAGGGGTTGGCTAATATCAAATCAATTGTTCCCGAGGTCCCGTACAACTAAGTCATTTTTCAATTTTTAAAGTTCAAAAAGTCGATCCAAACTGTTAGATGTGATCTTTATATTAAAATATGCTTGGAGACCAAATTTTACATTTTTCTAAATTTTTTTACTATTTATTAAGCCACTTTGAATACCGCTGATCTAATGGTGACTTAACAAAACAATAAAACCAAAAGCCATCGTTGGATTAGCGGTTTTCAAAGTGGCTTAATAAATAGTAAAAAAAACTCAGAAAAATATAAAATTTGGTCTCCAAGCACATTTTAATATAAAGATCACATCTAATGGTTTGGATCGACATTTTGGACTTTAAAAATTGAAAACGATTTAGTTATACGGAACCTCAGGAACAATAAATTTGATATTAGTCAACCTCTATATATATAGAGGGTTCAAATGCCTCCATCATGCCTCCGTTTTTTTAAACTTATATAACTCAAAATTTAAAACTTAAAAGTCAAAATAAAACCATTAGATGTGATCAATGTTATTTTCTCTATGTGCTCATAAAAAATTATGACATTTCAATTTTGTTTTTATGTGAATTAATATGTTCAAAAATCAACGTCTAGAAATCATCCACATCAGTGCATTTTTTACAAGGTCTTGATGACAATCAAAATAAAATTGAAATGCCATAATTTTTTACACATGCATAAATAAAATGTATAGATCATATTTATCGGTTTTATTTTGACTTTTAAGTTTTAAATTTTGAGTTATTAAAGTTTTTGAAAATGAAGGCATGATTAAAACACAAAAAATAGAGGCATTTGAACCCTTTCAATTTCCTTTTTATTTCCTTTCAATTTTTCATGCTCTTGTTCTGTTGTTGGATTTTTGAATTTTCTGAGTCAAGCTCAGCACTGATGCACAATAAGTCATATATTTTCTTACATTTATTTACTTCTTTTTTTTGTCTTTAAGAGAAAAGGTTTTGTTGGGTTTAATTGATTTATGTTAGGTTTAATTGAATAATAGAGGATCCAAGAAAAAGTATTTTAAGGAGATTTTTTTTATTAAATGAGAAACGGTAACAATAATAACAAATATTTTTTCTTTTGACAGTTTTGTTAGGTGCAACTGATTTCTTATAATCTATGTTACTCAGATATCGGATACGTATCGGCTGACGTGGCATATCTCTAAACTGGAGATACGCCACAGCTAACGTGTCCAATTGAGTATCAAAATTATCTACGATTGGACCGAGTATCACTTGTGTTTTGCTCTAACAAATGATCAATATAATTGATACTTCTGTTCAGCTTTTATTTTTTGTTTATAAATTTAATTTAAGTTGTGATTATCTTAATGAAATATATATAATATTTCTAAAAATTGCCGTATCGTATCCGATACTCGTATCCATACAGCATAGCTTATAATCTCTGTCTCTATGTATTCAGGATTTACCTCTCTAGTGAATCGAACTGGGGCTTGTTACGTGAGTGTCAAAACCTTTACCACTTCACTAGAGCTTCTCTTGCGTTATATTCCAGTAGTTATAGTATTTAATAGATTCTTTGGTTAAGTGACTTAATCAGAAAAGAAAATGCAAGTTCTATAAATAAACAAGAAAAGAAAACTTGTTTTTTTCTTTTTCATAAGCCAAAAAAAAAGAAAAAAGAAAGGGTGCCAACCACGCCCTATATTTTTAATTTCCCTTTTTGCTCTAATTTTACTGATTTTCAATTTAAAAGGGTTGAGAGAGAATTTTCCAGCATACCTCAAAAGAGCATCAGCAGTTAATTAGGTCGAGGAAGAAGCTCCTTTAGATATTATATTGAGAAGTTTGTTTGGGATTTTTGTAATGAGGGAGATCATCACAGCTATAATAACCTGGCGCTTTCTAGACTGTAAACATAGAGAAATTTTTGCCTGGTTTTGGTAAAATGTCTATTTCAACTTAGATCATTGTTGACTTGATGCAGGAAAATTATGTAAATTATTGGGCTAAAGTGTAATTATATCTTGATACAAGCAGAAACTATATATCAACTACACCGTGATTTTGGTAATTTGGACATTTAAAGGGACTAATTTAATATGTTCAAGTCAGATGGTCAAAATTTTCAAATGACCAAAAATTATACATTTTTGTAATTGAGGATATAATTTAGTGGAGATTCTTTGGTCAACATTGGTCGGCCATCCCAAATTATTAAGACCAACAACCTACCTCTGAATTGGACAAAAGTAAAAGGTAAATATGGTCAGCGGTACCGGTACCGGTACCAAAAAATGTACACGGTGTTGTACAAAAATGTTAACCCAAATGGAGTTTATATAGCCTTAGTTTTCTAATTTGCCTCATTGAAAGAATAGGCAAGTTGCAACTCAACCAATTTTTTTTTGAAACTTTTTTGACTACTCAATTAAACCTTTTTGCACGTCGAGAGAATCATCCGTCTTAGCGAATTTTCCTATTTAAGAGTTAGAATTTGTCTGGCTCCATAAATTGTTTGACTTAGCAACATTCTTTTTAGTTGTTATGTACGTCATATTTCTTCAAACTATTTTTCTCAATAAAATTGCATTTCAATAATGATACTCAATCTTTAATATAGCTAGATAGACAAAAAAACAATTATCCATATCGCTGATCAATGATTAATTAGTATATACATTTATGTTTAAAGAAAAATGACATATTTTTTTCCATTATTTTATTTATGTAGAAGGTGAAGGAAATGATAACAAAGAATGGTGTGTCGGCAGTCCCTTGTCAAAGGTTTGTAATTTTTTAATGGAAACCAATTTCTAATTGTAAAGTTAAAACTAAAAGGTGCTTTCATTTGTGTTGGCCTATGTTTTTTTTTTTTTTTTTTAGATTTTTCTGTTGAGATTTCCATTAAATCATCCTTATTGTATATACCATTCTGGTATACTGTACCAGTTTTTGTAGCAGAAATCCAAGTGATCAACTATAAAGCTTTTTTTTTTCTTTTTGTTTTTAGGGGCTCTACTCTGAGTGAGTCTATGGTACTATGCATATCACGGGTTGTTACCGTGTTACGGCTCTATGTTTTCAAATCCTAACGGTCGATCCGAACCGTTCATCTTGTTCTCCATATTAATATGTGTTTGGAGATCAAATTTTGCATTTTTTGAAATTATTTTACTATTTTTTTAGATTTATTGAAAATCACTGTTTTTGGATGATCCAGAATTTTCAGATCAAGTGATTTTCTAAATATCTAAAAAAATAGTAAAAAAATTTCAAAAAATGTAAAATTTGGTCTCCAAACACATATTAATATGGAGAACAAGATGAACGGTTCGGATCGACCGTTAGGATTTGAAAACTCGAATATAGAGCCGTAGCACAGTAACAAATCGTAATATGCATAGCACCATAGACTCACTCCTCTACTCTCTTGGTAAACTTTTCTTAGTAAAGGATAGAATAGCATAAAAAAGAAGGTTAATTTTCTATTTACCCTCAGAGACTTGTTCAATTTCTTATATTTACCCCTACACTCTTTATTATATTTAATATATCCCCCAACTCTCTTTACATTTTTCGATTTACATTTAAAAATCTATAGTTAAGTATTATCAGAGTTTTGGTTTTCCCATTATACCCTTCTCTTTTCTTTCTCATTTATACTGACAAATTAAAAAAGCGCCTACTGAATCAGAACCATAACAGAGTGAGGAGAAAGGCTAAACCGCTAAACTAATGTGCGATGCTCTCCAGTGCTCTCCAATAAAAGAGGTAGAAGATAAGAGAAGAAATGTTGAACTGGACGAAGGAGAAATGGAGAAGAACAAAACAATTACAACATTTTTTTTTTAAAAAGTAATAATAACAACCTATTCAGTACATAACCTCTTAAAATTAGAATACCAGCGTTTAAAAGGGTTGAGGGAGAATTTTCCAGCATACCTCAAAAGAGCATCACCAGTTAATTATTAGGTAGAGGAAGAAGCTCCTTTAGATATTATATTGAGAAGTTTGTTTGGGGTTTTTGTAATGAGGGAGATCATCACAGCTATAATAACTTGTATTATATTAGATGATATGGCGCTTTCTAGATTGTCAACATAGAGAAATTTTTGCCTGGTTTTGGTAAAATGTCTATTTCAACTTAGATCATTGTTGACTTGATGTAGCAAAATTATGTAAATTATTGGGCTAAAGTGTAATTATATCTTAATACAAGAAGAAACTATCAACTACACCGTGATTTTGGTAATTTGGACTTTTCAAGGGACTAATTTAATATGTTCAAGCCAGATGGTCAAATTTTTCAAATGACCAAAAATTATACATTTTTGTAATTGAGGATATTTAGCGGAGATTCTTTGGTCAAATTGGTCGGCTATCCCAATTATTAAGACCAACAACCCACCTCTCAATTCTCAATTGAACAAAAGTAAAAGGTAAATACGGTCAGCGGTACCGGTACCAAAATGAGTGTAGAGGTTTTGAATAAAAGTGTATAGAAGTTGCATAGTACACAAGTTACAATTTAGTTATATATTAGAACGAAAAATGTACATGGTATTGTACAAAAATGTTAACCCAAATGGAGTTTATATAGCTTAGTTTTCTAATTTGTCTCATTGAAAGAATAGGCAACTTGCAACTCAACCTTACCAAAATGGTATAGGAGGTGCATATGTATGAGTTCAGATACAGTGAAGTAACCCAAAAGTTGGGTTTTAGATCGAGATCGTCCGATTCGAATCCGTGATTATCCATCTAAAGTGGAGCGCACACATCTCGAGTAACAAATCTGAATCTCAAGACAATCTCAAGCGACGGATTCGATTCGGACGATCTCGATCCAAAACCCAAAAGTTGGGTTACTTTAGGAGATCCGGACCCAAAAGTTGGGTTACCTAGCTCCAAACTAAAAAAAAATAATCTTATCATTCTAGCTTAAAATGTGTAAACTAGTGTTGTTGAAAATAGTCGTTTAGGCTGATTAATTGGCCGATAAGTCGTTGGCGGTCAGGGTGGGACCAACATAGTCCCCTCCCCCCTCCTCCTGGATTTTGAGTTTCAGTGAAGATCTATCAGTCTCGATCGACTTTGCTATTTCTTGAAATATTTTATTGTCCTCTTCTAAAAGTTTGGTTTGTAATTTGGATTAAATTTAGAGTTAAAATTAAAATAAATTTCTTTAATTATGATTGATAATTAAAATTATAAGTTAGAGCATCAGAAATTACAAATCAGAGTATTGAAAAATATAAGTCAAAGCATTGTTTTTATTGAGTACCCATTTAGTTAATGAGTTTAAATCCAATTAACTATTTAAATCTGATTTGATATTTTTTTGCTCCCCTCTAAAAATCGTGAATCAGCCTCCTGTTAGTGGCGACCAAACACTACAGTAGAACCAGCTTTCTGCGACCAGTTTTTCGGTCGCAGATACTCATCCCGGTCGCAGAAAGCCGATTCTAGTTGCTGATACCCTGATCACTGTAATCACTGTCACAAATACTCTTCTGATGACGTATTGATCGTTGAATTTTTTGCTGACGTCAGAAAAAGATATCTGGGACCAAAAAAACAGTCACAGAAACTCAAAAAGTGGTCGCTGATAGTTTTTTTCTGAGACCAAAAAAACGGTCACTGCTGATACTTAAAACCGATCGCAAAAAGTCTTTTGTCATGCTTTTGGAATTTTTTTATTATTAAATTTGCACCATTTAATAATTGGTATGACACGTACCAACATACAACATAAATATACAAACAAATTTAAGCATAAATATCGATATATACAATACATAAATACAAAACATCGATACATTCACATAATACAAGACATTGATACATAAAAAACAGATATAAACATAAATATTGGAAAACTGATAATATATCGATCAAACAGAAACATCGAAATGTCAAGTAATATATCAATCTAAATGTCACATAACATAAACAAATAATCTAAATATCAAGTACCATAAACAGATAATCTAAATATCAAGTACCATCTAAACCAGGATGTCAACACAAACATCTGAACAAGATATAAATAACTAAACTAAACAGTACCATTGTCACCAACATCCGACCCCTGCCCCTCATCATCATTGCCATCATCATCCTCGTCATCCTGAGGAGCGGACATCAAGTCCGGCTGCAAGCCCGAACCTCCCTGTGTCTTTATCTTGTACGTAGAGTATCAGAGGTCGCTGTCGTATTTGGGCCATGTGTCTCTATCTTGTCCATACTTCTCTACCATAGCTCTCTCATATTTTAGCTGCAAATTTCTTGAATACCAAATGTATATTAAAAAAAACTCTCAACACCCTTAACAAATGTGGATTTCATTCGCTTGTTCACGTAACGAGGACCATACATCCAACTACGATCCCCCTCCATTTCTCCTAATCATGACATACACATTTATAATTAAGACATTGTATAAACATGACCTAAATACAACAATTAATAGATGACATTCTTGATTGCTTACGTTTTCTAAATACACCTTAGTTCATTCAATTTAAAACAACAACAAAATTCAATTACTTTAGCATTCAAGCGAAAATTTTGACTCAAACAAACCAAAAGTCCATATCTATACTTTAGACCCTTCAGATATCATCAATTGATAACAGACCCTCTAAAGCAAGTCATGGAAGAAACTCACAATTGAAAAATTGAAATCACAATCAATTGTTACATCATCCACGCAACAGGACTTGTATACAGCCATACAAGCAGCATCTACACTACATAAAGTATGAATTTAAAAATACGTACCAGATAGAGAGAGAGGATGCTTCGCTTGCCTTGCCTTGCCTTGATTAGGTCTACATAAAATTAAATGCACACGAGGTCAAAACTGAACTTGAAGTTATGCCTTCCTTATAATTTGACACTTCAATGAAATAATGACATTAAATATAAATAGGTTCAAAGTGGTTAGTCTTTTGGGGCTTACAAAGGGCCAGTGTACAATCCTATCCCACTCTTTGAATGCTATGTCTCAGTAGTGAAGAAATGTCTATGGATTTAGTATTTAAGAAAAATTCGACAGTATTTCCTCTTAGTTCCCCGAGTATGCGTTAGAAACACATCCTTTTGGACATGTTTCAATACGTACTCGTAGGAACAACAAGGAAAAATGATACCAAAAATCTTCCTTAAATACTAAATCCACAAGCATTTATTTACATCCTAAATGAGACAAAGCATTCAAAGAGCAGTCCCAAAATGGGGACTATTCAAAATTAATCGCTATTGGATTAATTTTGAACGGGTATGAACCTAAAAGGCATACTAAATGTTCTGGTTATGTTGGATCATAAAATAATACTATACTAATAACTACGTAATTAACTACAATTTCATTAAGAGAGAGAGAAAACTTGCTTGACTACAAGCAATTCTTCTGCTTATTATGTATCTCTCTTTGAGCCTCTTTCCTTATGCACCTATATCTTATATATAATAAGCAATTTAAAACTTAGCTTAACTGTTTTATTTGTTCTTTATAGTTTCTAACTATATGTCAAGCATGCAAGTCTAGATATCTAAATGTTAATTGATGAACATTCTCTCCAACAGTACCAACCACCAGTCCACCCTTTAACTCTATATAAACCCAAAAAAACATGCACACATATCATTGCAATTAGCTAGTAATAATGTAACAAGGGCAGTCACTTTGACTAAAAAAAAAAATTCTCATATGCGGTATATAAGCAAATGTCTTAGTGGCTGAAATTTTCTTAAATAATTTGAGAGCAATATAAAAATACAAGCAACAGTGCAAGCTTTCTTAAATAATTTGAAGATAATAGTGAGATATTATCCAACAAGGCAAATGGAGAAAAATAGCATAAAAATAGCACAAAAAGTCTAACTTTGAAAATTTCTAGCTTTGTATAGTATGTTGTTTTATTTTTGAAAAGTCTAACTTTGAAAATAGCTAAAAAATAGCACAAAAATCAAAATGGAGAAAACTTTGGCTCTAAACTATTTGTTTTTCTGTCCTCTATCTAACTGTGTAAGTGGATTTTGGATTTGGACTTTTGATCAGCCTGCACTGGCTGATCTGTCATAGGAGGTCAAGAAGGGATCTTAGCCAACTTATTATATATTCTAATTTTACTATTCCGCAATGGCATATATTATATAGAGTAAAGCTAATATACACTTAAGTGTACCGTACACTTAACCTTAGGGCCATCAGATTTCTTTAAAAGTCGTGCTACCACGACTTTTAAAGAAATCTGACAGTCATAAATTAAGTATACGGAACACTTAAGTGTATATTAGCTTTACTCTGTTATATATTCTAACTTTACTCAATTTTCATAGTTGTTCACCAAATATTTTTTTACTTTGAACCATATAAGTGCAGCCCAAGTCTGGTTCATGCATGGATACCATGCAATCAATAACTAATAAATAATTCCAGCAATTAATTCAAAGATCTACGCAATAGTTCAGCAAGCACACAAGTAATTGAGAAATTAAGATAATATGCTACAGCCCTATATGGTTGATGCATGTATACCATGTACCCCATTCTGTTACAAATCAAAATAAAAAATTTATCATAATTCAATTTTCTAATCTAGTCTCAAGATACATGCATGAAAACAACTTTCTTATCTCCAAACCCCCAAATTAATTAAACCTGGCATGATTCTTCAAAACAGAAAATTAGAGATAATCAAATCAATTACCTAACCTGAAACAGTGCACAGCTGAAGCAGTAGATCAGAAAAACCGAGCACAACTGTAATTAGTAAAAAACCATGATTCTTGGCCTCAGTGAATTTACTGGACTTCATGCATCTTTTGTAGTCATTATGTATGTGATATCTCTTGAAACTATCTTTTCTCAATAATTTTGCAGTTTATTTGTGTCTAAATTAAAAATGACAACAGTACTCAATCTTTATAGATTGACAAAAAAATTGTACTTCATATCGTGATCAATGATTAATTAGTGTATATATATTTATGTTTTTTTTTAAACTTAAATATTTTTCCTTGGTTTTATTTCTTCAGCGGATGAATGAAAAGATGTTGCAGCACAGTGTGTCGGCAATTCCTCCTAAAAGTTTGCATTTTACAAGTTATCTATCTCATCGTAAAAATTTATTAATACATACTTTTTTTTTTTTTTGCTTTTTTTTATTTTCTTTCAATTTTTCATTTTCTAGTCGCAGTTGTTGGATTTTTGAATTATCTGAGTCAAGCCACTTACTGGTGAACAATAAATCATATATTTTCTTACATAATTTTTTCACTTAAATTTTTGTCTTTTAAGGGCAATTTTGTTGGATTCATGATTGGGTGAAAGCATGATCCAAGTATAGCCAGTCATGATTCGCATGCGAATTCATATCCGTCTGTTACATTATGTAAAAATATGAATATGAAATTAATAAGTAAAATAATGTACGAAAGTTTGAGTGACATTTTTCTAGAAAATATGTAATAGCTAATAGAATAAATTTTAATAATCCAAAGAAATCTCGAATATCTATATAAAAATATGTATTCGACTGTAAACAACAATAATATGAATATCAGGAAATATTATTTTCAATCCATAGGTAATTATATTATTCTAAATAAGCAACATTTTATTTAGTAATTTTAATAAGTTTGTTAAAATTTAGTTTGGACTTATTTACAATATACAATAATTTATAGGGTCAAAGTGTAAATATTAATAAAAGAAGAAAAATAAAAAAAATGTTAACATGACACCAAGGCACCAAGGCCACGCGGCCCACATGCATAAGAATCAAATTTTTTACCCCATTTCCACGTAAGCATCTCAGGGATTTTTCTTGTTCTTGTCGGATGAGGTCAAGGAAAAACGAAACAAAAAAATGAAATGACAAAAAAAAAGGGGAAGAAGAAAACGGAAACAGAGAAAGCAAGAAAGAGAGATAAATTTAGAGAAAATGATGATAAAAGAAAGATTTGACATATTTATCTATCCGATGTAACTATGAAAAAGACGAACGAGGCAGGAGTTTTCGAAGTAGCAGATTCTTATAAGCTCAGCTTCTTTTCCTACGATATCAGGTGCGGGGTTACTGGACTTGTTTGATATTACATTTTTAAGAATTAAATTGTTATTCCTTTGTCATGTCGAATAATTGTTTGCTGCATTATTTGAGATGTATGAATCATGTGCATATCCCAATCAAATTATAACTGAATTTTGTGTGATATTGTTGACCTATCATTTTGTACGGTTTACCGTTTGTATGATTCTCCTATTCTGAATTATGATCGAGTTACCACAAGTTTATGTTTATGGAAATCTGTTGAGCTCTGCAAAGTCTAGGAGCTATAAACTAGACTTTGGTTACGGAATCCTTATGTGCATATGGTGAACGGCCCTCGCTAATCCCAGTACCGGTTGGGAGGGGGAAATCTGATTCTGATTCTGATTCTGACGGTGACTATGGGTGACTATAAAGAGACGTCTGATTGATGTCATATCCAGTCTGGGACCAGAATGACATGTTTGTTTAATGTGTTGAGAATTACCGATCCTGAGTTTATTGCATACGGAATATTATCTGACTATGAACCAGACTTTAATTAACTGTATAAGCCTAAGCACATCAGATGAGGGTCAGTGGAGGGTACTGAGTACCGGCAGGTGTGGGTTTAGCATGGCCACCTGTGTGACAAGTTGGTGGATCATCTGTTTGTGTTACCAGAACTAATAATCTGAATTTAAGCCAAATATATCTCTGTTGAGCTTCATTTGAAATTCTATGAGTTGAGATTCGATTGACTATTGTGATTGAGCATATGCATTCATTTAATATATATAAACTGAATTGTTAATATTAAGTTGCGAGGATTTAATTCTGGATATGGATTGATTGCAAGTCCAGTGGCCTGACTGTGGCAAATTCGCACTGGGAGATAATATTTATATTATTTCTCACCCCCACCCTTTGGGTTATTTTCAGGTTTATTATATGAATACAGAGAGTCGGTTCTGGATTACATCTGACAGTATAACCACATGAAATTGGGGATTTGGGATGTTGAAACTGACAGGATGTGGGAGATATTTCTAAAATATAGTTTTCTGTATTCTGTCAGATAAATTTTGTAAGAAATATTGGAATGTGGTTAATATGTAATGGTGTTATTGGTAATGCATATAAAAGATCCACTGCCTTACATATATATTTTAATAAATATATGTGGCAGGCTGTTATACCTGATTTGGGGTGTGACACCGTCAGAGGATTTTCGACATACTGTTAGGGTTTTGACGGTTCTAGATGATCAAAATGGGTTGCAGATGATCCGGTCGTAGTTGCTCTGTCACTGATGACTGCCCTGCTGACGTCACCGGTCTCTGAAGGATATGGAGCCGGTCGCAGATGACCCCTTCAGTGACCGACTAGATCCGTCACGGATGCGACATGCTGACGTGGCTAGAGACCTATCAGAGACCGACTGGACGGTCAGAGAAGGGTTCCAAATGGGTCGCAGAAGGTTATTTTATTTTATTTTTTGATATTTTTATTTTTTTTCCCAATTGATACAAAATGTATCAAACAAATATAATATTAAACCCATTCTGTTTATATATTTTTCTCCATTCTCAATTAGTATGAAACATAATTCACAAGCATTTAATATCAAATATCAAACAATACACATAAATACACATTATCTGAATATTCTTTATTACAATTTCAATACATGTGGATATAATAAACAATAATATATTATCACAAATTGCGATTTAGACTCATTTAGTACCTAATCAGGAAAAGAAGCAAAATTCCAATTAAAATTGCAATTTAGAGTTGCAAAACATTTGATGGCACAACCAATGGAAGGGCAGCATCCTGCAATTAAACATTAATTTCTTTTAGACTGAGTAGATAATAACAGTAGACCGTGATATTAGACTTTCTACTTAAGACGAGGCCTATTGACTAGAAGTAATGTTTAAAATTTAATTAAACCCCATTGTGCAATCACATTAGAACTTAATTAGGAAATAAAATTATTGAAATTGCAGTCAACTAGTACCTAAACTGATGTCAGTTCATACCATGCATCCCCTTAAAAACGAACACGGTTTAAGTATACTATGGTGATAGGTAAAAAATAAATTACCTTGCAAATCAAATAGTTGACACCTCGTTCCAGAACCTTTCTTGTCTCTGATTCATATAGCTTCTGGAAAAAAATGCTCTGCAAAAAAAAAAAGCTCATTTTTTCTTTGACCCTAAGACTGAAACCTTGGTCTTACCAGCTTGGTGTTATATTTGAATAAATGCAAATGACTTGTTTTTTGTTTTATTGAAGGTGTTATATATAGTTATGAATTGGAAGGAGTACATACACAGTTGAGAGCTCAGCAAAAACACGACTCGTACGCACCCAAGATAATGAAGTAGAAGTACGTAATTCAATCTGTTAAATGCTGAAGATAAATGAGTTATTTTGTAGATAAATATCATACTCTTGAATTTCTAAGTAGAAAAAAGGAAGGTAGATAATAAAATGAACAGGATTAAAAACAGACCAGCCAATATCTAGGTGTGTTGCCTTCTGATAGTATGCTATCCAGTTGAAAAGGTGTCAGCTCAGTACACGTACCTAAAATACAAGGTAGAAAAAAAATCACAAAATTTGTAAAATGGTAGAACCAGTTAAAATTCATCAAAAAGATAAAATAGCAAAAGAAATGATATTTTGTAAAATTTTCTTTGCAAAAGTATTCATAGAACCAATCCATGTAAAACTGGAAAATTTAAACCACACCTTCTCTGTTAAATCTAATGCACCACTTACAATTAATTATCCACCTAATTTACAGCTATCGCTCATGATCACATAAATCCCACCAATCCCGAATTAACTCATTCAACAAATAACCCAATCGATCCAGAAGGGAGTAAAAATCGAACATAATCAGATTTATGATAAATACAAAAAATTGATAAAGAAATGTACCACAGTGGGCTATCCGGCTATACTTTGAACTTCTTTTCATCTCCCCTATAAAACCAATCAAATTGAAAAGATTGGTCATATTAACAAATCTACCAATACTTCAAAAAAAGCCAATCAAAATTTCTCAAATTTATCTCATGCCTATGAAAATCAATAAATTGGACATGAATTTCTCTCATCCTGCAACTGATTCTGAAAAGGTATATTATGCAATTCAGCCCATTAATATAGAGAAGCTTTATATGCACATGGCAAGGTGCCAAAACATATATACATTTATTGATATAGTGATACATAGATAAAAATGAAATAGGTGCAGAGTAATACCTCCTATAGGATCACTTATTGCAAAAGTTGATAAGGAGCTTCATCTCTTACATATGACAGTTTTGAAATCACGATTGCAAATTGCCTCTTGACCTGAAACAAAATCAGAGAGGAAAAGATTAACTTGGTTTAGTATCAAAATGGCTTCTTGTTTAATTAGTGACAAAATTACACTTTGCTTACAAAGGGTCCACTTGTATTAATTACACATCAAGCACCTTACTGGTAACTATTAAGTAAAAGTCCAGATTTCTGTATTTTTTTTCTTTCATAACAAACAAAATAACTTGAGGTGAAACATTTAAAATTAATACAATCTAAATCATAACACATTTAAAAAAAAATGTGCCATCACTTGTATACCAGAACTATACATTTTTTCTAAATAAAAAGACAAAATGTTGCATAAAAGGTATACACTTACGTGTTCTTAATGGTTAGCACCTCTTCCATCTGTTTTCCTTTGACCCATTCAATAGCTGAATTTTAGCGTGGAGCTAAAATCAAGACTCAGAAAATGAAGAATCATATTAAATACTGTTAAAAAACACTGATTTTAGGCGCTGGTACCAGACTGAATCACTATCAATTCGGTACCAGACTGGTACTGGTACAAGTATCTCGGTACTGGACAGGGTACACAGAACCCCTAAATCACAGAAAAAAAAAAGAAGAAAAAGAAGAAATCATATAATCACAGTAATCTCCTCTCCGTCCCCTCAGTACTAAGAAAACAAAAGAAGAAAAAATATTACCTTTGGGAAAAGGGGATCAGAGCCAATGGTCGGTGGTCGAACGATCGGTAGTCGATGGTCGAACGATCTGTAGTCGATGGTCGAACGATCGGTCATCGGTGGTTGAATGGAGAGGACGAGGTCGGTGGAGAACGGAGAGAATGGAGAGGAGCTAGATGATCGGTGGAGAGGAGGAGATGAACGGAGGTGGTCGGCGTGCGTCGATTTCGCTGGAGAGGTAGTCGACATGCGTCGATTTCGAGGCAGAGGTGGCCGGCGTGTGTCGATCTCTTTTTTTTTTTTTTTTGCTAACCTAACACAAAAGGCGGGAGAGAAACGTACTAGCGCATATTAGAGGTTACCTTCTGGGACCGGACCAAATTGGTCCCAGAATGGTGTGGGCGCCAATCCCAGAAGCCTGTGGGCCAAATCCGTCTCCGTTGTTTTTTTTTTTTTTTTTTGGATCTTCTGCGACCGGCGATCAGATCGGTCCCAAAAATCGGTCTCAGGTAAGTAATTTTGCTGTAGTGATAATATAACGTGCATGTTCTACAACTATGGCTCAAAATCGGAGCTCTGAACATTAATTCCCACGCTCCCAGCGCAACATCATCTTTGTGACTGCCAATTTGAAGTCTAAGCATGTCATCTGATAACAGAAACACGTCGGCAGCTTTTATCAATTTCAGGTACATGACAACCTCGCAGTATCCTACAGTCAGCAGCTCGCTGAAATGTAAATATTTTATGCATGGGTCCATGTTATTCTCCACGTCTTGGCATCTAAGGATAGGAGAATTATTGCATGTGCACCGGCAAAACAATCCATTTCAGTGGTGTTATTACTAAGGTGATGTTGTTGTGTTGAATGTACTGTTGATGTGGTTTGAAGGGAATGCCAAAGAGGTGCTTATATATATAGTAATCAATGCATGCACTTGTTATATACTTGTAATAATTTAAATTGTGTGGTTCTCATATAATTTTGCCAGATCTGAGAGAGCAAAATCAAGAAGGGAGACCCACGCCCACCACATCTGTGTGTTTATCAATTCTTTAAACTATGAAAATTTGAATGCTTGCTATTCAATTAAGTCAGAAACATTGCAAAAATGTGTCACTTGTAATCTCTATTCCCTCTTGTTCAATTCTTATCTCAACATCGCAAGCAATAACTATATATTTCTTCTATCCTCTTGATCACTGCTTTTTGAATTTGATTGATATGATTTATTCAAGTGCTAATTATACAGGTGACTGCTAATGATTTGCAGTTGAAAATCTGACAAAAAATACATGCTGGCCATAAAAAATCTTTTTAGAAAAAAAAGTTAGAAAAAATGTGAAACCTGAATTGTTATATATTTCATGCCGCACAACATATTTCAGTTCTTACACAGTTAGTCCCAACAGGGAAGAACGCCAAAAAGCAAAACAAATGGATGTAGAACGATTCATATAATTTATGTTTAATTAATAAAAATTTTACTTGGCAGCCACTCCCAAGGTTTCAAAAAAGTACATGTAATGATTTAAAATCTCTGTATTCTTTGATAACATTTATCCAAAATTAACCAAATCCATCAAAATTATTCTTCAAGAAGAAAATTAGCTGCCTAATAAATTACTACAAGCAAAAGATCTGACAAATCCCATTTCTCTCAAGATCACATGACTAGCAACCATCTCAAGAGCAATTGATCTGAGAACCATCAGAGAGGTGGAGCGTGCAACCTTTGGACCCGCTTGTCAGACAGCAATTGCAGCTGGCTGTCAGATGCTCGTTGCCAGAAGAAGGGCAAGTCATGTAATCGACTTGTAGACAGTACAGCGGGCATGCAACAGCTTTTGCATTGCTGCCCATTTCTCCTAGGAAGAGCAATCCTGATTTCATTCATTTATATGCAAGCTTTGAGGAACAAATGGTATGTACATGTAAATAAGTAAATAACTTTTCTTGTTTAATACAAAGTTAAAAAAGTGAAAGGTAAACAATAAATAATTTGAGAGAAAATAATTAAAAATGTACCTAGGAGAATAAAAGCAATGGAGAGCCTTGTGTAAGCCATAACCTTTTTGATCTGACTATGGTTTTCTTTTCTTTTAATTAACTTTACTTCTGGGGATACACTTATATACATATACATACATATAAATATATATATATATATATATATATAGGGTAGAATATCAAGTTCGCAGTAAAGTTTGACCAAGACAAGTGATGCTGATACAGGACTTGACTGTTGACTTGTGATACTGGTACCCTAATTAAAGTATGATAATCATGGATGTCACTACCTTAGTGTAAACGCATCTTAGATCTAGATGTACGTCCTATTTGGAAGCACATGCAGGTGAGCAAGTCAAAACTTTGTCAAGGATAAAAACAATTTGACAAGGATATTTAATTCTTGAGAGCGACCTCCATCACTTTGTCAAGGAAATTGTTATTCTTGCCTCTTGACTAAATCAATTTGTAGAATATGTATCACCAATAAAAGAAAGGTTAAGAGAGAGTGGCAAAAATGATAAAAGATACCATTATTTTAAATGAGTAGTTTTCTTTACTTTATGGGGCGACTATTAATGTAGGCCCAACAAGCACAATTGGAAATATCAAATTTGCTTAAATTTTTAAACATTGGCAGTATTGGGTCACCAAATGTCTTCATCAAACAAAAAAAAAAAAAAAAAAAAAAAAAAAGGAAAAGGAAAAGACATTTAAAGCCCAATGCATGATACCTAGCGTTTGATTATTGATTCCGGGTTTTCAGCCACACAAATTAAGGAAAAATTGTGAAAATGTTACTCCAAAATCTTTAAATTGTAAAAATATCATTCCGAATTTTGAAATTGTAAAAATGTCACTTTAAATTTCATTAATTTATAAATTTATCATTTATACTGTATTAATCTTTTTCTTTTTTTTTTAAAAAAGAGTAATGCCTAAAATATCCTTATCATAATAACACGGTACCTAGCCTCTCTCATTTTCTTGTCGAGTCAACAGCACTTGTTTCTCTCTCATTTTCTTCTCCAATTCATTTGCGCCTCTCTCTGTTCCTCTTGTTAGCTGATTTGAAACAAAAGATCAAAGCTCTCTCTGCTTGTCAATGGATGAAGTGAAAGACAAAATGAAAGGTCTCATAAAGAAGGTGAACAACCCATTTTCTTCTTCAACTTCCTTCAAAGGCCAAGGTTGTGTATTGGGATCGGGCACCTCCTCTTCCATGCCTTCTAACTCCACACTCCTCAACCCACGCGCACCACCTGTTCGGCCAAATGCCAAGCCGGTTCCTGAATCGAAACCAATTGCCAAATCTACAGCTAACCCAAATCCGACCCAATTCAGTCCTTATGACCCGTTGATCACCTCTTCTTCATCGACCTCTACCTCAATTTCTTCTTCTCCTTCTCCCTTTCAATGTCCAGTCTGCGCACATACCTTCCCAAGCGAATCTGAGGTCTCATCACATCTCGATTCATGCCTGACCCCACAACCTAAATCAATGGAACCGAAGAAAAGTGCCCCTCATAAGGTGGAAGAGTTTCTCTCTGGCAACCCCCCTGATAATTCTATTGAAGTGATAAAAAAATTGCTGGGCAACGTTGTGAGAGAGCCGAGCAGTGAGAAATTTCGGAAGATTAGAATGCAGAATCCAAATATCAGAGAGGCCATTAGTGAAGTTAAAGGTGGGGTAGAGGTGTTAGAGAGTGTTGGGTTCACAATTAGGGATGAAGACGGAGAGCTGTGAGCTACAATGGAGGTGCCATCAGAAGATAGGATTAATTCGATAAAGGAAGAAGTGGAGTTGCTTGAGAGGGGGCAGTCAGGGGTAAGTTTGATATGAGAGCAAAACTAAGATGTGATGTGCTCACCAAGAGAGATTGGTACGCACACCTTCAAATGGCTATCGGATTGATTCCGAACTACAAATCCAAACCGTTGAAATCCAAGTACTTTGTGAGTGATGCATGTACATAGAATATTTTAAAGTTTCGAATTCATTAAGTATATAGCCAAGCGGTCAAAACAATGATGAAAAATTAATACATAAAACATTTAAAAAAATAATTTATAAAATGTTTATTATTTTGACCACTTGATCATGTGCTAAATGAATTTAAAACTTTAAAAATTTTGCATGTACATGCATCACTCATAAAGTACTTAGATTTCAACGGTTTAGATTCGTAGTTCGGAGTCAATCCAATAGTCATTTGAAGGTGTGCTCACGAACCCCTCTTGGTGAGCACATCACACCCTAGTTTTGCTCTTGATATGAAGGGTAAATAACCAATTAATTGTATGAAGGGTAAAATTGGAAATACAGAAATACTTATATCAAAACAGTATTTTTCAATTAAATTTTAATAAAAAGTAGTATAAGAATACAGTATAAATGGCAAATTTACAATTAATTAATGAAGTTTAGAGTGACATTTTTCCAATTTCAAAGTTCGGGATGGCAGTTTTACAAATTTCAAAGTTTTGTAGGGGCATTTTCACAATTTTCCCCACAAATTAAATGACCAAAACCCTTTTGTCTAGCCATGGAATTAAGTTTTATTGAAACTTTATGCTTTTACATGTTTAGATGAAAAATTAAAATGGCATGATGTAATGAGTTCTTTGCTGGCTTTATCAATATATAAATCTTCTAAATATTTTGCACAATTTCCAACATTTATATTTAATAAATTAGGTCCAATGTTTTAAAGTAATTAAGTTGCTAATGTATATTTATAAAAAGATAGATAATAAATATGTTGAAATATTTAAAAGATAGTTTGTATTTGTTCGTTAAGATATTTGAGAAAATTAATAGAATTTATACTATGAGATTATACATGGGTCTTAATCATCTCTAATTGGTCAACATTAATTGCAGTGGATACATTGATAACATAACATCTTTATCGTTAGAGGACATTATCAGTCTTAGCAAATTTTATTATTTACGGGTTAGGATTTAGCAATCTAAGTGATTTTTCTGGCCAAGTTACATATTTTGTGGTCATTATGTATGTCATATCTCTTAAAAATATTTTTATCAATAAATTAAATTGCAATTTGTGTCTAAAGAAAATTGACAATAATACTCAATCTTCATATATAGATAGATATAAAATAGTTCTTCATATCGTGATCAATGATTAAATAGTATATACATTTATGTATAAAGAAAAGTTACATATTTTTCCATTGTTTTATTTCTGTAGAAGGTGAAGGAAGTGACAATAAAGAATTGTGTGTCGGCAGTCCCTTCTAAAAGGTTTGTATTCTCAAGTTATCGTATCGATGCTTCTTATTAATTATAAATACATTTTAATATATATATATATATATATATATATATATATATATATATATATATGAGATGAGCTACGCTACTCTATGGAGTAAAATGTGTTTATATTCCATGCCATATTTTCATTTTGAAAGTCCAAATGACCGATCCGAACCATTAGATGTGATCTCCATGATGAAATGTGCTTGGAGACCAAATTTTACATTTTTTGAAATTTTTTTACTATTTATTAAGCAATTTTGAAAACTGTTGTTTTGTTGTGAACAGTAAAAACAGTAAAAATTTATGGACCATCGGATCAGCGTAACAATTTTCAAAATTACTTAATAAATAGTAAAAAAATTTCAAAAAATGTAAAATTTGGTCTCCAAGCACATTTCAATATGGAGATCATGTTGAGCAGTTCGTATCGGTCGTTTGGATTTTCAAAATAAAAATATAGTGTTCACTACAGCAGAACTAATTTTTTGCGACCGGTATCAGTGACCGGTGCTAACGCCGGTTGCAGATACTTAATTTCTCCAAAAAAGAAACGAAATTCATCAAAAATCAGGCGACCACTTGTATTAGCGACCGGTATCAGCGACCGGCGCCAACACCGGTCGCAGATACTTTCTCTGCTGAAAAAAAAGGCGGCTGCAAAAAATAAAATGTGCACCTCTGCCAAAATCTCGACCCCAAAATCACCCCCAAATCCTCCTGCATCCCGCCTCCCTGCCTCCCGACCCAAAATCCTTCCCACATCCGCTCCTCTCCTCTCCTCTCCTCTCGCCTCTAGACCAAATCCTTCCCGCTTCTCCACCTCTCCTCTTCGATCTTGCTCCTACCTCGTTTTCCTCTCGGTCAGCGGTGGCAGCGCGACCTCGGCTGATGACCACGCCGTTCCCTCTTCTCCACTCCGGCCGTAATCTCTCTCGATCTCGATCTCTTCTGTGGAACTCAGTCAGTCAGTCAAGGTAAGTCTCCTCTCTCTCTCTCTCTCTCGCTCTCTCTCTCTCTCTCTGGTACGTAGCCATAGGAAAAGCGGCACCTCTTTGACTAACGAATCTATGATTCCAATTAGAAGCCATAGGAAAAGCGGCACCTGTAGACACCAAGGGAAATGTATGATTCCAATTTCAACTAGGAGTAGTAGATTTCGGCAGAAAAAATCAGATTTTTGTTTATACGTTTTTTATGTTTCGTTGAAATTAGGCTTTAGGGTTTTGTACCAATTAACTCAAATTCTATCAAATTAGTGTTGCTTTTCTGCTTATTTCACTTATGTATATATCTGCTTCATATTGTTGCTGAAATAATTTTCATTTTTGTTTGTACCCCATTTTAGGGTCTTAAGATTTTGTGGAAATTCGCTCAAATTAGCTCTAATTAGCGTTGTTCTGCAGTGTGCTTGCTACAAGATAAGTATAGTTATTTCCTACTTTGAGGTAACTCTCTATTTTAATTTCTTTTAGGTTTTTAGAAATAAAGGAGAAACATTATTAGTTGATCTGTTTTCCTTATGAAAAGAAAAAACGGATGTCGATGCAATTTCTCAAGAAAAATTATTGTGTTTTAAACTAGGAATATAAATTTGCATTTCTTATTTGAAGGTATATAATATTATTACAAATTACCAGTGACTCTAATAAACAAAATTTATCAAAATAATTGCTTCACTAAATCATATTTTTTTGTTGAATGTGGTACTGAGTGGAAGGCCGAGAGGAAGAAGAAGGTGGTGATGGAGAAGGCAAAAGAGGCTAAGACAGAGAAGAAATCAGCAAAGAAGCCTGTCGATGCTAGTACGGTTAAGAAGGACGAAGCAAAGAGTTCGAGCAAGAAAGCCAAGATCGAGGAGTCAGATAATGATGACAAGAACAAGGAGTTAAGTCTCTTTCTGTCTATTGACGTTCGATTTGATAATTGATATCAACTGGCTTGTGCCTTGTTTGTGTAATTAAGGCTTGCTTCATGTGATTGTGCCTTGGTTAAAAGCAAGCAACCTGTGATTTTTTTTTTTAATGTTTTTTTTGGCTTATTTGGGAATTATTGCTTACATATCCTCTTAGATGAAAATGATGGTGGAAATATCATGGTTAGTAAGTATAATAAATTACAAGTAAAGAGGTTAGTAAGTATTTTGCTGTTTTACTGGCACTAAACATAGAAAGTATAATAAATTAAATATCAGGGACCAAAGTGTGATTGCTACATTTTTGTTATCTGACAAGATGAACTCTTTGCATTCTTTTGTAAATTAAACCTTCAATTTGTTGTTCTTCTATATGTGAAGTCCTAACCTGACCAAACTCTAATCTTTGTTTTTCTTTGATAGTAATGAGTATAAAAAAATTAATGAAGTCAACAAGAGAATTGTCATCAGTGCCAAAAATACCCCTATCCTTATGCCAAAAATACAGTTTGATTAGCTAAAACAAATTTGACCTATGTAAGAAGCATGCTTATTCTCATTCAATTGAACTGATTCAATGATTTAACTTCACTTTGTTTTTGTAGGTAATTAATTAATGATATAAGGACGAACTATGAGTCCGAGAAGATAGAGGTTGTTAACTTGAAAAATGCAAAGGTACAAACCAATTTATTTATTTGTTAACTTGGAGAAGGTAGAGATGTGAGGTGATCAGATATGGTGGTTTGAATAATCTTCTATTCGGTGTTTTGTATAAGCGATGTGAGGTGATCATAATATGTAACTGAAGACATGATTTTTTAATAAGCGATGTGTTTTGTATAACCAATTTATAACTGAAGACATGATCTTTTACATGTTCCATAAATAGCAATCTCAGTTCTTAGTTCTTACTAATGGTTTAATTATTATTGTATTTTAAGCATGATAGTTTATGTATGGATGATTGGGCAATCAATTCTCTGTCAGAATTGAGAACATTAGCAATTGGTGCAATTGATGTAAATAACAAAATAAACAAAAAAAAATGTTGTTAGAAGAATCAGCGACCGGTTTTTTGGGTATCAGCGACCGGTTCACTGATCTCAGATACATTTTCATGACGTCAGCAAAAACAACAGCGATAAAAAAAAATTGGTCGCAAAAAAAGTATCAGCGACCGGATGACACCATTCAGCTACCGGTGACGTCATCAAAAGAGTATCTGCAACAATGCTTTCAGCGACCGGATTATCAGCGATCGGAATCAGCTTTCTGAGACCGGTGGAACTTTCAGCGACCGGCGACAATACTTTCTGCGACCGGAAAACCGGTTGCAGAAAGTCTAATTTGCTGTAGTGGCTATAGAGCACCAACGCGTTTTACTCCATGGAGTAGCGTAGCTCATCTCTCTCTCTCTCTCTCTCTCCATATCTTCTAGTTGCGTGAATGCATGATCCAAGTATAACCAATCCTGATTCGGGCACGAATATGTGTCCATTACACTTGAAGGATTGCTGGTGGATCTCAGATCTACACTCTAATCCGAGGAAACCAAAGATGCCTCACCATCATGGTTCAGAACTTCAGATACAATTCTCAAGGAGACCGGCATAACCAAAGATGCTCTGCAATCGTGGTTCTAATGATTCCCGGTGCAGTGGCGCAACATCATCCTATCCACTGACATCCAACCAGTTGTGACTGCCAGTTTGATATTTGAAGCACCCATTCCTTGATAACACATATAATTGTAACTAAATGGAAAAAAAAAAAAAAAACTGGTACATATATTTGAATTGATAAGTGATGAGAAGTTTGTTGTGCCATATGACCATCATATTCCAGAGTATCTCAAATTGACTCAATTGTAGGTTTACATACTGCATTTTAGCCATGTTAGGTTCTTCAGTTTGTACTTCTTATCTTTTTTTATTTATTTTGAGATATTTTGTCAATTACATTTTGTAAGGATATATGAATTTGTGGTGGCTTGCTGAGATCTAGTTCTTGTTGTATCAATTAAATCATACTTTGTCTTCATCAGGTAGGAAATATCTCTTTCGATTCGAACCTTATTCACGGTTTCTCAAATTGTATTGTGCCAATAAAATCCTGAAATTGTTAACCATTGTTCATGAAAGAATTAACAATATTTTGGTACCAAGCATTTCGATCAAATAATGAAGAAAATTAAAGCATATAATTAAACTAATGGGTTTGCTGTTTTTCTTCTTTGAATCAAGCATGAAGGTCCAGTACCAGTGTATACTTTTAATTGGTACATTGGTACCATACCGGAGTTCCTACTGGCTACTACAACGAATACTGTTCTGTCAAACTGAAACTGAATACGGGCCATGCATGCCTCAATTTTACTCCAAGTTGGTTGTTAACTGTTAAGTCTGTTCAAGAGTACGCAGGTAAGGGGTAATACAGTATTTTTTTAATGAGAACCACTTTCTAATTGTAAAGTTAAAAATAAAGGGTGCTTTCATTTGTGCTGGCCTATTTTTTTTTTCTTTCTTTTAGATTTTCCTGTTGAGATTTCCATTAAATCATGCTTGTTGTATGTAGCAAGCTGGTATATTGTACCAGCTTTTGCAGCTGAAGTCCAAGTGATAAATTATAAAGCTTTTTTTTTTTTAGAGTCTCTACTCTCTCATGGTAAACTTTTATAGTAAAATATAGAATAGCATTAAAAAGAAGTGTTAATTTTCTATTTACCCTCAAAGACTTGTTCAGTTTTTTATTTACTCCTACACTCTTTATTATATTTAATATATCCCTCAACTCTCTTTACTTTTTTCTATTTACCCATCAGTTAAAAATCCATAGTTAAGTATTGTCAGAGTTTTGATTTTTCCATTATACCCTTGTCTTTTACCTTTGATCTCAATTATACTGAGAAATTAAAAAAGCCCACAATGAACTGTTGAAGATAAGACAAGAAATGTTGAACTGGGCGAAGGAGAAATGGAGAAGAACAAAACAATTACAAACTAATTTAGATAATGAAATAGCAGAGCATGCAGAGAACAAAACAATAACCCATTCAGTACAGAACCTCTGAATCGTTGCCTTTTATTAAATAAAAAGTACATAACCTCGCTCTGAAAATTAGAATACCAGTGTTAAAAAAAGTTACAAAACCTCTAAAGGTCAGAATACCTGTAAGTACTCATAAATGTCTTTCATTCTTAAATTTTCACATTTACTTTTTACCCCTATAAGTCAAGAAAATTATAAAACACTGAATCCTTTAAATTCATATCAAACTGATCTCAACAGCAAAACAATAAAAGAATTCAAATCAAATTAATCTCAGCAACAAAACAATTACCATTTTTAAAATAGAAGATGACCTTGAAACTTATTCTGCTTTAGGTTTCCACAATTAAATAGCATATATTATGTTACCCTTCCAACCCAAAAAGAACCAATTGCAATCTTCTTCAGCAAAACATGCCTCATTATAACCAGTTCTAAAAAATTCACCGCATTCTTTCACTACACGTGGATCTACCGGAAATGGTTGAAAACCGGTCTGCAAATTTCGCGTGTGCCAATGCTTGTAGTTTTCCAGTCTTACCAAATCTGATCCTTCACATGCTATTAGATTAATTATAGAAGGGCCATAAATTTCTATTTCTACTAGTTGCATATGCTTGTAGTCTCATGGAAGCAACGTGTCATGCATGTCGAAATGCGTGGAGAACTGCAACAAAACCTGTTTAAATCGTGTGATAAAGAAGGGACAGAAGGATAAGTTGAATATTCCTTGAACGAAAAGCTTTGGTTTGGTCTCTTTAATCAGATCAAGGAGTTTATTCCTAGGAGTATTCTTGCCTGACAAAGGTTCATCCCTTGCGCTACCTAGTTGATAAATAGAATTAACTATAAGCACTTCATCATCATTGATACTAAGATCATTAATACAAATGGCCTCCCATTGTGATGTGATTCCTTGATACTCAGAAGGAACTCCAAAACTTCGAGCATAATCTTCCAACCTCCTTCCTGTCTCGTTAATTCTTTCAACATGGTGAAAGCCCAACTGAGGCAAATCTATCCCAGTAATTCGTAATTTCAGGGTTACATCTTTTCTTTTTGCAAGTGATTGAATTAGAGATGGCCATTGGAATCTATGACTAATGCCAAAATCAACTATATGAATTTTAGATGCATTGCCTGTGGCATTGAGAATACTCTCATTAGTAAAATGATATGAAACTCTCATGACAGGGACTACCCTCGAGCAAATATAATAGGCCATCATATAGTCGTTAGTGCTTACTTGTCTTGTGAAATACTGGCGATTGGTTGCACTTTCTGTACCAGCCAACCGTGCCTCTAGTCCATTAACAAGAATGCATGCAAGCCTTTGGATCCCATCTCCAATAGAAGATGCTTCCTTCCTTATTTGTTTTATAAGTTCACAAGCAAATTTGTTATCATTCATAAATATCGCATTTGCACAAGATATGAGACTTTGTGTGAGATTGATATGGTCGTGTTGGTTTCGATACTCACTATATGAGTTTGCTTTGAGCTCCTTGATTTCTCTTAAGCTAGATATTTCTACTCTTGAACAGTTTTCCCTGTGGTATAGTACTATTCTATCCAACATTTCACCTCTAATTGTTTCCTCACCGGAGACCATGGCTATTTTGCAATTTCGCTCCTCCAAAAGGTCCAAGTCTCCATCATTTGTATTCCTTTTACCCTTTGATTTACTTAGAAAATTACTTTTTTTTTCTCTTCCCCCAATCTGAGCTCTAGTGAATTGCTTTCATATTTCTTCGTTGGATTAAGTGAAAGATTGCTCACATGCAAAGTAATCGACAATCTATTGTGATTCGGAAGGAACTTCAATCCTTCTTCTACACCTCTATGAAATTCAGTAGCCAGCAAGTTCTCTATACACAGACCCACGTGATCTTTTAAAACAGAAGTTGTGAATTTAGGATTTACCTTTGATTGTTTTGGTACCAATTGATTATATGGTAAAGGTGGATATTTTTCCCCAAGGATATCATAAAAAGGTTTCTCTATGTCCCTGAGAGCTGTATCTTGTTAACCATTTATCTCATCTATATCTTCCTCCAATAAATGCCGACTTATATAGTTTAGTATTGGATCTAAAAGTATCTCAGACTTCTCATGTTGGTTCACATAAAGATTGTTGTATTGGCTTTTTTTAGGGATAATTTGTGAGAAGTTAATGGAACTGTGCAATTCATTTTACTTGAAAAACCTTGAGTTGTTCTCTTTCGGCAAAGCCATGTATGTTGCTTGCAGCTTCCAAAATTTGATTGACAGATATTTGATCTAGAAATATCAAGAATTAATCAAATTAGTGAAGTGGAACTGTTGAATAACATTATTCAGTAAAAAAAATTCAATTTGACCATTAAAAGTTGGCTAGTTAAGATTAATTTAGTAGAAGTATAAGAAGCATCAATGTCAGTTTAATTATATTATATTTGTTCTTAAGTTCCTTATTTACTAACAATGCATTAATTAAACGCCAGAACTTTCAAAATAAATAAGATAGGGACAAAATCGATATACAGAAATTATTTTTTTTCTCTCTGCTCTTAATGTTGTGATTGGAGCACTTAAAATAGCTTTTCTCTTTAATGAGTATTAAGGTAACTAAACCAATTACCAACAGCTGTCAATTGTTCTTTAATTGAACAGTTTTAGCAAGAAATGGCATCCTTGTAGTGTCCCATATATATTAACTTTAAATAAAACAAGAAAAGAAAAGAAAACTTGTTTTTTGTTTTTCATAAGCCATCAAAAAGGAAAAAAAGAAAGGGTGCCAACCACGCCCTATTTTAATTTTTCTTTTTTCTCTAATTTTACTGATTTTCAATGAAATCAACGGCATTTTGAGGTCACTTTTGTCAGAAGAAAAAAATGCAAAAGGGTTGAGAGAGAATTTTCCAGCATACCTCAAAAGAGCATCACCAGCTAATTAGGTCGAGGAAGAAGCTCCTTTAGATATTATATTGAAAAGTTTGTTTGGGATTTTTGTAATGAAGGAGATCATCACAGCTATAATAACCTGTATTATATTAGATGTTATGGCGCTTTCTAGACTGTCAACATAGAGAAATTTTGTCTGGTTTTGGTAAAATGTCTATTTCAAGTTAGATCATTGTTGACTTGATGTATGACAATTATGTAAATTATTGGGCTAAAGTGTAATTATATCTTGATACAAGCAGAAACTATATATCAACTACACCGTGATTTTGGTAATTTGGACTTTTCAAGGGACTAATTTAATATGTTCAAGTCAGATGGTCAAATTTTTCAAATGACCAAAATTTATACATTTTTGTAATTGTGGATATTTAGTGGAGGTTCTTTGGTCAACATTGGTAGACCATCCCAAATTATTAAGACCAACAACCCACCTCTCAATTGGACGAATGTTAAAGGTAAAGTGGATCCAAGAAAACATTAATTCAAACCTCTAACATTTGTTTACTTTTTCTTTTCCTTTTTCTTTTTTTTTGTCTTGAAGAGAAACAATAATGTTATTGGGTTCAACTGATTTCTGTTCGGTTTAATTAATTGAATAAAATATAGTGAAAATTTAAGGAGACCTTTTTTTATTAAATGATAAACAATATTTTTTCCATTCATATTTTCTCAGGATAGTCTGTATTGGAATGTGGATTTCCTCATAATTTTCTGAGAGGCCGGGCATAATTTAACATGTTATGTAACTATTATTTAGGCCCAACAAGGCAAGTACAAATATCAAATTTGATTATATGTTTAAACAATGAGAATGTAATTACTGGGCCACCTCATGTCTTCATCAAACAAAAACACAAGAAAAGACATCCAAAGCCCAATTTATGATATCTTGGGCTTGATAATTTATTCCTTCTAGGCTTCATGCGCACAATTTAAATGGCACCCGTTTGTCCCATAGACAATCATCAATAGACCCAAATTACATATACAACCCAAATCCTGATAAGGACAAGAAACTTTACCAGAGAACCCAAAATAAACCCCTTAACTCATGAAAATTGCCAAAACCCCTTTAACTTTACAAAAATTTACAGAAAAACCCCTTGAACTACTGAAAATTATCATAACTTATGAAAAATGCCATATCCC
The DNA here is from genome assembly GCA_033356055.1 of Carex pumila. NCBI lineage: Eukaryota > Viridiplantae > Streptophyta > Magnoliopsida > Poales > Cyperaceae > Carex > Carex pumila. The sequence goes on from JARJHM010000164.1 coordinate 470,091, forward strand.
CAAAATACCCTTTGAACAATATACAGTAGCAGAAACTGAAGTTTACACATCAAGAGGAAACATATTAACTAAGAGGCCCTAGTAACAAAAATTGAAGTGCACACATGCCAGAGAATAGACAAATAAATCAATACCTGCTGTTCTGGTAAATCAGCTTGTAAGTGCAACTGAAATTCATGTGGCAGCACCCCTTGAAGGTGATGAGTTCTGAGACCCAGAGGGAAGTAATACCAGGTGAGTTGAGCATGCTGACAATGAAATAAAGCATGTGAAATTGTTTCCTCAGTATTCCAACATAAGCATGTGTACCAGTAGTTTTTATATTTGGTACAGTGAATGATGTTGAAAGTTAATTCAAAATTATATTTAGATAATCTCTGCATATGTTTAGTTTAGTTAGAAGCAGTTTTTAGACGCATAAAAACTGCATGAGTTATTTTAGGTATTGGTTGTTTTCAGCATAGTTATTTTAGAACTAGTAGGCATAGTGGTTAGTTATTTTTAGCATGTTGTGTAGTGGGTGCTTAATTTAGGAAAGTTGTGGGTGGTTATTTTAAGAACATTGTATTGCTTTAAATACTCCAGAACTCTATGTAATTGAGCAAGAGAGAAATGATATAAAGCGTTGTTTCTATTCAGAAAAATATTATTCTCTCTTCAATCCTTTGCATACTGGCACAAAGCAGTGCAGTATTGCTGAGTTTATCCCAACAAAATGGTATCAGAGCCGATGGTTCGGTGGGCAAGCAATTGATGGTAGAAGTCAATTGGTGCGCAACCTTGAAGAATTGCAGCAGCAACAATTGCTAAAGAAGCATTGACAACCTTGAAGACGGCATTTCAGGGAAGTTCTCGAGTTGTGGCTATCAAATGGCAAATCCTACACGGAGATTTATTGCATATGAAAATAGAAGAATCAATGCAGATTTTTCTAGTGAAGAGTCATGATCATTGTCATCCAAATTCAAGCATATGGAGACAACATCTTAGAGCAAACCATGGTGGAAAAGGTGCTGAGAAGTGTAGCACAAAATTTGATCACATGGTGGCAGGAATTGAAGAATCAAACGATCTTTCAACCTATTGCTTTGATGAACTGATGGGATCACTGCAGACCCATGAAACAAAGTTCAGATCACAAAAGAAAGGAGATGAAAAGGCATTCTACAGAAAGAGGGAGTCCTCTCAAGGCAGAGGTGGACGTGACCATTATAGATTTGGCGGTTTTGAGTTTCAGCACGACAAAAAGATGTCTAGTGCTTCTAGCAGAACAGATATGGCTATGTGCAAGCCGATTGTTTCATAAAACAGAGGGAAGAACAGCAAGCATGCTGTGAAGAAGAAAAATAAAGAGCAACCCATGTTTTTCATGGTGTATAAAGCAGGTGGAAGGCAAAGATCCGCAATCTTTGAAGAAATGGCAGAAAATGAAAAACTAGCATCAAGCATTGCAAGAAGAAATATTAGACGCGAGAACAGTGGAGATCAAGAGTGCAAGTTCAGAAGAACATAAGGCTGAAATTCTGATTAAGGCATTGGCAAGAGGAATGTTTGAAGAATTCAAAACAGTTTTTGGCATAATCAATTTTGAATTAAGGGGGAGTGTTGAAAGTTAATTCAAAATTATATTTAGATAATCTCTGCATATGTTTAGTTTAGTTAGAAGCAGTTTTTAGACGCATAAAAACTGCATGAGTTATTTTAGGTATTGGTTATTTTCAGCATAGTTATTTTAGAACTAGTAGGCATAGTGGTTAGTTATTTTTAGCATGTTGTGTAGTGGGTGCTTAATTTAGGGAAGTTGTGGGTGGTTATTTTAAGAACATTGTATTGCTTTAAATACTCCAGAACTCTATGTAATTGAGCAAGAGAGAAATGACATAAAGCGTTGTTTCTATTCAGAAAAATATTATTCTCTCTTCAATCCTTTGCATACTGGCACAAAGCAGTGCAGTATTGCTGAGTTTATCCCAACAAATGAGTTTCCTTATTTGTGGAAAAAAAAAAATCATGTTTGTTAGAGACAACATACCTTTGAATATGGCCTAAGATTGTTAGCATTTCAGCTAGGAGTTTGTTAAATGTAATAATGACATTGTTAGACTATCTTACAAGGCTATAAAAAAACTTCCATCTACATGTAACAAATGAGTTCATTGAAACTTCCATTTGTTTTGTCTAGTGATGCAATGAGTTCATTGAAACTCCATGCTCATACTTGTTTAGGTGAAAAATTAATTTCATATGATCCAATGTGCATCTTGTTGGCTTTATCTATATAAATAACCCAAATATCTTGCAAAATTTCAAACATTTCTATTGAAAGATGTAAAAGATAACATTTCTATTGAAACATTTCAAACATTTATAAAAATATAGATAATACATATCATGAAAGATGTAAAAGATAACATGAATTTATTCGTTAAAATATTTGAGGAAATCAATAGAGTTCGTACTCTAAAATAGTTCACGGTACGTAATCATCTCTAATTGGTCGATCATTAGTTGCAGCGGATACATTAACAAGAAACACTCCTCAAGTATGGCACTGTGCTTCAAGAAAGGCAGTGTGGGTCTTGAAGGATTCGTTGATGCGGACCTTGGTGGTGACTCGGAAAAGTTCTTCCGGTTATGTATTTACATTGGGGGGTGCAACTGTAAACTGGATGTCGAGATTGCAGAAATGTGTGGCGCTTTCTACAACAGAAGCAGAGTACATGGCAATTTCGGAGGCTGGGATGACCAAATATGCTCTGCAATCGTGCTTCTGATGACTCCCGGTGCAGTGGCACAACATCATCCTATCCACTGACATCCAACCAGTTATGACTGTCAATTTGATATTTCAAGCTCCCATTCCTTGATAACACATATAATTGTAACTAAATGGAAAAAACAAACAAAAAAAACAAAAAAACAAAACAAAACAAAACAAAACAAAACAAAACAAAAAACAAAACAAACTGGTACATATATTTGAATTGATAAGTGATGAGAAGTTTGTAGAAAAGTTTGTTCTGCCATATGAGCATCGTATTCCTGAGTATCTCAAATTGACTCACTTATAGGTTTACATTCTGCAATTTAGATTCACCAGGTTCTTCAATTTCTACTTCTTTTCTTTTATTTTTTTTAGATATTTGTCACTGCTACTTTGTAAGGATATATGAAATTGTGGTTGCATGCTGAGATCTAGTTCTTGTTTTATCAATTAATAATACTGTCTTCATTAGGTAGGAAACCCCCCTTATGATTTGAACTGTGCAAATAAAATCCTGAAATTGTTTGCCATTGTTCATGAAAGAATTAACAATATTTTGGTACCAACCATTTCGATCAAGTAAATAATGAAGAAAATTAAAGCATATAATTGAAGTAATGGGGTTGCTGTTTTTTCTTTGAATCAAGCATGAAGGTCCAGTACCAGTGTATACTTTAATTGGTACATTGGTACCATACCAGAGTTCCTACTGGCTACTACAACAAATACTGTTCTGTCAAACTGAAACTGAATACTGGCCCTGCATGCCTCAATTTTACTCCAGATTGGTTGTAGATCTCTCCAGTGGTGATCCCTCTCAAGTAAGACTTTTTGTAAGTTATAATTAGTTTTAAAGTCATTGTAAATTTTAATATAGAACTTGTATGTAGGAATAATTTTGGCCTCATTTTGCCTCGGTATTCTTTGTTTACCCCAATTGCTACTGTTACTTTTTGGGTTATGTTACCAGTACTGATGTCTAGATAGAATTTGAATCGAGAATGATTTACGTATATAACAAATTATCTTTCCTCATTTATGACCCAATTTAATTAAAGTATAATAAAATTGAGACAGGCAACTAACACAATTTTGTCAATGAAAGTTTTCTTTTCATGTTTCTGTTGAATAACTTTCTAACATTTGAAACAGAAATTCCAAAGGCATGTTTAGTATTTTCTAAATCAATGTTTATACCAAGTAAATAACTGGGATTGTTAAGTCTGTTCAAGGGTACATAGGTAAGAGGTAATATAGTAATTTTTTCATGAGAACCACTTTCTAATTTTAAAGTTAAAACTAAAGGGTGCTTTCATTTGTACTGGTCTATTATTTTCTTTTTTTAAGATTTTTCTGTTGAGATTTCCATTAAATCATCCTTATTGTATGTACCATGCTAGTATACTGTACCAGTTTTTGTAGCATTAAGTCCAAGTAATCAATTATAAAGCTTTTCTTTTTTTTTAGGGTCTCTAGTCTCTCGGTAAACTTTCTTAATTAGTAAAGGATAGAATAGCATTAAAAAGAAGGATTAATTTTTTATTTACCCACAAAGACTTGTTCAGTTTCTTATTTACCCTTATACTCTTTATTATATTTAATATATCTCTCAACTCTCTTTACAGTTAAAAATCTATACTTAGGTATTGTCAGAGTTTTGATTTTTCCATTATACCCTTCTTTTTTTTTCTCTTTTATACTGACAAATTAAAAAAGCGCCAACTGAATCAGAACCATAACAGAGTGAGGAGAAAGGCTAAACTAATGTGCGACGCTCTCCAGTTCTCTCCAATAATAGAGGTAGAAGATAAGAGAAATGGAGAAGAACAAAACAATTACAACCTTTTTTTTTTTTAAATTAACAATAACAACCTATTCAGTACATAATTAAAATTAGAATACCAGCGTCTAAAAAAGTTGTAAAAGGTATACCCACTAACAAAACCTCCAAAAGTCAGAATACCAGTTCATACCAGTAAGTACTCATAAATGTCTTTCATTCTTAAATTTTCACATTTACTTTTTACCCCTATAAGTCAGAAAATTATAAAAACACCAAATCCTTGGAATTCTTATCAAATTGATCTCAACAGCAAAACAACCAAAGCATCCAAATCAAAACAACAAAACAATTAGCAATTTTAAACTAGAAGATGAACTCAAAGCTTATTATGCTTTAGGTTTCCACAATGAAATAGCATATATTATGTTACCCTTCCAACCCAAAAAGAACCAATTGCAATCTTCTTCAACAAAACATGCCTCATTATAACCAGTTCTAAAAAATTTACGGCATTCTTTCACTACACGTGGATCTACCGGAAATGGTTGAAAACCGGTCTGCAAATTTCGCATGTGCCAATGCTTGTAGTTTTCCGGTCTTACCAAATCTGATCCTTCACATGCTATCAGATTAATTATAGAAGGACCATAAATTTCTCTTTCCAATAGTTGCAAATGCTTATAGTCCCCTAGAACCAATGTGTCATGCATATCGAAATACCTGGAGAACTGCAACAAAACCTGTCGAAACCGTGTGATAAAGAAGGGACTGAAGGATAAGTTGAATATTCCTTGAACGAAAAGCTTCGGTTTGGTCTCTTGAATAAGATCGAGGAGTTTATTCCTAGGAGTATTCTTGCCTGACAAAGGTTCATCCCTTACGCTACCTAATCTATAAAAGGAATTAACTATAAGCACTTCATCATCATTGATACTAAGATCATCAATACAAATGGCCTCCCATTGTGAGGCAATCCCTTGATACTCAAAAGGAACTCCAAAACTTCGAGCATAATCTTCCAACCTCCTTCCTGTCTCGTTGATTCTTTTAGCAGGGTGAAAACCCGGCTGAGGCAAATCTATCTCAGTAATTCATAATTTTGGGGGTCCATCTTTTCTTTTTGCAAGTGATTGAATTAGAGATGGCCATTGGAATCCCTGAGAAATGCCAAAATCAACTACATGGATTTTTGATGAATTGCTTGTGGCATTGAGAATACTCTCATTAGCAAAATGATGTGAAACTCTCATGACAAGGACTACCCTTGAGTACATATAAAAGGCCTTCATATAGTCGTTAGTGCTTACTTGTCTAGTGAAATACTGGTGATAGGTCGCACTTTCTGTACCAGCCAAGCGTACCTCTAGTCCATCAACAAGAATGCATGCAAGCCTTTGGATCCCATCTCCAATAGGAGATGCTTCCTTCCTTATTTGTTTTATAAGTTCACAAGCAAATTTGTTATCATTCATATATATCGCATTTGCACAAGATATGAGACTTGCTCTGAGATTGATATGGTGTTGGTTTTGATGATACTCGCTATATGAGTTTGCTTCAAGCTCCTTGATTTCTCTTAGGCTAGATATTTCTTCCCTTGAATAGTTTTCCTTGTTGTATAGTACAAATCTATCCCACATCTCATTTCTAATTGTTTCCTCACTAGAGACCATGGCTATTTTACAATTTCGCTCCTCCAAAAGGTCCAAGTCTCCATCATTTGTATTCCTTTTACCCTTTGATTTACTTAGCAAATTATTTTCTTTCTCTTCCCCCAATCTAAACTCTAGTGAGTTGCTTTCACATTTCTTTGTTGGATTAAGTGAAAGATTGCTCACTTGCAAATTAATTGACAATTTATTGTGATTTGGAAGGAACTTCAATCCTTCTTCTACACCTCTCTGAAATTCAGTAGCTAGCAAGTTCTCTATACACGGACCCACTTGATCTTTCAAAACAGAAGTTGTTGATTTAGGATTTACCTTTGATTGTTTTGGTACCAATTGATTATCTGGTAAAGGTGGATATTTTTCCCCAAGGATATCATAAAAAGGTTTCTCCATGTCCCTGAGGGCTGTATCTTGATATCCATTTATCTCATCTTTATCTTCCTCCATTAAATACCGGCTTATGTAGTCTAGTATTGGATCTAAATGTATCTCAGACTTTTCATGTTGGTTCAGAGAAAGATTGTTGTAACAGCTTTCTTCGGAGATAATTTGTGAGAAGTTAATGGAACAGTGCAATTCATTTGACTTGAAAAACCTTGAGTTGTTCTCTTTCGGTGAAGCCATGCGTGTTGCTTGCAGCTTCCAAAATTTGATTGACGGATATTTGATCTAGAAATTTCATGAATGAATCTAATTAGTGAAATGAAATTGTTGAATAACATTATTCAGTAAGAAAATATAATTTCGATTTCACCGTTAATAGTTGACTAGTTAAGATTAATTTAGCAGAAATAGAAGAAGCATCAATGTAAGTTTAATAATATATATTTGTTCTTATGTTCCTAATTTACTAAAAATGCATTAATTAAACACCGAACTTTCCAAATAAATAAGAGCTTTAGATAGGGACAAAATCGGTATGTCGAAATTATTTTTTTCTGTCAATTCTTAGTGTTGTGATTGGAGCACTTACAATAGCTCTTCTTTTTAATGAAAGTACTAAGATAACTAAACCAACCAACAGCTATCAACTGTTCTTTAATTAAACCAATGTTGTAAAAAAAGTTTTATTAGGCCGATTAATTGTCCCATTAGTCGTTGGCAGTGACCAAATTGTCATAGATTTTTCAACTAATCGACCGATTATTCCCGATAGCCAATTATTCCCGATTAATCACATATTATTATTTACAACACTGAATTAAACTAGCTATATTATTAGAAACTAAAACGTAAACAAAACAAAAAAAATATTATCAGTTTTAGCAAGGAACATGGCAACCTTAGAGTGTCCCATATATATTAACTTTCAGAAAAGAAAATGCAAGTTCTATAAATAAACAAGAAAAGAAAACTTGTTTTTTTCTTTTTCATAAGCCAAAAAAAAAAAAAAAAAAAAGAAAGGGTGCAAACCACGCCCTATATTTTTAATTTCCCTTTTTGCTCTAATTTTACTGATTTTCATGTAAAAGGGTTGAGAGAGAATTTTGCACCATACCTCAAAAGAGCATCACCAGTTAATTAGGTCGAGGAAGAAGCTCCTTCAGATATTATATTGAGAAGTTTGTTTGGGATTTTTGTAATGAGGGAGATCATCACAGCTATAATAACCTGTATTATATTAGATGTTATGGCGCTTTCTAGACTGTCAACATAGAGAAATTTTTGCCTGGTTTTGGTGAAATGTCTATTTCAACTTAGATCATTGTTGACTTGATTTAGGAGAAACCAATCCTGATACCGGATCTGACTGTTGAATTGTCACTACCTAGTTGGATCTAGCTGCACGTCCTATTTGGATGCACGTGCAGGTGAGAAAGTCAAAACTTTATCAAGGATAAAAACAATTTGACAAGGATATTTAATTCTTGAGAGAGACCTCCATCACTTTGTCAAGGAAATTGTTATTCTTGCCTCTTGACTAAATCAATTTGTAGAATATCATGACCATTACACTTCTGGTTAAGAGAGGGTGGCTAAAATGATAAAAGATACCATTATTTTAAATAATTATTTTTCTTTACTTTATGGGGCGACTATTGGAGGCCCAACAAGCACAATTGGAAATATCAAATTTGCTTAAATGTTTAAACATTGGCAGTGTAATTATTGGGCCACCAGATGGCTTCATCATACAAAACAAAAAAAACGAAAAGACATTTAAAGCCCAATGCATGATACCTAGGGTTTGATTATTGATTATTTATGGGCCTTGAGCCACACAAATTAAATGACCAAAACCCTTTTGTCTACCATGGAATTAAGTTTCATTGAAACTTCATGCTCATACCTGTTAAGGTGAAAAATTAAAATGATATGATCTAATAAGTTCTTTGCTGCCTTTATCAATATATAAATCTTCTAAATATTTTGCGCAATTTCAAACATTTATATTTAATAAATTAGGTCCAACGTTTTAAAGTAATTAAGTTGCTAATGTATATTTATAAAAACATAGATAATAAATATGTTGAAATATTTAAAAGATAGTATGTATTTGTTCGTTAAGATATTTGAGAAAATTAATAGAATTTATACTATGAGATAATACATGGGACGTAATCATCTCCAATTGGTCGACATTAATTGCAGTGGATACATTGATAACATAACATCTTTATGTTAGAGGATATTATCAGTCTTAGCGAATTTTATTATTTACGGGCCAGGATTTAGCAGGCTAAGTGAATTTTCTGGCCAAGTTACATATTTTGTGGTCATTATGTATGTCATATCTCTTTAAAATGTTTTTATCAATAAATTAAATTGCAATTTGTGTCTAAAGAAAATTGACAATAATACTCAATCTTCATATATAGATAGAAATAAAATAGTTCTTCATATCGTGATCAATGATTAAATAGTATATACATTTATGTATAAAGAAAAGTTACATATTTTTCCATTGTTTTATTTCTGTAGAAGGTGCAGGAAGTGACAATAAAGAATTGTGTGTCGGCAGTCCCTTCTAAAAGGTTTGTATTCTCAAGTTATCGTATCGATGCTTCTTACTAATTATAAATATATTTTAATATATATATGAGGAGGGATCAAGTTACAACAATTTTTGAGTTACAACAAGTTATTACAACCATTTTCTACATTTTGAAAGTCCAAATCATCGATCCAAACCGTTGGATGTGATCTCTACAATTAAATTTGCTTGGAGACCAAATTTTACTTTTTTTGGAATTTTTTTACTATTTATTAAGATGTGTATAAAATTTAATGGTTTGAATTTGACTAGTTTTTGTACTCCATGCCGTATTTTTCATTTTGAAAGACCAAATGACTGATCCGAACCATTAGATGTGATCTCCATATTGAAATGTGCTTGGAGACCAAAATTTACATTTTTTAGAATTTTTTTACTATCTGTTAAGCAATTTTGAAAATTGCTGTTTTGCTGTGTACACTAAAAACAGTAAAAATTTCTGGACCATCAGATCAGCAATTTTCAAAATTGCTTAATAAATAGTAAAAAAATTCCAAAAAATGTAAAATTTGGTCTCCTAGCACATTTCAATATGGACATCATGTTGAGTGGTTCGGATTGGTCATTTGGATTTTCAAAATAAAAATATAGTGTTATGGAGTACCAACGCATTTTACTCCATGGAGTAGCATAGCTCACCTCTCTCTCTCTCTCTCTATATATATATATATATATAGAGAGAGAGAGAGAGAGATGGGCTACGGTGAGTTGCGAAGTAAAGTGACTATTTTACTTCATGCTCATATTTTGTGATTTTAAAGTTCAAAATGTCGATCCGAACTGTTGATCTTGTTCTCCATATTGAAATGTGCTAGGGTACCAAATTTTACATTTTTTGGAATTTTTTTACTATTTATTAAGCAATTTTGAAAATTGCTGATTCGATGTTCCAGAAATTTTTACTGTTTTTAGTGTTCACAGCAAAACAGCAATTTTCAAAATTGCATAACAGATAGTAAAAAACATCTAAAAAATGTAAATTTTGGTCTCCAAGCACATTTCAATATGGAGATCACATCTAACGGTTCGGATCGGTTGTTTGGACTTTCAAAATAAAAATACGGCGTGAAGTAAAAACGCATTTTACTTCGCAACTCACCGTAGCCCATCTCATATATATATAGAGAGAGAGAGAGAGAGGTTAGCTAATATCAAATCGATTGTTCCTGAGGTCCCGTGCAACGAAGTAATTTTTCAATTTTTAAAGTTTAAAAAGTCGATCCAAACTGTTAGATGTGATCTTTATATTAAAATATGCTTGGAGACCAAATTTTACATTTTTCTGAATTTTTTTACTATTTATTAAGCCACTTTGAATACCGCTGATCCAATGGTGGCTTAACAAAACAATAAAACCAAAAGCCATCGTTGGATTAGCGGTTTCAAAGTGGCTTAATAAATAGTGAAAAAAATTCAAAAAAATATAAAATTTGGTCTCCAAGCACATTTTAATATAAAGATCACATCTAACGGTTTGGATCGACATTTTGGACTTTAAAAATTGAAAACGATTTAGTTATAAGAGACCTCAGGAACAATCGATTTGATATTAGTCAACCTCTATATATATATAGGGTTCAAATGCCTCCATCATGCCTCCATTTTTTTAAACTTATATAACTCAAAATTTAAAACTTAAAAGTCAAAATAAAACCATTAGATGTAATCAGTGTTATTTTCTCTATGTGCTCATAAAAAATTATGACATTTGAATTTTGTTTTTATGTGAATTAATATGTTCAAAAATCAACGTCTAGAAATCATCCACATCAGTGCATTTTTTACAAGCTCTTGATGACAATCAAAATAAAATTAAAATGCCATAATTTTTTACATGTGCATAAATAAAATGTATAGATCATATTTATCAGTTTTATTTTGATTTTTAAGTTTTAAATTTTGAGTTATTAAAGTTTTTAAAAATGAAGGTATGATGAAAACACAAAAAATGGAGGCATTTGAACCCTTGCAATTTCCTTTTTATTTCCTTTCAATTTTTCATGCTCTTGTTCTGTTGTTGGATTTTTGAATTTTCTGAGTCAAGCTCAGTACTGATGCACAATAAGTCATATATTTTCTTACATTTATTTACTTCTTTTTTTTGTCTTTAAGAGAAAAGGTTTTGTTGGGTTTAATTGATTTCTGTTAGGTTTAATTGAATAATAGAGGATCCAAGAAAAAGTATTTTAAGGAGAATTTTTTCATTAAATGAGAAACGGTGACAATAATAACAAATATTTTTTCTTTTGACAGTTTTGTTAGGTTCAACTGATTTCTTATAATCTATGTTACTCGGATATCTGATACGTATCGACTGACGTTGCATATCTCTAAACTGGAGATACGCCACAGCTGACGTGTCCAATTGAGTATCAAAATTATCTACGACTGGACCGAGTATCACTTGTGTTTTGCTCTAACAAATGATCAATATAATTGATATATCCGTTCAGCTTTTATTTTTTGTTAATAAATTTAATTTAAGTTGTGATTATCTTAATGAAATATATATAATATTTCTAAAAATTGCCGTATCGTATCCGATACTCGTATCCATGCAGCATAGCTTATAATCTCTGTCTCTATGTATTCAGGATTTACCTCTGTACCAGTATCAATACTACATTGAAACGGCCAGAAACGGCTAATTATGGTTGGATACGATTGGCTCAAACCCAGAAATCGCATTAGCGCCTGTGAACCATGTCCGCATCCATGAGCTGCGACCGTGAATTGTTGCTGAACCCGTGTACTGCCACTACTAGAATCGTAACTTATAGCAAGGGGAGCACCTGTTTGTTGCAAGGTAGAGATGGTCCTTGCAATAGAAATGGCGTTTGATCAGGACTCGAACTTATTGCAAGGGTAGTCCCATGCAACCTGTATCGCATGCAAATGTTTGATGTGCAACCATGCAACTGTTTTATACCTCCCCTTGCAACTACGTTTTGAAGATAAGATATTATAATTTATTGGAGGTCCATGCAATAACTCCAAATTATTGCCTTACAACTACTTAATCACATGAAATATACTATATTTTATTAGAGGTCCATGCAACTACTTAACCCCATACCCATGCAACTAGTTAACCCATAGTTATATTATATTTTATAAAATTTCATCATAATTAGGCCCTTCAACATGTGTTAATTTTTGTGAAAATATTTAGTAAAATTTAGTCAATTGACATCAAAAATCGACTTCAATTTTAGAAAATATTTTGTAATGAAAATTATATTAATGAAATTCATTCATCTTGATATTATAACATGTTTATTGCTTAATTCAATGAATTTGACACATTAAATAATATAGCATTACATGGATAAAACAAATTTTATAGAGAGGGGAGCAAAAAAATTCGGAGCTGACAAATGGGTTTCACTAGTCAGCGACACGGTTTTGATAAATAATTCATGTATAACAAATACTATGAAAAAATAAAAATAAAAATTATAATTTTTTATATTTTTTATGGCCAAATAATAGTTATAAATGTCAATTTAGTTTATTTAGATTTAAATTTATCTAAGAAGGAGTGAATATTATTCAAGTCAAAATCGAATTTTATAAAGTCAAAATAAAATTAGGAGTGAATATTATTCAAGTATTTTTGTAATGAAAATTATATTAATTAAATTTATGCAATAATTACTGTTATAACATATTTATTACTTAATTAAATGATTTTGACATATTAAATTAAATAGCATTATATGTATGTTGCTTACATGACTCACATCTTCTATACATGAACATGAAACATAAACTCTTGTTTAGTGAGTTAATGAAGAAGCACGAGAATATATCATTTGTTGGTCGATCGGAACCGTTTAAATTAAAAAGCACTACGTTTATTGTCTTGTATCCAAGTTTGATCAAATTTTGTTTTTATTTACCCATCCATCTAATTGATTGAAAATTAAAGTATCGTATGGTCATAAACATTCCGTGTTGGATCGAAACCCATACATAATAAAACTTCCGAACTTTTATATTAGTTACGTTCAATGTTCTTCCTTGATCATTTTAAAATAGATTTGAAATTTTTTTATTGCAAATCGACCATTGATTCTCCGCATGAAAATGAACGGTCCGAAAATATTTTATAAATTTGAAGAGGTATATAATAATGAAAGTCTATAAAAATAATATGTACAAGTATTATTTGACTATATAAGATGTAAAAAAAATAAAACTATTTTTTCTGAAAATTATTCATATGTGTTTCTGTACATCTATTAGGTGATTTGTAAATATCAAGGTTTTATGCCGTTTGATAAGAGAATAACGGTTCTGATTTATTCATTTTGAATAGATGTGGGTAGGAAGTCCTTATAATCTGATGTAACATAATATTTCTGTTTAAATCTGGCGGTACGTGATGCACAAAATCCTTTGATAGTAATGTGTAAAGGTGATCAAACGGTCCGATCTAAACACAAATATCATGTTAACTCAGAGTAAATGAATTCTTTAGTTGGATCTTAACTTTTCATTTTGCTCCTCCTTGTGCGCAGCCTCCTTAGTTACTTAGGGTTTTCCTTTTTTCTCCTAAATTTTTCCATTCCCTCCAATTTTATCTGCCATTTCCCTCTTCTTTTTCGGAAATTCCAAATGGCGCCGCGCCTCTTCTTTTTCACTTACGATATAACCACTAAAATGTTGCCCAATCCCACTACTAAACCCTTGTGCAAGGCAAGAGGCGGCTCAGGTGGGGCCGGTTCAGTCAATCGCTGGCCAGGTGCGGACGTGCAGCGGGGCTGGTCGTCAGGCGAGGCGAGGCGAGGCGAGGCGGCCCCTTTTGTGTGAGATCAATTTCCTTAGTTTTATTGAGTGCTATTAGTTGATTTTTGAGAGATACAGAAGGGATATAATTAAGTAGGTCATTTCTCCTATGCTGGAATGTCTCGCTTGCAACTCTCGTGCATCCCCTCTCCACTTCCTGCTCCTTCTGTCAGGTTAAAGGACCACTAATTTTATCCTGGGTTTTCTTTATGTTATAAATTCAGAATTAACACAAATTTGTCTCAAATATATGGGCTGCTTATTAAGGAAAGAGGCTCAATTCTCAAATATTCTTGCTCCTCAACTTGCTTAGAAATAATTTGTCCGTGTCCTTGCAAAATTGACTCAATTTGTGTTTGGTGGTTTAGGAGTTGATTATTGTAGATCTTATTCCTAGCTAGGTGAATTGTGTTGATTAGTGCAGTACCGATTGGTTCGAGACCTGGTGAGGAACAAGCAAAGTGCATGAATGAAAATTTATGTAGTCACTTTTTTCATCATTAGATCATAATTTTAATGATTTCAGTGACCTTACCACAATATTGAAAACTAAGGAAGTGTGTTTTTTTTTTAATTTCTTGATCATTAGCAATCTGGTTCTATATTTTCTATTAATAATATTGCTAATTCATTATCACTACTGCTGATGTTATTAACATGATATGTTTTTCCTTAAATTTGTTGTAGGCTACAAGTGTGTTGGATGTAATTGGACTGTGCATGATATAATTGGGTAATTGTGGAACAAGCTGGTTAATTGGGTAAATGAGTATTGGTAGGGTTCAATACAAGTTTTCCAGAGCTTCTAATTCTCTTCTTATTTTCATATGTTAAGTTTTTGTTCTTACTTGTATAATTGAATTTATTTGTTCAAATTTCATGTAGGAGGCGGCAGCAAGTGCTTGGACCTTGTGGCGTGAGTGAATTTATTATTTTCAGTTTAGGAGCTACTTTTAACTTGTCAAACCTTTGTACTGACTATCACTTGCATTGAATTTATTATTTCAGGATATTTCTTCGAGCATCACTGGCCTCTTCTCAGGGATGTAGTATGCCAATTTCCGAAAATGTTGCCTGCTTTGGTTGCTTAATAAAGTTTAAACTAGTACTTCATTATACCCATCCTTGCTTGTGTGACCATGATTATATGTAAAGCATATTTTATTTTTTCAAATTGCACCTCATATCAATAAAATAGAGCTTGATAGTGCACCTTGCAGATGTTCATGACTAGTATGAATTTATGTTCATGACTTGAAAATGTTTAATGTTTTCAGTTTGCTGGCAAGTTCAGAAACAGTGGCCAAACATGTGTATGTGCAAACATAATTTTGGTACAAGAAGGTAATCTTCCCTTTTTTTTTGTCTTTCCAGTAAGTTTTACTTTGCATTTGTTTTTCTTTGTTCATTTGATAATTGAATAAATCAAAGGGTGCATGGAGGGTTGTTGTGGCTTACTTTAAGGCCGATTGAAGCTTTAATTGCACAATTATGGTGTATCAGTTCCAGACTCAAACTGTCCTTTTTGGAAAATATGTTGTACAATCCCTATTACTTGTTCATTATCCTTTAAATAAAATTTTCAACTATTTTTTAGGTACTTATGAATAGTTTGCAAATGTTTTTCTAAAGGTTGTTCATAGTATGCAAGTTGGTAATGATGTAGCTTCTTAAAGGTGCATTTCAGGTATTTCTCCCTCCCATGCCTCTCTCTGTAGATTTGTATTATTCAATTATTTGCAACTTTTAATGAAGTATGCTATATTACTTTGCAGGTTATATTGTGGGTATATTTTGTTAACTCATAGGGGGTGAGTTTATTTTATTAATGCTTGATAGGTGGACACATTTTGGATATATTTAGAAGCCACCTCTTTTATTATCAATGATGTTGTTTTACTTCTTTTTAAATTTTGGTTCAATGATTATTAGTTGCTTTATACTTATGTTTCAATGTGTTTTATGTGAATGTTATTGAATGGGAAACTGGGAATTGTAAAAAATTAATGGGCTGGTACCAGATTGGTACAGAGAGGGAGGATTGTAGAATTGGAGCATGCTAATTTTCAGCTATTTCTTGTTATTATATACGTTGGTATGTCCATACAAATAGTATGAACTGCATTCAAAACATGTTAATAATCACCCATGCAATAAGCTAATAATTTTCCCATGCTAATAGTTAGGTGGGACCCATATTCCCTTGCCTTGCATATAGTCAGGTGGGACCCACGGGTGTTAGCCTTGCATATAGTCCAGTAGGACCCATGATTGTTAGCCTTGCATATAGTTAGGTGGGACCTATGCTGCCTCCCCTTGCAAGTACTAAAAATGGGGTCAACTCTGAAAGTAGTTGCATGCGCCCTTGTTGCAAGGGTATAGGCTTGCAACAAGTCTATTGCAAGGGAGTCCTTGCAACTACTTAGCAGTTGTGAGGGAAGTTGTTACAAGGGTATAGTTGCAAGGGTAAACGCATGCAACAAGTGTTTTCGGGCTTGTTGCAAGGGTATCGCCTTGCAACAAGCTATTTTTCAGGGCATGCAATAAGTTAGAATTCTAGTAGTGTGCGAATACACTGGCGAAATTGAATTTTTTTTCTTCCTTGGCGTGAATCGAACTGGGGCGTCCGCATCCATGAGCCGCGACCGTGAACCGTTGCTGAACCCACCCATGCACCGCGAATACACTGGCAAAATTGAATTTTTTTTTTTTCTTCCTTGGCGTGAATCGAACTGGGGCTTGTTACTTGAGTGTCAAAACCTTTACCACTTCATCACTAGAGTTTCTCTTGCGTTATATTCCAGTAGTTATAGTATTTAATAGATTCTTTGGTTAAGTGACTTAATCAGAAAAGAAAATGCAAGTTCTATAAATAAACAAGAAAAGAAAACTTGTTTTTTTCTTTTTCATAAGCCAAGAAAAAAAGAAAAAAGAAAGGGTGACAACCACGCCCTATATTTTAATTTCCCTTTTTGCTCTAATTTTACTGATTTTCAATGTAAAAGGGTTGAGAGAGAATTTTCCAGCATACCTCAAAAGAGCATCACCAGTAAGTCGAGGAAGAAGCTCCTTTAGATATTATATTGCCAAGTTTGTTTGGGATTTTTTGTAACGAAGGAGATCATCACAGCTATAATAACCTGTATTATATTAGATGTTATGGCGCTTTCTAGACTGTCAACATAGAGAAATTTTTGCCTGGTTTTGGTAAAATGTCTATGTCAACTAAGATCATTTGTTGACTTGATGTTGGAAAATTATGTAAATTATTGTACTAAAGTGTAATTATATCTTGATACAAGCAGAAACTATATATCAACTAAACCGTGATTTTTTGGTAATTTGGACTTTTCAAGGGGCTAATTTAACATGTTCAAGTCAGATGGTCAAACTTTTCAAATGACCAAAAATTATAAATTTTTGTAATTGTGCATATTTAGTGGAGGTTCTTTCGTCAGCATTGGTCAACCATCCCAAATTATTAAGACCAACAACCCACCTCTCAAAAGTAAAAGGTAAATACGGTCAGGTACCGGTACCTAGGAGTGTTCAAATGGTTCGGTTTGTTCGGTTTTTAACCGAATCGGAATATTTCAGTTGAAATGAATCGGTTAGGTTGAAATTTTGAATAATTTCAGTTTGGACTTCTCAAAACTGACTAAACCGAACCAACCGGTTTATATTGGTCGGACTCTAATTTTATTGGTGCTATATATAGTGATTTTATTAAACCAAACCAAATTGAATCAAACCGAACTTTAATTGTGGTGTATGACAATGTATTTTTTTCGTTAATAATAGTATCAATATGTTTACATCAGTTCAGTTTGTTTGGTTTGGTTCTTAGTCAGTTAATAGATTTAATCGGTTTGGTTTGGTTTTAAATTTGAAAATCAAAGAAAAGTTTCAATATTTGGTCATTTTACATCAGTTTGAACCAAATCAACCATTTAAACACCGGTACCGATACCAAAATGGAATTTGTATCTTCTGAGATATTTCAAACTTTGCGTGACTTTATGGAAAATCCCAACCGTTTAAATATGCTTTGCACGAATCTCAAAGCACACATAATACTGACCCCTACATCACCCCCGAATAGGCACCGGACATGTCGGTCACGCAAAAGTTGAGATATCTCAAGGGATACGCACTCTACCAAAATGAGCGTAGAGGCTTTGAATAAGAGAAAAGGTAACGTCCCCCGACGTTCAGTCCCCGGATAATCCCCGCTTAGTAAATCCTTCCCGTTTTAGCGTCGTTCGGACGCGCTTTCAACCTCCGACAACGGAAGAAGTACAATTTTCGCACGTGGTTTCAACTTCCATAACCGGCAGCGACGCGGTCCCCACTAATTCCGCCGACATTTTCCCTATTTAAGGCATTCCTCTTTTACCGCTTTCCTTTTTTTTGAAAATTGAATTGTTTTTTTGAACCTTCCTGATCTGATTTTTCCTTTCCTTTTTTGTTTCAATCGATTATTTAGTGGCAGAATCGAGGAGCATCAGCATTGACGAACAGCATCGATTTTTTGAGAGCTACATTTTGTTCGTTATATACTGGTATTGATGTAATTTTTCAATTTCGTATAATTTTGAAACTTCCTTCCTTTTCTGATCTGATTTTTTTCCTTTTCTTCTTTGTTTCAATCAATTATTGAATCTCAGAAATCGAAGAGTAGCGTTTTATATAGTTCTTTGAATTAAGCATTGACGAACAGTATTGAAGTTTTGAAAATTACAGGTCATTTTTCTCATTTAATATTGCTTTGTAGATCATTGTTGTTTGCAGGATTCAATTTTTTTGTTAATAGGATTGATTGTTTCCATATGATATGTATTATGTTATGTTTATAGAATTATATATTGTATTTATAGAATTTAACATATGTTATTGTAGGTTTGTTTGTGATTGTGTAAAGGCAGGTTGATATAATGGACGTTGATCCGAATGAAGGATGTGTGGATGATACAGTTTCCCGATCATCTATTCATGAATGGGATCTGAACAAGGATCCTTCTGAATTTTCTCATGAGAAGCCTATTGAGAAGGGGAATGTTGGTGAAAATCAGAATTGGGCTGAGAATGAGGGAGAACAAGTTGTTAGTGTTGGCCATCAGTTAGAAAGCGAACCTGATCCTGATGAGATCTGATTCATCCCCCCACCTGCAATAGGTGATAAGTTTGACTCTATTGCAGAAGCTTACTTATACTGGCAAATGTATGGGTACCAAACTGGTTTTGGAGTAAACAAGAGAACCTTTCACAAGAATGGTGATATTTTTGTAGATTATAAATTAACATGCAATAAATTCAAGGATGTAAAGGAATGTATTCCTGATACTGCCCCTTTTCCTAAGAGACGGAGACCTTTAGTACATACAAAATGCCTGGTGTATATCAGGATTATGTATTCCACTATTACTGATAGATGGGAAGTGAGTGACATGGAGCTAACTCATAACCATAATCTCAATCCGGAGTCATCTTTCCTTATCCCTTGTTATCGGTTTATTCCACTGAGATATAAGTCAATGATGGAATATAATGCAAACCAAGGAATGAAAGCAGCTGATAATATAGATATTGTAACACAGATAGCTGGTGGTTATTTGAAGTGTACCTTTACACTAAAAGATGCTAAAAACCACTTAGATCAGTACAAGAGAAGTAAATTGAGGTCATTAGGTGGACATGATGCTGAGTTACTCTCTGACTATTTTGATGAAAGGAAGAAGTATGATTTGGATTTCTGGTACACATACAAGCATAGCAAGGAAGGGCATTTGGGTAATATTTTCTGGGCTGATGGTCGTGGCCGTGCTGCCTACAGATATTTTCATGATGTTGTTGTCATGGATGCGACCTACCTTACAAATAGGTAATATTTTTGTTTTACTTTACAGATTTTATGTATGTAACATGGTTCATAATCTTAATTCAGGTTATTATTTTGTGCAGAATTAGGAAGTTGATCTTACAGATTAATTTTACTGATTTATCTTACTGTTATAACTTATAGGTATCATATGCCACTTGTTCTTTTTGTTGGTGTGAACCATCATTGGCAATCAGTGATTTTTGCTTGTGCTCTTCTCTCAAGAGAAACTAAGGCCGACTATAAATGGTGTATGAAGAAGTTTCTAGCTTGTATGAAAGGTGTTAAGCCAGGTGGCATTTTGACAGATCAGTGCCCGAGTATTGCATCAGGGATTAGTCATGTTTTTGGTGATGAGACAGTGCATAGGTATTGTGCATGGCACATTTTACGCAAATTGCCTGAAAAATTGGGTGGTGCTGATAACAAGGATGGTATAATTCTGCTTGTTAATATAGATTACAAGATAAGATCTATATTATAGTATTATGTTGTTCATTATGTAGTGAAAATGTATTGGTCATTTTACATAACACAGGATTCATCTTATTGACAGTGAATGTGAAAGCTAAGAAACCGGCAAAGTACACAATCATCAACAACAAATGTAAAGTTGATGTGGCGATGAAGTGGTTCCACACAAAAGTGATGCACCGACTAAATGTGGAGCATCTCAAGTTGTTGATTAAAATACTCTTCCTTCATCTGTTTGTTATTCCAAGGGGAGTTACCGCCCCAAATGCTATTCTGCATCACATTCTTTGTCTCTGGGATAGTGAGAAGAGCTTGTTCCGATTCCATCACAGGAATTTAATGCTTAACTCAAAGAAAATTTCCACAATTATGTGCCTTCCGAGTACTGGAGATATGGTAAATATAGCTAATGTTAGGTCAAGTCCAACAAGGCTACGTCAGAAGTTTTTCCCAGGGATGAGAACAATCACAAGAATTCAACTGGAAAAAGTTATTGAGGCTGCTTTAGATAACAATTGCCCAGAAATGAATTGCCCGGAAAATGAAGTTGTTAGTTTGTTGGTGCTGTATATATTCACTATTATAATAAATTGGTTGCAATAGCTATTATTTGGTTGCAATAAATTGATTTCGCAACCAAAATAATTGGTTGCGGATCGTTGCAATAGTTTTGGTAGCAATAGATTTATAACCAATTCTTTGGTTGCAATAAAAAATTGTTTATTGCAACCATAATTTAGTTGCTATACTAACGTGGCAATAAGGTTTGCAACCAAATGAACAGTTGCTATTGAGTATTTATCGCAACAAAAAATAGTAGCGATAAACTAGTATTCGCAACCAAATAATGGTAGCAATAAAATTATATTGCAACGAAATTCTTGGTTGCAACTTGTGCAATTGTTGCAACCAAATTTTAGTTGCATAAAATGCGTAGCAATAATCTATTGCAACCAAATAAATGGTTGCTATTGCGTATTTATCGCAACCAAAACAATGGTAGCAATAAGATAGTATATCGCAACGAAATCCATAGTTGCAACATGTGCAGTTATTGCAACCATTATCGCAACCGAAAAATAGTAGTAATAAGATAGTATATCACAACGAAATATTTAGTTGCAATTTGTGCAATTATTGCAACCAAAATTTAGTTGCATGAAATACGTAGCAATAATCTATGGCAACCAAATATATGGTTGCTATTGCGTATTTATTGCAACCGAAATATGGTAGCAATAAGATAGTATATTGCAACTAAATTCATAGTTGCAAGTCATGCAATTCTTGCAACCACCTTTTAGTTGTACTAAATTCATAGCAATAAACTATTGCAACTAAATAATGGTAAAAATAATGGTAAAAAAATAGTAGCAATATTATAATGTATCGCAACAAAACTCTATAGTTGCAACATGTAAATTAAATGCAACCAAATTTTAGTTGCAATTAATAATTCTAATACAACCATAAATATTTTTATACAACGAAATTAATATGCAGACGTAATTTCAAATACAACCAAACTTTGGTTGCAATTAATAAAATCTAATTCAACGAAATTGGTATGCATACGTAATTCTAATATTCGTTGTAATTAGTCATTTTATTAATTCTAATGTGAATAAATATTCTTGAATTTATAATATAAACTATAATATAAAATAAAGACAATAATTAGTAAAGAAAAACTTTCATAATACATTAAAATATATCATTCAAATTTACATTGATAATAACAAAAAAAAAAAAAAAAACACGCTATCATCTAAAGAGCAAGTGAACACTTGACAATCTGTCAAACACCTTGTGTGCATGATCTAACTTGAAATTCTTCGAGAAGCACCTAGTGTACACGAATTAGATTAGTTTTCATTGTGGCTCCCAGCAGCCGTTACACAATTTTGAGGGAAAAAAAATAATACCTAATCTGGATCTTCAATATGAACTATGTTCAATTGGCAATATTCACTGAAATTAAAAAAAAAAATTAAAAAGATCAAAGACACGGGTCCCACTAATATCATGTTTAATTTATCACCAAACAAAGTTTTTTTTGCTTCATTCATGAATTTAATCACCTACCTTAACGGCAGGCATTCGATCAAACACCTTGTGTGCATGATCAAGGGTCAAGCAATTCACACATGCAAGTTGCACGAATCCTGATGTTGATGATCTCCCTCCACGAATAGAAAACAATTAAAAATCAGTTGAAACACTATTAGATCCAATCTCATATCAGATCCATACAAAATGAAACAAATAACACAATAAGAATTCATAAAACTCACTTGGCATCGGCTTGCCTTCGCTTCTCAGCAACATGTTCTGACGTATGGACCAAATCCGCGCTATCCATTCTCATTTTTCTTTTAAACATTCCAAAGCCCAAAAACCTAGCAATTGTTAAATTTTCTGCATAAAACCCTCTGACAGGGGACTACATATGCCACAATTTCAGATTTTAAACCCCCAAAGTTTTAGAAAGTTTGAATATAAATAATTGGAATCAAAACAGATAGTCGAGCAAACAGAGCATCCATATGAAACGAAACAAATCATGCTTAGTAAAAAAATTTAACTCACATGGCATCAACTAGCTTTCTTTCCCTTCTCAGCCCGCGTTGCCTTCATCACGATTGACATCGTCCTGAAATAAATACAATACAATATTTTTAATGTAGAATCAAAATTACACAACTGGAGTTTCCAGATAAAAAAAAAATCTGAGATCAGCTTAGAAATGATACAATAAGCTGGATCTGCATTGCTTTTCATTTAACAGTAAAGTAATCTACCAGGTACAAAAACAGCGATTTCATAATCCCACTAGTACACATTATCATACAAAAGTTATAATCAATCAAATTTACTAAAATTTGATTTAATTTGATTGTTTCAAACATAAATGATTGAAAAACAGGGTGAATTTATTTTAGAAAAGTGATAAGAAACCAGAACAGAAAAGTCATAAGAAAAACATGGTGAATTTATAACTCAACTTCCATTCTAACAAGTTCACCATTTATATCT